>OZ026836.1:24148749-24744969 GCA_964023205.1 Lutraria lutraria
GATCAAGTAACCAGTAACAAACAATTTTTCAGCCTTTTACTGATTTGTTTGTTCAAGTCATTGTGCCTTCAAACAACTTAAAAAGACGGGTTAATTTTTTAAATCGGCATTATATTTGGTTGTGCCGTTTTCCATATTTATTTAAATCTTCACTTATGATTAAAGGTTGGCTAAGTTGTTGTTATATTTAGTCTACTGTTTGGAAATAAATTTGATATGTTTTATATTTGAATAAACAGAATTAACATTGTTTATGTGTATTTTGTCTTTTATTCTCACTCTCAATATGTTTGTCTGTCAGGCCCTGTAGCTAAACCCCTTTAGTGCTGGAACCAAAACTGCTATGCTTTTGCCACCAGGAGAAAGCCAGGCAAGCACACACACCCAATGCAGTCTGACCAAGCCTTCAAGGTTTTAAAGCTTATTATCAGTCTCCAAGCTTAATTCTCATATCTCTATGTTATTATACCCCCAGATATGAAATATATGGGGGCTATATTGGATTCGGACGGTCCGTGCGTCTGTAGACACAATTTGTCCAGAAAATTTCTCAGCAACTGCTGACAGGAATTCAATGAAACTTCACAGAAGTAATAAGTAGTTAGCCTAGTTGCGCATGCTTAAATATTATATTTCCCTCTGTAAAATGTAACAATGACTGTGTTAAGGCCGCATCTGGGGATATTCATCACCTTTAGTGATAGTTCTAGTTTATGATCAGACAATAATGATAGTATTGATACTTTAGTCAGACAGCATAATTGATCTGAATATGTACATTAATAAATACATGTATAAACATTTAAATCAGCTCTATCTTTTCAACCAAATTACACTGAGAATGGAATGGAGATTTGAACTTAGACTGATAAACATTTTATAACCTCAGAGCAAGGCTCTTCAGTGTTGGGTGACTAACTTCTAAATTTTCATTGTGATGTCCTTTAAATTGATGATGAGCTTTTACAAAATGGTAGTAGGACAAGTACCCCTTGGCTTCCCTTCTTAGTATTTCGGTATTTCATTCTGACTCTCAGTAGGGACTGGACAGATATGCAACATTGTACAATACAATGTCTTCAGTGAAGGAAAACCTGTTAATGATGATTACATGAGGTAAGTTAACAACACAGTATGATGCTAATTTGTAAACAGACTAATTGATGTTCTGATTTTTTAATGCAACATTTTGCGGTTAGATATATGCTTATCATTGTAACAGTTATTTTGTCAACTCATTTGTTTCTGGTACCTCAATACATCATTTAATTATATACATGCAGTCAAACCTGTAAACAAAGATCAACCTTTGGAAAGACATTTTGTGGACTCTATTGACAGGTTGCCTTTATTCGAAGTTCATTGTGTTCTGAATAATTAATGACGGTATTTAAAGAATGGCTTTTATTCACTGGATGGCCTTTATTTGGAGATGGCTGCAAACACAGGTTTGCCTGTATCTATCTATAATATCTCAATGATACCATTAAACAAATTTTAGATAAAATAAATAATCTAAATACAAAGTAACACTGCAAAATGTCTGGATTTTTGGTGACATTTTTTTATAGAAGAAGTAGGCTATCATACCATTGAAGTGTCACATGTATGTATATAAGTCCTTGCACAAACTGGCTATTTATCTGGACAGGACTGGTGTCTTATTCGAATCATAATAAATATTTCGAATGTTCGAAGTAAAAATACAAACAGTCATTGCATTAATTGACTATTTTTATTACATACTAGACACTTTTAAACTTGACAAAAAATAGATACATGTAGGTCGTGCTCTTAGATTTTAATATCTAAGGGAGGTAATCCAAATTAGAATGTTGACTTTTGAATCCAAATTTTTTTTCCCACGGTCCGCAAACACTTCCATACGTTATTTTTCATTTATCATTAAATTCCTATTACAAAAAGTTTGTTGATTGAATAAAGGTACTGATAAGGATGCTAACGTTTGAATTTGGAGCTTGAAACTCTAAAAGTAAAGCCACAAGTCAATTTTCTGGTTTTGAATAAGGGAGATAATTACAATGTATGTAGATGCTGTTTTCAAGACATTTTCTCCGTAACTGAAATTTTCTTAAGCCTTTCCTGAGCACATTTGTCATTGTTTGTTAGAAATAATTATCAATTCTGATGTAAACAGTGTTATTTTGTTATAAAATCGACAAAATATGCGAAAAGAAGTATGTTTAATTTTTCATATTTATATTAATTTATAAACGATATTTCATTACATCCTAATCGTAAAGTCCGAGATGATCCGGATGATGTTTGTTTTTGGTACAACTCATGGTGCTATATAACTCTTATCAAAGCTTAACAAATCTGACAAGAAGTACAGGAAAATTCATTAATGATAATTATTAAAGTATTAAACGTACATTGCAAGTAAAGTATCATTTTATAAATTGTAAAATCAGATGCGTGGCTTAAAAGCGACAGCAATATACGCGTAATGTGCTCAGTGTCATATTTTACCCGTTTTCAGGCTTGATGAACTTTTCTACAATTCTATCAAGTACAATAGCCAATCTTTGGTGTGCTACATCATATTTTGCTACTTTTATAATAAAAACACATTTTACCTTTGAAGCGATGGGAAAAAGATCCAAAGTGAAAGCTAACTTGACTGGTACCCGTTTCATGTTGTAGTTTAGTTGGATGCATTTGAAACAGGAGCGCAATGACTTCGTATCCTACCATTGTGATAGATAGCGCCTACTCCTATATATTGTTTACTTACATGTATCAACACCAATTTATCAAATGCCTTTACCATGACAGGGCTGTATGACCCGGGGAATGGGGGCTTACCCCACCAATAATTTCGGCAAGAGGGCTATATCCCCGCCACCCGTTGGCAGCCAAGCTATAAAATTAGGCCCCATCTAAAATTGCCTCATATGGGCCTACTGAGCATTTCACACAAAGTACATGTAATATTTATCCAAATGGAGTCGTTCTATATAAATGATAATAATAAGTTGAAATGGCTGATTTTAAATTATAGATTATGTACAAATAACCATATTCTAAGCAAGAAATGTCTCACAAAAAAGTTTACACTGTTGAAACCCAAAGTATGAATTTTATTAAATTCCTAAATTGCTATTATAGTACCGTGTGAACACCACCTAGCAGCCCAATCAGGTCACGCATTAGAATGTTGATATTAATTCAGCTAAAATAAGTTACGCATGTAGTCATATCAAGGAACTATATACATGATATTATATGTTTATAAATATTATATATACATGTGTATGTCCTTGGTCATATCTACTGAATATTGATTCAAATAAATGCAAAATATGTTTGTCAAGAACGATTTATAACTTTACTTCGACCGCATAAGAATACATTTTCGTACAATTTTATTTAAACTTTACAACCACAAAAAAGTACACATTAAACAATTGCAGACTCGCTATATAAGTTGGCGTGGTCTTAATTTTTCTACGCTTGTAGATTTTGCACCAAATGGAAGGAAGAGTTTCCTCTAAGTCATCCAACCGAATGAGGAGTTTCTTCTGAATAATTAATACGTCATGCCAAGAAATATAGGTCAAAAGTGAGCATATACACCTTCGCGAAGAGAACAGTATTAAAATATTTTAGATCAGCGATAAGGGGCATCGTCACGTAATTTAAAATATTTACAGTGAATATACGTGTATACCGAAAGTAGTTGTTTTATTATCAGATGATAGTAGTTCGATAAAATTTGGTATATTTGGTCTTCTCCAATAATATCTATTGGCGTATTTTCTTAGAATTATTTGAGTGTAATTGACATTCTAAAACAAAGTGAAATTCATCTTCAAGAAAATTACACAATTTACATTTCCTGTCATTTCTAGGTGTTTTATCAGGTTTATTCCGTCTTAATTCCACATTCAATTTCTGATCGATCTCTTGACTATATGCACCTGGGACTACTATACAGTTAGACCTCACGTAGGTACCACCTCAATATTACGACCGTCTTATTATAGCGAGCTTATTTTCGGACACTTTCTCTTCAAATGTATTACAACTTGAAAGTGTGACTATCTTTTATTCTGACTTCATACGGAGCCTTCAATAACAAAGTTGTACCGTGTATAATACAACATTTTTAATTAGTTATCATTTATAAAGAACTAACCAAATGCATGTACATTGTACATTGCAACCTCTTCAAAGCAACACCCTATGGAAGAAGCAAAAGTTTGCTGTTGTTGAGAGGTTGTTGCTCTAAAGATGGTTAATCAATAGTTAAATTGTGCGGTTGGACAAAAATTACTTTTGTTGACGGGAGTTGTGCAAGAAAAGGCCGCTCTGGAGAGGTTGCGCTGTATTATTGAAAGTATAATTACTTCCTCATACGTTAGAAAAAACATGTTTATTCGATTTTGTATGACGAGTTTGATTTCGTAAGCCAACGTTAGCAGATCCTATTTATTTACAAATTATAGATAATTTTAACGGCAGTGACTAACAAGTGATAATCACTGTGAACCAGTTAAATTGTTGTCGGCATAAATTTGCGAATGTTACAGGAATAATTGAGCGTAATTATTTTGTGCTTGTCAATATTCCACGAGGGATTGGAGTGGACACTTCGGACTTTTCTCGGACGGAAACGCGATCTTTTCTCAGAAAAAAGATTTTGTTACATTAATAAACGACGATGCTTGGAACACGAAGTAAAGAATTTGTGGAATGTTTGAAAAGGGTAGATATTTTAAATAAAATAAATATGTAAAAATGCGTACGAGTTTAGCTTCGAAAAGAAATTTTGTAACATTTAAATGCAATTAATAAACTCGTACATTTATTTCATTTCCAACATATCCGTTATTAGCGTTTGTCAAGTATTTTATGTTAACATTTGTTGCCCTTCTTCCCCTGATTTCTTAAACATCTTAAATAATTTTTAAAAAAACTCCACTTAATATCCGTTCTGTGAAATCGGAAGATACTTTATCACACAGATAAAATTGTTTTGCATATTGCTGACTTTTCTTGTGAAGAAATATTGTTAAATATTTTGTCTACGGTCAATATTGATACACGTTACTCGGTAGAGAGCTTATTGGCATATACATGTAGATCTAGATTCTTTTTATTATTTTTAAACTGATTGGAAAAAGAATGTGGATAAGCTCCAACTGATTAACATGTTTCCGTATAGTCCTGTTTCCGTATAATCCTTTTTTATAGTACTATTTTTGTACGGTGCTGTTTTCGTATATTCCTGCTTTTGTATTGTGCTGTTTTTTTTTGTACGGAGCTGTTTTCGTATATTCCTGTTTTCGCTGTTTTCGTATATTCCTGTTTTTGTATTGTGCTATTTTCAAACATTCCTGTTTTTGTATGGTGCTGTTTTCGTATATTCCTGTTTTTGTACGGAGCTGTTTTCGTATATTCCTGTTTTCGCTGTTTTCGTATATTCCTGTTTTTGTATGGTGCTGTTTTCAAACATTCCTGTTTTTGTATGGTGCTGTTTTCGTATATTCCTGTTTTTGTATGGTGCTGTTTTCAAATATTGCTGCTTTCGCTGTTTTCGTATATTCCTGTTTTTGTATGAAGCTGTTTTCGTATATTCCTGTTTTTGTATGGTGCTGTTTTCGTATATTCCTGTTTTCGTATATTCCTGTTTTTGTATGGTGCTGTTTTCGTATATTCCTGTTTTTGTATGGTGCTGTTTTCAAACATTCCTGTTTTTGTATGGTGCTGTTTTCAAACATTCCTGTTTTTGTATGGTGCTGTTTTCGTATATTCCTGTTTTTGTATGGTGCTGTTTTCAAACATTCCTGTTTTTGTATGGTGCTGTTTTCGTATATTTCTGTTTTTGTATGGTGCTGTTTTCAAATATTGCTGCTTTCGCTGTTTTCGTATATTCCTGTTTTTGTATGAAGCTGTTTTCGTATATTCCTGTTTTTGTATGGTGCTGTTTTCGTATATTCCTGTTTTCGTATATTCCTGTTTTTGTATGGTGCTGTTTTTGTATATTCCTGTTCTAAACAATTAATGAATGACCTTCACTCACAGGGAGGCCTTTGTACTCGAAGGTGGCATTCATGCATTGTGTGACAAGCGAAGTTACGTGAAAACTCGTCCCGAGCGAATAAATAATATCAAACTATAGAACAATGTATTCCATATTCATGAAAAAGGTCTTCGCTGATCATGCATAGAAAACATTATTTTTTTTAAGTTGCGAAGTTAACATTATTATAAAATACATATAGTACAAATTGAAATCATTTTTTAAAATCTTAAGTTTTAAATTTGCTAAATATTTAGAAAAAGATCTGTATGAGATTTTGCCACAACGTACACACGGATTCCATTTCAAGAACTAAGATACTTTTTGATAATTTTGGATAAAAAATAAGCCAGGCGTGAATGGAAATATAAATACAGCAACTTCGCACATTTATTTGAAGTATTGCAACGATATACCGGTATTCCGGTACATTGCGATACAGCGTCGGGCCGATACGTACCGCGGTAAGACATCCATGTACTGCGATATTTTCTTTAATGACTGAGCACATAATCCAATGAATTAAATGAATACAGACACAGTTTTTAATGTTGTTTTGAATCATTAAAGATCGATTCATGCCTCTAAATAACAAATTATTGATTTTTTGCAGTTTCCAATAAACCCACATTGTGTATATTGATACAGTATATAAAACTGATACTGTATCTATTAATACTGATAAGCCATCTATTGTGAAATGCCTTATACAGTTATATCTCTGTGTGATAATGAGTTTACACTTGAGTTAACAGATGGCTTTAGTTTTATTGCGTTTTTCATTACTTCTCTACTATATATTACAGTACGTAATGCAATATGGGTCGACTGTATTGCAATATATCACAATTGGATTATGCCATATCGTTGCACCCCTATTCATTTATCAGCAAACTTTAACTTTTATTTATAATAATCAATAAATGTGTAATGCATGTACCAGCAATGGGTTCCACAACTGTCTATTCAGTTGTCAGTCTACTGAGTTTAGTCTCCTCTAGATGATTTAATTACGGAATTAATGATCATTTTCATTTATTCGTACTATAATACATAGAACAAAGGAAAACTACTCTTCTAGAACATAAAACTAATTATTGGTTAACGATCTGGTTTTTAGCAAGTACGTGTATAACACAAAGTAATTACTTGTGATTTACATTGATATTTAAAAAATCATTTTCTATAATAGGACAGAACGAACGACTAAATACATTTATTTCTACGTAATGGGGAGCAATATAACGTTTTGAAAACGTAATATCTTGTGGTATCTTGACGCTGTTCTTGAAACACTAATTTAAATGTACCTTTACATAAACATTCAGTGAAGTTGCGTAGTGAACAGTGAACACCGGCTGGTGGAGTAATGCGCGTGTGGACTGGCCAAACAACTTACGAAGCCAACCGGACTTGAATCATTTTAGAATTATTGTGTACCTTAATTACTTGTCTGCATAAATTAATGGTGGACTTATAAATTTGTCCATAGTTGTATATATATTTACCCATATCATTTTTTACTAACATGTTTGTATTCATTACATATTGTTTTAACCACGTCGTAATCGTGATTGTATAACACTTTTGAACGTGTAATTACATGAAAAAGGGGCTATATAAATATGGTATAATAATATATAATATCTTTATTTTGCAACGAAGGACATCTGTATGTTACTGATGTAATACGTGGACTTCATGAAGCAGTTAACGTAACGTGTGGACTTCATGAAGCTGCTAACATAACGCGTGGACTTCATGAAGCTGCTAACATAACGCGTGGACTTCATGAAGCTGCTAACATAACGCATGGACTTCATGAAGCTGTTAACGTAACACATGGACTTCATGAAGCTGTTAACGTAATACGTGGACTTCATGAAGCTGTTAACGTAACACATGGACTTCCTCTCTTATGCGTTTAAAATATGTTAGTTTCTGGTGACATGCTCATTAGAAGGGAGATATATATATATATAATATTATATAGGTCGGGGCTGCTTTTGTCTTTTGAAAGCTTGTAAAACGGTTAAAAAAACTAAGAAGTGGGTGCACTGTTTCTCGGGTCTAATAAAAGGTTCAGGGTTGCGGGGAACAATTAGGCTCGGTCGGATTACCAGAACAACAAGCGTCAAGAGCAAAAAAAGCCCCGACATATATACGTATCATAATCTTAATGGATATACAAATGTAGTTATATTATGTTGTACTTTTTCGTGTCTTCTGGAATTCACTGTAAACGTGTTCTGTTGTACATATTTTTTCAATACAAATATCAAAATCTTTCAGATTGAGGAGGGCGACAATCTGACTTTGCCTTCAGGAAACACTTTCATTCAATGTAATGATACATCGACTGAACTGCTTGAAAGTTATGGGAAGTCCTTACTGGAGACCGACTTTACGTTAGCTGTCACCTACTGTTGCATTGTGGCAGTGGCTTTGATTGTCGGCGTGTTTGGGAACGTTATTATTATGATTATAACGGCAGGAACGAGGACCATGAATAACGTTGGACGAGATTTTGTGATGAATCTCGCCATGGCAGACCTGTGTGTTTCAGCTGTTGCAGATCCACTGTGTATCCTCGGTAAGAATTTTAGGAACTGTAGGAACCGAGAGGGGGCTATAATTTCGGCTGTAACGGTAATAAAAAGGGGTTATATATACGCCCCCCTTGTCACCCAAATTAAAAAATACAAGCCCCCCCCCCAATCTGAAAGTGATTCCACCGTTTTTGAATATACCAAAGTATTATCAACGTTATGTACACCCATACGCAACTGTTCACCACAATTAACACAAAACAATATAAATACTCGCTGCTCGCTACTACTTTCAACGCGCCGTATGTCTCTTTCCGACTCAAGTCCGAGTAGGAATGCATGATGCATTACCACCACCACATTCATCGCATGGCATGGAAATACCGTGTACCTTATTGTTGTACGAAGCTTTCAATATCTCGTTAATTTAAACTAAAGTCAGAAGTTAACAACCTGCACATATGCATGATTCAACAGCCGCTCTTTATAAACGTTTTGTCCATCACGCACACGAAACTTTCTCCTCGTTCAAAATTCTTATTATCACAACTAAAAAGTAGTACTTTTTCTGCACACAAAACGCATTACTTTTCCAAGTCATTTGGTTAAATGAACATTAATTTTATACTTAGAAATTTGTCATCCGGGTGACCGAAGTTTAGATTGCAAACTTTAATATTATGCTTTTCCTAATACATAGGTGTCGTGAAGGGTGAAAAATGGTTTCAGGGACGACAGTTTCTGTGTGAGTTTGTGGCCAGCATGTGTCTGACGGCATGTTTCTGTGCGTTCCTTAGTCTGACGCTCCTGACATTCAACCGTTACATGTTCGTCTGCCGTAACAATTGGTATCACAGGTTCCTAAAGCGTCCTGTTTGTATCATCCTGTGTGTGGTGTGTTGGATCACCGCCTTTATGTTCGAGTTTCCCAACTTCATTGGCTGGGGCGGCCATTACTTCGACCAGAAAACCCATCAGGTACGGTAGAAAATAAGCACATGTTATATCTGGGTCTTCATGATTGAGACAGTAACTTAATTACTGTCAGTAATGTCCTATTTGCTACACAGAACGTGTATTTATGGTTTTCGAATCGCTATTATTCAATTTGTTAAACTGTAATACAAATGTACATATAGGCTTGTTCGAATAATACGTGTATGACCTAAACAATTTTGTTTTTACGACAGAAAAACTGATTTGTGTGCATTTATCTAGGACACAATCATTATATGTGTATTTTGACAGTGCTGTATCATGAACGCAGACTGTGTTTGTTCAAATGACAATATAATCATCTAGGTACATATTTTAAACGGATGAAGAATCACATATGTAATGCAATTACGTCATGTATTTATGTGTACATGTATTGTATATTACAGTGTATATGGGACAGGACAGCTAGTTTCTCCTACACATTATTTGTGTCTGGAGGTTTGATTGGCGGACCACTGCTTTTAATGGGAATCTGTTTCATCCTAGTCTTCTATAAAACATGGAGAAGCAAGAGGGATCTCTATATCTTCGACAAGGATGACCCTTTAAGGTTTGTGTACACACAATAGTAAAGTGTGTTATTGGGATCCCATCGCCTTGCTCCAATTCTACAGAAAACGCATGATATGTATTAAGTATATTTGCCGGTTACTTCCGACTAGAGTCTTACGGTCTCTCAATGCTATAGATATTTAAATATCATAATTATTTGTATTTCGTGCGGAGCTTCAGGTATAACAAAAATGTTCAGACCGGCGACTCCTCGTCCCAAACCGAACAACGTGGTATGATATATTTGCAGTCGCTTAAGGTTTTTGTTGCTTTTAACCGTTCTCGGAAAATATTGCACGTTTTTGATCTTTCTCCACATTTAATAACCATTTTCCTGATCGAACCACAGCAAAAGTAAACTCAAATGAATTTCCTACTGCTAAATTATATCCAGTTTGATACACAAGGATTGTATTATGTGTGTATTTCAAATAAACAACACGTGTTGTTTGGTTCAATTCTGAGTATTTATACAAAATAATCATACTTAAATAAACAAAATCATAAACTAAGCATTTTTTTAAATACATGTAGTTTACGTTTCGCCGAATTCATTGTACGACTTGCCCCAATGAATTGTTTGATATCGTGATGTAGGTAATAGTTTTTTGTTTGGTGTAAAAATGTTTGTTTCTGGACCCTATTTTTTCCCAGCGACACAAGACTTCTTATTAGGTAAAAGATGCGGAACATCCACAAGAGCCAAAAAATTACCACCGTCTTCCCAAACTATCATAAATGAGCATGTAACCTGAAACAAACAAATCATTATGCCTTGGTTTCGCGTTTGAACTTTATCCATGTTTTCCAGTGGTTGTGTAGTTTGCAAACCTTTGGAGCATAATTCACATACAAAAGAAACGGGAATTAAATAGCTTAAGCGTAGAAATTCTTTGGCTCTTAAACAACATCTGCCGCGAGCCAAAATCTGCTTTTATGTACAAGTCATTGCCACAATTATGTAACAAGCATGTGTTTTCCGTTCAAATAATACTCTATGGCTTCTTTATGTAATCATTTTGTATTTGGAATACTAGTAATTAGATAAAGAAAATTAGAACTATAATTAGCAGGATAAAAGGCCTTATTGAAAAAAAGGTTGGCAGCTACGCGTCCCAATCTTATAACAGTAGGTAGTAAGGTAGAAAAGTACTTCTTGTGAATGTCATATGCTTTTACTGAAGTCAACAAGATAGAATGAAAACCATTGTTTTTGTCAAAATCGATAAAAATATTTTTTGGATTAGGGGATTTTTTTTGAATGAGTGGCTTGCAAACCAACAATTTTGCTTGGCCTAGCCACACTAGTTTTTTTTAGATAATAATATTCATTATGTATGTTTCATAAACCCATGTTTTAGCTATTTAAGTGCATATGTTCTGAATTATATCACAATTATACCGTGGGCTTGACATTAGCAAAGAAAAATAATACAGACGTAGCATGCGTGTCTGGAGACTGAAATATCTCTAATTTCGTTATGTTCTAGAATTTAGCCATTTAAATTATGCTGAAGGACATTTTGTATTTTGAATCATTTAAGCACCACGTGACAATTAAATAACTCGATCATTGTGACTTTTCATCGAGAGTTTATCGTACTGGGGTACAGAAACAAAATTATGACGTAAATTGTTGCTAGTCAACTTGGATTTAATCTTCATTTGTCTTTTTCAGAATGCGTAGGGTGTGGAAAGAGGCGCTACGGACATCTCGAACACTTGTCATCATTTTCATTGCGTTTGTCGTCTGCTGGACCCCTTACGCTACCCTCATTGCTTTTGATAATACTGACAGTGTATCTACCGAAGTCCACCTTTTTGTCACACTACTGGCTCATCTACACTCTAGTCTTAACTTTACCATATTCGTCTGCTCCAACAAGTATGAACATAATATTTTAATCATGCAGTCACCCCCACCCCTATTCTGAACATTATTTTTATCCGGAGTCCTCTCTCAACCGAACACTTCAGTTGGTTCCGATATTTTTATTTAATACTACAGTAAAGAAACTTTGTAATCCGAAACCGCTCCAATCCGAAAACCTCTTCAAAGCGAACATTTTTGTCAGTCCGAACATGTTCGGATTAAAAAGGTTCCAATGGCTCTAAAAGTTCTTACACGCCATTTTTCCTCGAAAAAAATGAATAAAAAACGTATATATTTTACAGAGGTGCAAAAATATGCTTGTTTCTGTTTACAATGTAATTAAACAGGCTATGTAGGCGGGGGATTGGACTCTTGAAAGCGATTGGAAAGGTTAAAAAGTGATAAAGTGGGTCTACAGTTCCTCGGGCCTAATAAAAATGAAAATAACGATAGATCTGTAAACCAGAAACCAACAGGCCTTAGGTACACCATCTGAAGCATCTTCACAGAACGTTTTAATTTTACTAGTAATTTGAACAACGAGCAATTAATAATGACTAAAGCAGTAACTTGTTTTAAACACCTTTAATAATACCAATGATACCACATATTGACATACAGTCGACTTACTATTTGGAGGGGGTGTTGTACCCTTTGGTAAGCCTACGTTGTTATGGGTACCTGTCATGATGGTTTGGCTGATTATTATCCTTCATATTAGTATAATGTTTTATATTTACTTGTACAGGAAGTTCAGACATTCAGTGTACTCTCTGTTACACTGTGGAATATTGGAAACATCTTCATACCACAGCTCAACAGATAAAATCAAGACTACTACAGACACATATACCAGAAGCGACAAGTCCATCAGTGAAATATCTAAGTGCTCTGGTCTCCAGTTCAAGAAAAACTTGGCAGACAGCTTTGGGACGGATGTACGTATGCATGTATATTTATCTGGGACTCATTATAAATTCATATGTTCTTTTATAAAAACAAACTTCTACAAATTACGTGATGTCTTCTTTTTTTCAGCGTGCTATCTAGATATTGCTTTTTTCTTTGCATAGGAGGCTAGCACGTTGCACGAATGGAACACGCGTTTATCATATGAATACATTTAGATATGTGATAAGTGTGTTTTTGGTCCGTGTTAGCATTTTAGGTCTTAACAATCAGTATACACTATCCCTGCAACATGCTAGCACCCTGTGGGTAGATGTACAAACGGTGTAGTTTATGCTTTTTTATAAATGCTAATTGGTTTATATTATATTTGTATGGTTATTGTTTTTGTTTCAGAAACTTGGGATGGACAGAAACATACATACGAATAAGTCGCACCTTGATGGAAACTGTGACTTGAACGTCGGTCACTGTAAATTCTAAGCACCAGACGGTTACCCTGACGTCCACGTTTTAAAGAACTTCACCAAGAATGTTCGAAATTAGTATCTAAATAAGAGTTGCAAAATAAAACGATCGTTTCTTATCCACATTATGACAACTTCAGCCCTATAGGCAATTTAAAGCAGACTACCGTCAGAATTGTGTTAGTGGCCATCTTCGAATAAAGTCCAACCTGGGAATAAAGCTCATTCTTGTAAAAACCGTTATTGATTACTTATAGAAAAATTACTTCGTAATGAAGGTCACCTGTCAATTAATGCCACCTTTTTGACTTTATCAAGGATGACCTTTATATACAGGTTTGGTTGTATTTCAGAAACTAATGCCTAAAGAATCATTTGAATATTTCTAAGAGCAAGATTTCCATGTACTTTTAAGTGCTAGTGACAATTTTATTGTCTGTCTAGATATTGTGAAAACTGTTATGTTGTACAAAACAGAGTTGAATATCTTTTAATTTACTAAATCATCAGTAAATGGCTATTATTACCATGCCTAATAATGTTATTCCATTAATATAATTGTAAATATTCATTTAATGAAAATGATAAATTATCTACTAGTCTCATGATTTACTTACATGTATTTATTTATTTTGAATGGCATTTTTGGCGTCCTAGATCATACGCTATGTTGAAATGTTATTAAATAAAAACATCTGAAGATTTTCCTGATATTATAGTTATATATCATAGATGTCTTTCTTATTCCGTCACGTGAGAGGTGTATTGTTCCTTCTTCATTTTGATGTTCGTTTGTATCCGAGTTTTCCAGTTCATGCATGATGTCATTCAGTAAACAATGACGTCAGTTTAGAAAATGTCTAATCACATTCGGCATCACCTCCTATAAGAGTTGCCATTTTGAAGATGCATGAGTGTTCTTCTATAAAATTCATGGTAGATGGAGTGAACTACCTTTTGAGCGACGGTCTTAAAGCATATTTTATTTACAATGATAGTTATTATGATACACATATGGATATGAATGTATGCATTCATTTAATGAGCTATACCATTAGCGATATGATCCTAAACAATCATTCGTGATGCACAATAATGTCACTTTACAAAAAAGGATTTGCAGCACACGAATCACCCTACACATAATGTCTAAAACTTCTTTCTCGGGAGTCTCAGGTTCTGGTACGCATAATTCAGTCTTTGAATTAATTTTTGCGACAGGTTGCCGGACTATACACTTTATGAAGAAAACTCTAAAACTAGATTGTCCTCAAAGACTTAAAGAAGGAAACAAATCATTTCGGGCAGGGGGCAACCCACTAATTCAAAGACTGTCGCAATATCATTTTGTTTGAATACAGATGTTGGTACTGCACCGATCAATAATAAAGCTGCTCTTGAGTGTAGTACCCCGTACAAACGATTGTGTGCTGTGAGGAGTAACCTACTATACATGTTGGCCTTGTTCTACATCTTGGAGGAGGAGACAGTCTTTAGGTTACAGACGACGTAGAACAGCTAAAATCCGAAGAGAAACCAACTCGTTCTCATTTTGTCCCAGAACATAATGTTACCATGGATGTTTGCATCACAGGCATAATGTCAAATATATCATAACTCAGGTGTAATTATATGCTACGAGTTACAATGCAATATGTGTCACGAATACTACAAATAAAACAAGAATTAAAGAGATCAATACGATTTATGAATTCCAACAAATTAGCCATGAACTATTTTATATTATGTTTATTCATTTTACAATTGTTTTGTTTGTTTTAGAGTAACGTACCTACATTTCTGCAATACTTAAAGCAAGAGTGTTTTAATCTTCGCTTGTTGGATTGTACGTGAAGTTTTTGTCATATTTAAGGACGTTTCCTACAGAATGAAAACTGTTGAACATATTTTTTTAAACTTTGCATGATCATAGCATATGAACAGAAACATTTTAAGCGAACAAAATGAGGATCACCTATTTCGTTTCTTTAGTTATTTGCCCTTGAATTTGATTTGTTTTACTTATATTAAGCCATTTCAAGGGACTCAAAATCTGTAATTAAAGGAACCTCCTAAAGACGACACTAAAATCAAGTTGATGTACACATCCAAAAGTGTTTTCAAATCTATATGTAAGAAATATGCGATTATACATGAAAAATACAATTACTTGTATAATTTACTCTACCTTTTAATGTCTCTGCTTTTAGAACGTGTCTGACATTACTCTAATTATTATTATTATGAATATATGTGTAGATACATGTACATATTTTGGTTCTTCTCTACTTTTATACATTTATACACACATACATGATGTCATCGCAAAAAAGGTTAAACTAGACCGTGACAAAAATACAAGTACAAAATCTCAAATTATGCAATATCTGTAGATTTTATATCCTTTTGTCGCTGATCGGTTTGGGCACTTTGAATTAGATGAAAAATAGATTTTAAGATATGGTTATAAAACGCTTTATATACGTCACGATTACAGTTAGCGTATGTTCAAAGAACACATTTACACAAAAAGTATAATATTTAGTATTGTAATATATTCGTACACGAAGAAACACAGCTCAACAAGAGCACAAACTCACCATTGAATGATATTTATTGAGATTTATATAAAAATGTGGAATTCTGTAGTGAATCTATTCCAAAATAAATGTAGAAAACTGTATCAAGACACGTATATCAACAAATCAAATACGGAAGCTGAGACTCTCTCAGTTCTAGAAATGTTTGTTTCTAGCGGTAGTCGACTTTTATTATAGGTTCGAGGAACGTGACATCCACTTCTTTTTTGGCTTTCCACGTGCTTTTGACAAGGGCCACAAACTCATATCTAAGTAAACAAGGAAGCAGTCACAATTATTAAAAGCAATAATTATTTCCATTTAAGATTGTCATTATCTTGGGACACTGTTAACTTCAGTACAACCTCTCCAGAGTGGCCCTCTGTACAGCAACAACCTCTCTATAACAATACCTTCAAAATTTCCCTAAGCTGATATTAACTATAAATTTAACCTCTGTATATCAACAACCTCTAAACAACGGCCAATATTTGCAGCTCCCACATGGTGTTGCTCTACAGAGGTTGTACTGCATATAGTTCAAGAGGAAGCAATCATGATCTGCAAGTTTATGTTTCAAAATTTAGTGTTTTGTTACAGTTACCTCCCTTTATCTAAAACAAATTTATCCTCATTTGTTATCCGATTCAGTCGGACCTCAATCGACCAAAGTATCATGTATCGGTTACTAAGATAGATTCCCACATCATTCATGTATATGAAAGATGTCATCTACGAATTCATTTAGGTAGTTAATCCACTCACAAAATAGTTTCTATCATTTCTCTCAGTGCTTTGATTTGAACCGGGTAACTCGGATTTTATACTCTCCTTTTACCATAACACCGGAAAGTTGCATCCTGGGAAAGTGACGTTTGCCACGTTTGGATGTGTTACAGTTTGTTAAAATAGTCAACACATTTGATTATCTACGAACTATGTCATAGGCCACATTAAGTTTGGCTCGAAACTGTTCAATAAGCGATTGTTTCATTATTTTTTTACTTTAAACTGCTCTGAAGTCTATTTGCGAAGGTAAGTTTTATGCCGGTTTGTTGACATTTGCTGTCAGCGTCGTTTCTGACATTTGTGTGAACTTGCAAAATGAACGTTGTTACAAAAAGAACTCTGCTTTAATGTTTGCTTTATACTGTGTATTTTGTTCTGATAAGAATTGAAGTTTTGTTGTCATGTTAGCCATTGTCTGGTATGTTTTGTATCTGATCCTTGATTCCAGCTGACACCCAATGTTAATGTTATGGATGTTGACACTCAAATTTTCGCAAATCTTGAAGTTGCATTATTTTACTGAGAAAGTGACACTAATATTTAGTGTCTATCCAACTGAAACCAAACTACTCTATTTCCATCTTGAACATTCCCTAATTTGCCTCTATCGTGTAATTTTTCCTCCTTTTAGTTTTACCAGCCCTCGGCTCTTCGTAAGTTCCGTAAGAAAGACACCTGTCATGTGTTGTACATTAATTTACTATTTTACGTTGTATATAAATTGACCATTATTCACAATAATGATGCGTTTTTATTATTATAAATCATAAATGGTAACTTAAAGTAAATAAGTTGTAGTTGCATAGAATTATTTAGAAATATGTATAAGATTAAGAAAGCTGACATTTTGGTTAAACAAATGACATGTGGAATTGTAAGAATTTAATATACATAATTCAATCATGTAGTATGTATATTTATTTTGTAGATGAAGGTCAAAGAGATAGGACGTACTGCCAATATTGCTTGGTCGCCCCAGCCACAACATCCAATTTACATGGTTGCTGGAACAGCAGCTCAGCAACTTGATGCCACTTTTAGGTTTGTTTCTTCCTTGTCTTGACAGAACACATTATGCAATCTTCGAAATAGTGGGTTGCCCCCTGCCAGAAAGGATTTTTTTTCATTTGGGGGACAACCTAGTTTTAGAGTTTCCTTCATAAAGTATATAGTTGGGCAACCTTTCACAAAAAAATAATTCAAATGTTGATAGTGACATATATAAAATGTTTTCATTCATTTTTTTTTACTGATTTATGAAACATATTGAGGGATATTATCTACTTCTGTATAGTATGTTTGTATTGTATTGTATCTTAGCCTGTTAGCTTTATAAGATATTTTTCCGCTTACAGCACATCAGCAGCCTTGGAATTATACAGTTTAAACCTTGGAGACCCCTCCCTGGACATGCCTGTTGTAGCAAGTGTACCATCTGATTGCAGGTTAGAGTGAACATTTTTTCATACATATACTCTTGTCATGATAGTGAACTTATTTAAGATGTATTTTTGTTAGGTCAAACTATATATGAAGTCCTATTTTGGCATTTAGACTCTGGTCTAGTGAAACTTTTAATGAGAGTTGCTTGTTCTTAAGTTTATTAGAAATGATGATCAACATTTTCCTTTTGATGTTCTCTTGGACACCAATTTCCAAATAAAATGTTTATGGTCATTTGACAAAAAATTAGGTAGGTACAACGTAGGTACAAAATTTAAAAAAACTTTCAAAATATGCTTTATGCACTTTAGAGGTATGATTGATTTGTTCCCGAACAGTTTTGCACTTTAGATTTTCCTGATAGAAACATTAGGGTTGATTAAAAAAGGATATGTAAGTCAGATAACATGATTTTCTGGCTTAATGGTAATAAAAAATTACTAGTAACAGGTAGTCATCTGAGAGTTTTTCCTTTTAGTTTTATTCATTCTGTTGTCATATATTGTTACAGATTTCACAAAGTTGCATGGGGCTGTTATGGTGTTTCTGCTGATTTACCTAATGGTGTCATAGCTTGTGGGGGAGACAACGGTGGTTTACTTGCTTACGATGCTAGCAAGTTTATTGATGGAAATAAAGATTGTCTGATGTTCAAAAAAGATAAACACACTGGTGCTGTAAAAGCGCTTGATTTCAATCCATTTCAGGTAAGGTTATAAAAGCACTGTATAATGCAATGCAGCATTTTTTTTAGGAATGTTTTGGGAAAGGCACCCTAGCCTTTAATATGATGATAAAATAGCAGGTTGAAGCCACATGTCTGAAACCAATTTCGGAGACAAAATTTCAAGGAGTAAATTTGAGGATAATTGCATGACTTCAAAGAAAACCCTTGCAATGATTTGAGTTCAGTTGCTGGCGGATATTTCAAGATATATTACAGTATTAGATTCATAGCGTTGATATTATTGACAGTTTTCTTTCATTTTTATTTAGGGTTGGTTGTGAAACTATAGATGACCAGCAACTTGCTGATCAATGTGTTTAGTATGGATCGGCATGTGTTCCTTTCATATCTAAATTGATGGTCTTAAGAAATGCCTGAATGCAGGTCCGCTTAAATTTGAATCTGACTTCACTTGAAATTGCCTTGTCCATCTGTGCAAGGTTAAGCCAAGCTACCACTGCAGGCAGCATCTAGTTTTAATAATGGGATCATATGATTATATAACTGTCAGTTACATAGCTTGTTGGTATTTGTGTCTTATTGAGTACAAAATTCATGTTGCAGTATATTTTGTCTATAAAATTGTGCAGACTGTCAGAAAATATCTTTGCCTCACTGATCAGTACTTTGATTATCTTTAATCTCCAATTTACGTGTTTAAATTTTTTTCAGAATAATTTATTGGTGTCTGGTGGTGCCGAGTCAGAAATATTCATTTGGGATTTAAACAACCCAGATAGTCCCATGACTCCTGGAGCCAAATCACAGGTAATTCTTTATAGCATTATTTATGCATAAATTATTAAAATGTTTTGATGAGTGAAATTTGAATTGTTCAATTGTTATTTTGCCTATGAATTGTGAGGTTTTGTTTACTTGATTTTTTTACTGGATTTATGAGAATATCTTTATTGAAAAGGTATTGTATGGCTGAGGTTGTTCATTGTGTTTAGTGCGATTTTATTAAACTGTAAAAGCTGAATGATTACACGGTTGATGGATGTGACTACTTTTAGCTTTGTACCACAATCGATAGTTTTTGGTATTTTTCCATAAGGGAATGTCCCATTCCACATGTCTATATAATAATTAGCTATGCGTTAGAATGTATCTTATTAAAAGACCGATGGCTGGTTTTGATTATATTTTAGCCTCCTGAAGAAGTTGCCTGTGTATCATGGAACAGACAAGTACAACATATATTGGCTTCAACATTCACTGCGAGATGTGTGGTATGGGATTTAAGAAAGAATGAGCCAATCATAAAAGTCAGCGACAGCATGTCTAGGGTAAGATATTTCTTGAACTCCTAAGATAGGATAAATATTTCCAATATTTAGTGTTGCGACTATTATTATTAATTTAAGCTTTTGTCCGGCACCCATGTTGAATATTTGAATTTAAGATACACATAGTTTAAAACATATTTTATTGCTTTAAGTTCTTTCATATTTATATAACATTACATAGAATAGAAATTTACAATATAAAGCAAAAGGGTCGACCGCAAGTTCTTGAACTTAGTAATGGCTCTCCCCACGTAAAAGATACATGTTGACGATTATTCTAGGTTTGCTATTTATTAGTTGCCGTAAATTGATCGAGATAGTTTCATTTTTTGACAGTATTAATCATGCGAATTTAGTTTTAAATATTACACTATTGTACATACTGCAGAACTTTAAAAGTTTATTCAAGACTTCTTTCAAAACAAAGAACTACCAAGTAATTGCAGCTTTATTCATCGATATGACATGTACTGATGTTGTACTAAAATTGTCAGAACATGTTGTATTGGCTCATTTTACTGTTGGTATTGTTTTATTGTTTCAACAGTATTGTCGTTAATTGTTCCAGCTATATTGATATTTTTGTTGCAGTCTTCGAATTAGTGGGTTGCCCCAAGCCCAAAAGGATTTTTTTCCTTCTTTAAGTCTTTTGGAGGGCAACCTAGTTTTAGAGAATTTCCTTCATAAAGTATATGGTTGGGCAACCAGTCACAAAAAAATAATTCAAAATCCTTGTACCTACAGCATTGTTTTTTTTTTGTTCTCATATTTAGTGAAGTATTTTTGTTCTCTTATTTTCAGATAAAGCCGAAGTTAGTTTGTTGGAATCCAGAAGTAGCTACACAAATGTGTCTGTCCTCTGAAGATGATCATGCTCCAGTTATACAACTATGGGATCTAAGATACGCAACTTCACCTATCAAAGTTCTTGAAAACCACCAGAGGTATGTTGTTATTAAACATCACTGGATGATTATGATGTTAGCCGAGTTGTAGAAGAAATGACAGCTATTTACAGGTTGTCGCAGGGAGAGGTTTTGTTCCCATTGTATTGTAGGCTTCTGGGTATTGTTGGATTAGTTGGTCTTTGGGTAGGGTATATTTTGGTGAAGGTCAGATTTTTATGCCCCTGTATTGATAGATTGGGGTCATATTGTGTTTGGTCTCTCTGTTTGTCTGTCTGTTTGTACCAAACTCTAACCTTGCCTATAAAATCAAAACGCTTGCACCTACATTCATCAAACTTCATAGGTAGGTTCCTCATAACCTCTACAGGACCTGGACATTGTCAGGTCAGTAAGTCAAAAGTCAAGGCCATGGGGTCATGTGTTTAAAAAAGTTTGTTCCATTTCTTTTATGATACTACTCCTACATTTTTCATGGGATTTTGACAAAACTTTCACAGACTTGTTATTACCAAGAAACCCAGCTATATTCCGGGTTTTGTGATTCGATCATTTTTGACGGAATAATTGCCCTTGGTTTATTTTGTGCATTTTCAAGTAAAAGGGCATCCGGGATGGGGCATTGTGTTTTTGAAACACATCTTGTTTGTGTTTTTTTTCTAGAAATATTTCTCTTATGAATATTTACATGCCAAGATGATTATTTGAAGAATCTTTAAGGTTTCATTCCATTAATATAGGATTGATTATTTGAAGAAGAAAAAAATAATGGAAAAAAACTTATTTATTTTGGTTACGAACTTGAAATAATATGTAGTATGTATTGTTTAACTTGCAGAGGTATTCTTAGTATGGCATGGTGTCCACAGGATCCAGATTTATTGCTTAGTTGTGCCAAAGATAACATGATATTATGCTGGAACCCAAACAGTGCAGCACCTAATGGAGAGGTTTGTTTTTATACTTGTACAACAAATTATTGGGGATGATCTAGTGGTAACACATTGAACTACTGAATCAAAGGTCATGTGTTTGAATCTTGGCTCCACTTCTAAATTTCTTAGGGATGCTTTTCAATGTCCCCATCCCAACTACTCAGCCAAGCACTGAGTCTAGAAAATCACTGGAAAAAGGCGAAGGGTGTATTGGTGCTTTACATCGAGCTTGATAACCAGGAAAAAACTATTCAAAATAAGAGTATGGATACAAATGTCCCTCTCTGGGGCAGCCCTGAAATGATGATAGCTGTTGAATGGGCAGTTAAACAACAGATAAACGAAGAAACCAATAAATCATTTATTTTCATAATTTGTTCCCTACAACAATTCTAGAGACTGAAATTGAAATGTTTTCAAGTTTGGTGTTTTTGTAAAAAATAATTCATTCATCATTTTTTATTCTGACTGCATACAGTGTATCCTTGCAAACAGCCATCTGAAAAATACAACCACCTCATTACTGTGACAGATTTTTGATATTTCAACTCTATAATGAGACCACCTTGGTAGATAAAGGTCCTAATATGGTCCAAATAACAAGGTTTCACTGTAATTTTTGTCTGTGGTATATTCATAGATGTTTTTCAAGTATATCCTTAGTCCAATGTTACCGTTAACTTAAATGTGGATGAGATTCTTCATTATTCTAGTTTTGATTTAAGTTGCTCCATTTTCTGGACTTGAACTAAGTACATTTTCATTGTGAGACTTGTTATGTTTGTCTTTACATTGTTGATTATGATGATGTACTAATTACAGGTTGTATATAAGATTCCAACTAGTCATCAATGGAGTTTTGATGTACAATGGTGCCCTAGAAATCCTAATGTAATATCAAGTTCATCATTTGATGGCAGTGTGACTTGCTTCTCATTAATGGGAGGCGGACATCCAATACAGCAAATTGATCAGGTATGTTTCACTTTTGTCTGATTTAACCAATATGGTGGAATTTTCTACTTTTATCATTTTAACATCATTCAGTATGAATCAGTATTCTATTTAAAAAATTGAATTACATGTATTAAGCCATCAACTATTTGTCTGAGAAATTTAACTTCCACAAGATAAATTTCTGACACCGATTTATACATTTATTATGCTCAACTTTATGGACATGCTGATTTATAAAATGGCTTATGTCATTTTTTACATTAAACAAAAAGGGATTTTTGCTATAATGATCACATTCTATTATTTCTCAAACATAGATTTGTACTAACTACAATTGTTTTGTTAATCTACACCATTGTGGTTAATTTTAGGTTTTCAATTATATATTCAATGAAAAAATTTGAGTTTCTTCTCATTATCCAACAAACATGTTATTAATACATCAGGTTGTAAAATCATAAAATTTGTTATACTTTACATGTTCATAATACAATTTCAGGTGTCAGACTCATTCCAATCTAATGATCCATTCACGCAAGCCATGCACCAGCAGCAGCAGCAACAACAACAACAGAATGTTATGCCTCTACAGAAACCACCAAAATGGTTACAAAAGCCTATGGGAGCTAACTTTGGGGTATGTTAATCTTGTCAGGATTTTTTCAGGAAGAGGGAAAGACTATCTAAGTAAAAGAACCTTTAAAAATGGCCCTAAAGCCCTCTGAACTAAGAACATGATATATAAACATGTAGAATGCTACCATTGGGAAGAAGACACTTCATGTGATTTATTGGTAAAACTTGTTTAACTGGTTTCAATGAAAGACAATAATTATAAAGTAAGCTAAACTACAGAGACACAGCTTTACTGGTTTTTAAGGCCCATTAGCTTTTTGAATTTAGTAATATAGAACAATAGATAAAATGATTGTAAATTATAAAAAAACATATTTGTTTGCTCTAAAACAATATTTACATAATGCCTTTCTTTAGCCACATCTCGTAAAAATGTCAGATGATTTTCTTACTTTTTGCAATTGCATTAAAAAAAATACCGTGCTAAATTTCTATATGTACTTCATCATTAAAAAAGAAAATTTCGAATGTTTTCATTGCAAGTAGAAGTACGTTTCACCGATAAGACATTTTTCAAAGTAAAATAAGGAATGCTTATTTTAACATCCAAAAAGCTAATGGGGCTTTAAACCAATCATGGAAATCCCAACTGGACAAGACATTGTTTTTAAGTGTATATGTTTTTAAGTGTATATAAATCGCATAAGTTTTCCTCACATGAAAGTTTTAGTTTTCATTTTTTAGCTCACCTGATTCATCAGGTGAGCTTTTAGGATCGGTGAATGTCCGGCGTCCTTCCACAATTACTTTGTTTACATGGGCCCTTGATTTTGAAAATTTGCTATATTTTAGCTTGTTTACACACTAGCGCCTTCATTTATACTCCGATCCTAATAATATTTTCAGTAAATGAGTATAACCAAGAGGTCTTGGACAAGATCGATTATAGGCGTAATCGGACCACATTTTCAAGAGTTATTGGCCCTTGACTTAGCAAATTTGCTATATTTTAGCTTGTTTACACTCTAGCGCCTTCATTTATTCACCGATCCTAATCATATTTACAATGAATGTGTATGACCTCATGGTTTTGGACAAGTTAAGTTATGGGTGGAATCAGACCACAACTTCAAGAGTTATGGGCCCTTGGATTAGAAAATTTGCTATGTTTTAGCTTGTTTAACAGTATTGTACCTTCATTGTTGGTTTTGATCTCAAAATCTACGTAAAAATGAGTTTTACGAGATGGAAACTATATTACCTGGTTATTGATTATTGGCCTTTGTTCTCAGGTGAGCGATAAAGGGCCAATGTGGCCCTCTTGTTATGATAATGATATTACTCTGATGTTTGACTGTTATAGAAATGTTGATATTGTAATTTCAGTTTGGTGGTAAACTTGTATCTTTTGAGAATGTCAAGCCTCAGAATCCACAACAACAAGTCAACCGTCAAGTTACAGTGAGTCAAGTTGTTACGGAAACAGATCTCGTAACTGGTTCATTACAACTTGAGCAAGCACTCAATAACGGTCAACATGTTGAATTCTGTGCCATGAAAGCCGCCAATTCTTCTGATTCTATGCAAGAAAGTATCTGGAACTTCTTGACTGTAAGTTTTCACAATTTTGAATTTTAGCTCAATAAAAGTTAACTTTAAAAAGGTCAGCTATTGATCTCATCTGTTGAACAGTTTGTACTGCCTAAACAGAAGCTAATGGATAGAATGTGGTTAGTACTGGTTAAGGCCTAAATGAAGTCCGGGAAAGCTGGATAACTGTCCGCCACGATACGACTGAAATAATGTTGAAAAATGGCGTTAAACCCGATGAAACAAACAAACTGCCTAAACAAATTTTGCTTGTATGTTCCCCGTTTTTGGGGATGCAATATTCAGAAGTAACACTGTTATCAACTTTTTTTGATCTCTTAATTTTTATTTGATTTTCAGGTGAATTTTGAGAAGGAACCAAGAGAGAGATACATTCAGTTGTTGGGATATGATAAAACAGAGCTTGCTAAACAGGTATTTATCTTTAATATTGACTTTAATATAATCCGCTTCCAAAACAGAACTTGCGCAAACTATATAACTAACCAATAAACACTAAACAAAATACATCCTGGCTTAAGATTAATATTAAACGGCATAAAATGTATCTTGTTTTTATGATGAAAATCCAATAGAGATAGCTGAAGGTAGTTTTGATGCACAGAAAGTGAATGTGTTGTGTAATGTATGCTTAAGACGATGAACTATGATGTGGCCTGGGCACCTCAGTGGTGCAGTAGTTGTAATCTGCTAGTAATTACTAGTTCCTCCCAGCACCAAAATTCACATGTGAGGAAGCTGTACAGCTAGTTTACATAATGGTCAGAAGTTCATCCATGGTTTAAGCTGGAAAAGATGCAAAATGGACCTCGAGCTTTGAGTTTTAATCCCATCATTGACCAGACAATTTTCACATGTGTGGAAGCGATCCAGCTATGAAAGGTTGTTGGTGTGACAGTCTTGGAATTAGTGGGTTTTCTCCCTGCCCGAAAGAACATTTCTCCTTCTTTAAGTCTTTTGGGGGACAATCTAGTTTTAGAGAGTTTCCTTCATAAAGTATAGTGTCGGGCAACCTGTCATAAAAAAATTATTCAAAGACTGGTTTGAGGTTAAACATCAGTGAGAAAAAAATACTTGACCAGTGGACTAGCTTACATAAAAACAATACAGCACCGGTCATAATATTACTCGCCCATTACAGATATTTATTGAAATCGTTGCTGATAATCTTAGGAATTTGACTGAACATGAGGGTCAATAATCAGTGCTCCAGCTAGCCCATTTCTGCAGGGCGTCGCGCCCTGCCCTGAAAAACAGACACCCTGCCTATTTCAAAGACCCTGCCCTACAAATCATGCTAACATCGTTTATAAAGGACCTATTTTCTACCATCAATCGTTTTGTTTAAAGCATGTTAATTGAAACTGTGAAATCCATGCTTGCTCGCGGCGATATTTAATCACCCGTGTAACTGTGTTGACGACTGGTTACCGGCATACTTAATGAGATCTTGTATAATTGCATTGTTTCTCGCGGAACCAATCGTGTCAAAACAAAGTCATTATACCGGTATGCATTTGTTTATAACACTAGATAAGGAATTTATGCCCTGAGCATTATCGATCAGATTAAAAAATGCATATAACCGCATCAATTAAACTGATAGTCTTTGATTAATTTACCGACACTTAGTCATGGTTAATTAGCATCTTGAAAAGCGAGTATTTACTCTCGTAGACATTTATTCAAGTATGTCGGTCCGAGACCGACAGAAATTGCAAAGGGCCGTCACATTTATGAAATAAATCGAAAATCTGTGTGAATCAGTTAATCCACTACTACATGACCTTACCGTTTTCCGAAAACCTACTTTCGCTTTACTTATCGATTTAACGATAAAGTCGAAACATCGCCGAATAAAGCTAATTATAATAATAATGAATAAACGCCCGTTGTTCGGTCCGATTCCGGTATTGAATGACGTATCTTATGGAAAAAAGTACAAACAAATTATGTTGTTGAGAGTCTAATTCTTGGATTGATTAGTTACTAAAATGAAAATTGAAACGGAAGATGTGTTACTTTTTGTGCTTGTTAATGTTAAACTATGTGGACAGATGTTTGAATCTTTGAACAATTTTGAGAATAGAATTACACATGATATTTTTTTCTGTTATTAAAATTGTTATATGATACATATAAAATATATGAAAGTTACAATTTATGAAAATAATGGGCACTGGGCACTCTTAGAATTGAGTCTTTAAAGGTGGTTAAAGCAAAAAAATTTACAGTTCCCTGTGTCATAACAAAACACAAAAAAAGAAATAAAATAATCAACAATAACAAACATATGGTTTTATAGTTTATTTAAATGCTGCAAATGTATTGTGTGTTAAGCAGATTTTCGCGCGTTACAAGTGCCCTAATGTCCTTGCCAACGCCCTGCCCTTCCCAAATTCTAGCTGGAGCACTGAATTAATTGTAACAGGTATTAAGTATCACCATTTTGTAATTGTTTAAAACTGACATTTAAATATTGTAGGTGTCTCAGCACAGTAAATCTGATGGTTTGAATGAATCTACTAATACAGGTGTAGATGCTAATGAATTAGCTCTGAAAATGAATCAGCTTGGAACTGGGGTAAGTTTGCAATGTAATAGTTGTTAAGCATTAATTATGTACCAATTATGGAAACAATATAATTACTTCAATTATGTACAATAGTTACTTTTATATTTTTAAATAATTGAAGTAATTATATTGTTTACATGATCATTCTTTTATTTCTTCTGAAGATGACTAATCGGTTTTTGTAACCATGCCTACCATGGAAAATATAAAATCATTGTCATGGCTACATGTTGTATTTAGCGATGTTAAATGAAAGCATGTTATATTTAAATCAGTGTATAATGCAATCATTTATATTTTATTCAATACAGGAACCTGGATTACAGGGTTTGTCTAGCAGTGGCCAAGCATCACCCAGTGTTGGTTCAAAGGTAAAATATTGTTGATACATGTGAGCTCTAATTAGTCTATTCACACCACCTATTATCCATATCTGGTGTTTTTTAAATTGATCTGTGGTCCCAATTTATTTGTACAGCCAAACCTGTGATATATTCTGAATAAAGGCCACTCTGTAAATAAAGGCCACACTTGGAAAAAACATCATTTATAATATAGAACAGAATGACCTCTGTATAAGGACCTTCTGTAAATATAAGCCATATTATGTCTTTGGGAAGGGTTGCCTTTGTTCACAGGTTTGACTGTACTTGAGTTGTGAAATCTATTTATATAACAAATATTTAGGCTCATTCAAAAATATTTGTTAGCATGCTATGAACTAAATTCACCATTAAGAATTTATTGAACAAATAGCATTGTTATGATTATGTTGTATCATTATTCCAGACACCAGGAAGTAGTGACGAGTTAAATATGTCGGTTAATGGTTCATCTGCATTTGATGATATTGGTTTAGCAAGTACAAAAACTAACAAGAAGTTAGAATCTCCACTCAGCTTAACAGCTACTGATGGTTAGTAGTGTTTTCCTTACAGATCACACATTAGGTTTTAGATTTAGTTTTCAATCTCTCCATCCAGGTCCAAACTCTATAGAATGAATAATAAAGGTTATTGTGTTCATGAGCTAGATAAGTGAAGCAATGACTTATGTCTACTGTTTCAACGGATCAGATTTTGAAAACATCATTAAAATAATTGGGAGATTTTAATATTGACAAATTAACCTGTATCACAAGGCAGAATAGTTTAAACTTATTTATTTTACATCAATGTAGAGTGAGTTCTTATAACTTATATTAACTACTCTCGATGACTGCTTCCTGGATTCTGACCAGTTCTTGGGCCGAAAGAAGGGATTGGGAAGGTTCCGGTCAAATTCCGCCATAGACAGGATGCTGTGCCCTAACACCACTGCAGAATATTTATGATGATAAATTATGAAAGTTCCCTCTGAGGTTGAGTGACTATGGTCACTAACACTGCTGTAAGTTTCAATCCAACCCAGGATCAAATTTTACATGCAGGAAAGCTGTCCAGTTAGCTTACAGAAAGTTGGATTTTTTTACCTACTTGTACGCCTGTGGTCAGCCATCACTGTTAAATCTGGAAAAGTCGCCAAATAACCCAGGCTGATAGGGAGATAAACTTTAAAGAAAAATGATGCATTTGACATCTGCTAATGCCTGTCTTCACACTCTTCAGATGCTGATAGTTTATTGTGCCAAGCATTACTGACTGGCAACTTTGCTGCAGCTGTTGATATGTGTCTAAGTGAGAATAGAATGGCCGAAGCTATCCTGCTGGCTATAGCTGGTGGACCGGAGCTGCTGAGTAGAACACAACAAAGATACTTCCAGAAAAATGGAACAAATCTAGGACGAGTAAGTTGTAACTTCTGTTATTGATTTATTGAAGTTTTCATGGTATTTGTTCTACAGTTGTTAAGTCATTTTGCTCTCTTTTGTGTAGATTTGGTATCTTTAAATCATAACAGCCATAATATATTAATAAACATGCGGTCATGATTTTTCGTAAGACCATATTTTACAGTCAAACATGGTTATAGTGAACTCTGGTAGTCATAGTGTAGAATAAGATAATGTGATGTATTTTTTATTTGCCAATACATCTTTCCTTCATTGATACTGATATATTTAAACAGGGTTCTCATTTGACCCTTGAAATGACATTGAGTCATGAAATTGGCAAAATTGAGAATTTCTAACAAAGGTTAAAATTTATTATTAAGTTAGTAGGAAATTTGTTTGACCCTTTAAATAATAATCAAGAAAACTCAATTTTTGTTGTCTTGTGAGCACCCTGAATGAACAAATTTCATGTTATAACTGTATGATTATCTACTACAGCTTGTATCAGCTATTGTCACTCATGATTGGAGACATATTGTTACCTCCTGTGAACTAGAGAACTGGAAGGAAGCACTTGCTGTTATACTTACCTACTCACCATCCGATGATTTCTCCACTCTCTGTGGTAGGTTTCTATCATTCATTATTTTTTGTTGTTCATTTGAACAGTTCCCATCCACTTTTCATCAGATAATTTAGATGGGCATTATTTTGTGATTTTACGACACTCTTAATGTATAATACTCACAATTGTGTTTTTTTTTTCAGATACTCTGGCTACCAGGTTAGAGAATGAAGGTAGCGGTGAATTTGCACCCTATGCCTCTCTATGTTACATATGCTCAGGGAATGTTGAGAAGATGGTTGAAAATTGGTGTTCTACATCCCAGAACAGTAACTCACCTTTGGCCTTACAGGTAACAATAACATGGTAGATAGAGACTGATACAGAACTTCTGCAGTTACTGCCTTTTAATTTTTTGTCTGAGTCTCAATTTTTTATGCTCCTTTCATACAATGATGTAGTGATTGCCTTGTCCTACTGTTTGTCTGTGAGGTCTGTCTGTCTGTCTGTGCAATGTTAAGTCAAACTGCCACTGGAGGCATATGCCTTTATTGAATGCAGCATCTTGTTTTTAATATAAAATCACCAATTAGCTAGAAAATTTAAATTGAGTTATTCAATTTAGCCAAATTTTATATAAATGTGAACTAATTAAACAATTAGGGTAAAAGTTTATTTAATGATTTTATTTATCAATGTTTGGAGATTGTAATTATGATATGTATTATATAGGATTTGGTCGAGAAGGTAATGGTATTAAGAAAAGCTGTTGAGACTTCCCGTGGTCAAGCTCCTGAGATATCTACAGGTGTATTAGCTGATAAACTCAGTAATTATGCTGGTATATTGGCTGCACAGGGTAGATTAGATACTGCTTTGAGATATCTTGGAGACAGTCAAGAGGTATTTCACAAATATGTTAAAATTAATTTTTTCTTGGGTACAAAATGAATGTTTCCTTCTTTCATTGAAATGTACCTATTTATGATAATAATTATATAATTAACAAAAAAATTGCCAAGCGTTTCTTTTTGATAATATTCATTTTGAATGCATTAAATGATAAACACTCAAATGAAGTTTTTTTTGAACTTTCCTTACTTATATAAGTAAAATAGTTTTAGACATACCTGCTTTCGTTATTACATACTGTATTAAATTTTGTTAAAAAATATGTTAGTAACTTTTTTTTTTTTTTGAGACATGTTTATACAACACCATAATAGGAATATGGGGGTGGGGTCATTCCATCTTCATACCTTACATTTATATTGATATATGTGTAAAATGTGATAAGAAATCAGGGTTTTTACAATTTCTTTATATATGTAACTTATTTCAGTATTCTCTCTCTGTGTTGAAAGACAGACTTTACCAAGCCCTTGGTGCTTCACAAGCTACGCAGAGTCCTTGGCAGAAAGTGAATGTTGCAGCCCAGCCATCATCATCACAAACACGCCAGCAACCACAACCAACATCATACCAGACACCAGCTAATACATTTAACCCTGCTACTTCAGGTTAGTTCATTGTGTCGGTCAAAAGCTACACATAGCTTATATTACTTGGTTATAACCACAGGGTTTCCGTTGCCATTCGCCAAATACGCAATTGGCGAAAAAAAATTATGAGTGGCGAAAAAAACTTTCAACAAGCATAAACATTTTTGGGTCACAATTTCATAATCTACCTTAACAGTCCTGATTCAATGTTTTAATCAGTCGTGAAAATCAATAATCCCACTGCCTGCGGCCGTCGCGTGTTGATCCAGATTGTGATTCGCATCACCAACTTCGCACCTCTAAAAATGAGATTGCCGAGAGGCATAGATTGTTGCAGGTCTGAGCCTTATTTGTCACAATAATTAGTGATTGTTTATGGTATGATGTTAATCTGCGCATGCAGATGACAAATCCAGAGTTCTTACTTTCTGTATCGTCGGTGGTACTGAATAAAGTTCCTACCATACAGTACGGTCCGGATCGTATTTTCCAAATATTGCTATACACTAAATTACTTGATAATCACATGTTTTGATAGTATTTATGGAATATTTATGACATTATTATGTTGCTTTAAGCACTATGACCAACAAAATATCAAAGACTCATTAATTTCCAAGAACAGTCGTTACACTTATATTTTCATGAAGTGTACGAATTTTCGGATGACAAAGATTTTCGGATAACTGCACTACACGTTGCAAGCATGTGTCATCTGTTGGTATTTGATGTAAGCCTGTTCTAATTGTGTTATCTTAACCTTGATACTTAATCATGTGGCACACATTCATGATGAAATATCCATTTGCCAGGACAGTAGTGATGGTCTTATGAAAATCATAATTCAATTTATAAAAAAGTTGATTTCAATTTTGATGTTATTGCGGCTCAACAAGATAAAAGGGGTAAGAGCCAAAGAAATTGAAGTAACCATCTGTTAATTTTGTGAAAGATTTATCTCCTTTCCTACCAAACGACACAACTCACAAATAAGTGAATGTCATAAAAGTCTTTGGCCGGGTGTATAGGCCTATATTGGTTTCCAGAGAAAATCTGAGCAACAGAATGTGATTAAAACTGACCTAGTTAGACTAGGATCTAGAAAAGATTATTTAAAAAAATCAGATTATATAGTACAGCTGTTATTTTGATAGTTGATTTGGACATGTTGATTTTTGTTCAGGACAACCAAGATTTTCAAGTCTACCTTCCCGATAATGAGTAGAAAGATATGATATTTCCACACCTCTGTTTGTACAGTAGTACATTAAATTAAGCATACTTTTTTCCTGTTCATTTTTACTTGAATTTATACATTTTATGTCCCAGATACACTGGAAATTGTGTCTTTGCATGTATGAAATGAAAAAAAAATCAACATCCAGGAGGGGATACCCCTCCCCCATACGTCATTCATGATGATGTGGCGGAAAAAATACAATGGTCAGTGGAAACCCTGTAACCATATATGACAATAAATAGATATTGATTTTATTATTTTTGTGTCTTGTTTGTTACTGTGTAATATATATTCTTGATATCATTTTCCTATTAAATAATAGTTTAAAAATGATTGTTTTTTCCAATTGTCCATGTACTGTATACTTCTTTAATTCTGTGGGTGCAAAATTTGGCGTTTTTAAGATGTTCATGAATTGGCAGGTTCTATATTTGGCGGTTTCATATCCAACCGCCAAAATAAAACCATGTCCTGTCTTCTTAAGCGCCAAAATTAAAACACTTAAGAAAATAAGTTTCCACAATTTTCAAGGGAAATAATTAGACTATTTTACGAAATATCTTTCTAACTACTATCGTATCAAGTGAAATGTATAAACAGCAAGAATAAGTTACATGAAAACCAAAGTGTTGGTAATTACTTGGGATCAAACAGGAGTTAGCACAATGGCTAAAAGTGATTATTTGTTTCAATGATTCATCTTAAATTGACAAAGATTGTTATTATACCGAGTTTAATTTAGTCTGTGCCGACAACATAAGTTTTATATGGTGTGACAAATAAGCTGTATTGTTTGAATCGTTCAGATTTTACCTTGTTTCAATTAAGATTTACCCTAAGGCAATAAACTTAATGCATGTACTTTAACTGATGAAAGTAAACAAATAATGATACATGTACAAACATACTAGTTTAAATACATGAAAAAGTGTTAGTTTCACCTTTTAATAACAAAAGTTACGATAATTTTCTTTGACAAAATAATTGGCGGTGTTCATTATTGGCGTGGTTTTATATTGGCGCGGTCTAGATTTGGCGGTTCCGATGCTTACCGCCAATATCGCCAAAATAAAACGGGCGCCAATATTAAGACGTATACAGTATTAGAATTATGTTGACCACTCATTGTTAAGTCACATTGTTTTTTGTTTCTGTGAAGTTTATTGTATACTAAATGTTTCTTTTGTAATTTTGCAGGCCAGAACCCAAGTTATTCAAACCAATACTCTGCTGCAAATGGGCCCAGTGTACCTGCATATAATGTCAACAATCCATTATCGGGTACCAGTATGCCATCTTACAATACCGGAAACCAGACAGGTGCTGCAGCCTCTGTTCCTACATATGGAGGAACTATATCATCATCAGCTGGTACCCAGCCTGTAAACAAAGGACCACTAGCTAACAAGTATCCCACAGCAACAAGTAGTTCTTACAATGGTTCTGCTGGAGGTTATGGTATGAATACATATAATCCTGCAGATTATCAGCCACAACCACCTGCTACAAGTACATACAATTATAGGTAAACAATGTCTCCTTTTGAGTAATTATCTGCCAAACTTCTTTATCTGTTCACAGGGCCCTCATTTGACGTTTTTTGGTTTTGGGGCCGAAATTTGGACCCATTCCCCTCCAAAAATGATATACTTTTTTCCCCTATTTCTTGATAAAAGTTCCCCTCCAAAAAATTTTTTTTTAAATTTTTTTTTTCATAAATGGTTGATATTAAGTTATTAACCTTTGATTAATTGTATATTAGTGTAAAAAAAAAACTATGTAATATATATTTAAATACAGCTATTTTAAGCTTAAAATGTTTAAGGCAATTGAAAAAATCCCCTGAAATTCACGTTTTTCCTCAAAATGATGTGAAATTCATCTACCTGAGGGCCCTGGGCCCCTTCCCCTAAAGTGCAGCTAGTGCCATGGTTCAGCAGTTTATTATGCCCCCTTTCAAAGAAAAGGGGGTATATTGCTTTGCACATGTCAGTTTGGCCATCAGTCAGTCAATCTGTAACTGAACCTTGTTCAAGCAATAACTAGAGAACTATTTGACCTTAGCTACTCAGATTTGGTTAGGAGTTTGGTCATCATATGTAGAAGACCCCTGATGATTTTGAGGTCATTTGGTCAAAGATCAAGGTCATACTATCCAGTTGAGCTTTAGGGGGGCATCTGTGTTTCACAAATGCAGACTCTACTGTCATAAAATATTCAAAGATAAATCACAAATTACTTAGTCATCTTATACCTGATGATGTTCCATAAAATAATGTGAGTAATTAACTCTTAACAATGTGCATTGTTGATGTTAATATATTGAGTATTAAATGTTACTTGTTTATGTTATAGTGGACAATACATGACACCTGCGGTATCCCAACCCTCTGTTCCTACAAACACCATGCAACCTACTCCAACACCAGGTATGTTAGTCCAAAATTATTCTCTTCAGTTTTTAAATCATTCTAAAGAACTTTTTGTGAATTGTTCTACTTCCTTTCAAGAATGAAAATATGATTGTTTTTTCTAACATGACTGACCCGGAAAAACGAGTGCGACCCCAAAGGTCAATAGTAATTTTTTTTCAGTACTAAGACTGCAGATGGTAATTTTCGATCTGCATATTTTTTTCAGTATCTGTGTTTTGAACACTTTCTGCATCTGACTGACTCCTACTGCATTAGCCGAAATAATAATTCTGTTTTAAAGCATTTTTCTGTTGACTCAGCCTTGGTTCAAAATTGAATAAGAAGAAAAATAAAATAAGAAAAAACAGAATATTTCAAACTTGGGTAGCATTAAGGCATACAATTTTAATTTAGGCCTTACTATCAAATGTTAGATTGATGTTAGATTGTATTGCTAGTTTACTAATCTGTTGGTGTAATTTTCAGGCTTTAATCAACCAGCCGCAGGTTCATACCCCAACCCGATGCATCATTCCTTCCAGGATTATAAACCCGACAAAGCATGGAATGATCCTCCAATGGTTGTCAAGAAAGATAAACCAAAGGTATATTGATATACAATAATATCTGAACACTTCTGTTCTGTTTTGATATTATTTTTTATACATTTCATTTAGTTCTTCATAATGCACTTGGATGCAAGGATATTTCGTCCAACAGATACCAAATTTGTAAATTTACGCATTTTGTGTGCTTGAATGTTGGTAAAAAAGATTTTCTGACTGACTTAATATCTACCGAACATAAGACCCTTTTAAGTTGCAATTAGTGTTGTTTTTGTTAATGGAGCTTTTATGACGAACTTCGATATAGTGTGAAATAGGCAGTATTTTTTATCTCTTCATTGGGAAGAGGCCTTAGCCTGTTGATTTTGGAAAGAATTATCGCTAAAATTGCTGATTTGGGAAATAAAATAGCTGGTGTAAGTATGGATTTTTGGGAAAACTGCATGATTTTAAAGAAATTTTCAATTGGGAAGATGCCTATAATAGGCCTCTGTTATAAAGTTGAAAAATCACTGATAGGATAGAATGAATATTTTTTCCTGGTTATGTCATTCTTTATTTCCATGTTATAGTGGAAATAGTGTAATGTGGAAGTATAATGAAGGAATTATCTGGGTCCTTAGGAATTTACTATAACTTTGTTCTACTGTAATAATCAAATGTTTTAGATGAAATGTTGAATAATATTTAAAAGAGACCCTTTTCACCCTGTTGTAGGCACCTCAAGCTCCTGTGGATACTGCACCAATTACTAATCCAATATATGGAAGTCAGGGTCAGACAAATCAAGCACCCCCTAGTGGACAAATGCCATATGGAAACTTCTACAATCCCCAAGAATACAAGCCAGAACCACAGGTAAATATTAATACTCACGACAGTCATATATGATTATTTTCTTTAGTTTTATACTGTTAGACACTGTTTGTTTGTTAGAATGGGAGCAGTTCTTAAATTACACTAAAACACCAACTCTATTTGTTACAAGTCGGTAATCTGAATTTATACTTTATGGTACATGATTGTAGTGTTTGTTAGTGGCATTTAATTGCCGTAACAAAATTTTAGTTAATTTATCGGATTTACTCAAAATTTTCGTTAATCGTCAGGTTAGAAAATTAGAGCTGCAGCAAGCTCTTGTATTAAATGAATTTCTCTTGCTAATGTTTATATGAGCAGAATTTACATTTCATAGTTCTTGATGAGTGCATGTTTGTTTCTTAGCAATACTATGCCGTAGTATATTAATCATTTAATGCACAATGTTATCTATTAATACTTGATTAAAAATGTATTAGTTATTTGCTAACAATGTTAAGCTAAAATGCTAACATGTATATAATCAATTAATTAACATAATTATTATTGCTACCTATCCACTCCCCCATCTTTACTGTCTATTCATTCTACTGCCAAGTTCAGGGATTACTGTCTGTATTGAAAATACAATGTTTGTTGAATACAGCTTAGATAGTTGATCTTTGTTTTACCTTCATCATAATTCATATGTTATTACTGGAGAAAACTCGAGAAAATCGAGTCTGGTTTATAAATTTTACATTTCGTTGACTTACCTTTTAGTTTTAACCTTGTTTAAATTCCTTATGAATTACTAATATTATACGGTTACAGTCAAATCTGTTTTTGTGGCCATCTCCGAATAAAGGCCACCCTGTGAATAAAAGCCTTTCTTTTAAAAACTGTCATTGATTACTGTGGAATCGTTAATTTTCCTTGGGTTCAATTTTCGTGGTTTTTACTAAAATGGCTATTTCGTGGGGACATAAATTCGTGGATTTTGATTTTTGAAAAGAAATGCCTTATCTTTGCATTTAAATTCGTGGGGAAATCCATGAAATTCACAAAATTAAATCCCAACAAAAATCAATGATTCCACAGTATTGGGAACAAAATGACCTCCTTATACAAGTCACCTGTTAATAAAGGCTGCATTTTGTCTTTGCCAAGGCTAATCTTTGCTAGTAGGATTGACTGTATTTGCATATTGTTGTTTCCATCATATTGTTGTTGGTGATTGGTTGACACATGACACCTTGTTGCGTGTTGTATTAGATTTGTTGGTTTTATAGTTACACATATGTTTAATCATTTCTTACATCAGAACTTTTCATCGACTCCCCAGCCTACGTACACCAACAGTAACAGTACGCCGAAGGTGAGATGATAACCGTACCCTACTAAATAATTCATCAAGCATTGTTTTATAGAAATCTACAGATTAGAATAATATCCTCAGTTTATAAGAAATTTAATGTTTTATCTTTTTCTACCCTATCTCTTGAAGCCTTGCACTTATTATTTGTGAATGAAACATGCTTGCATTATTATATATTTGATGTCATTATACTTAACAGCTTTCTGCTACTTAATCCTATTGATTTTTGTTTCATATTCTAGTAGTTAACATTTTAGTCTTGTTTGTGTGTAGATAATCTGATATCTGATGATTTTTTTTTGTCCATAATGTCTTTGTAGCGTCATTTTCTATGTATATTGCACCTTTTTTGAGTGGATTGCTGTGAATTTGATTTTCACCAAACACATTTTCTCTTCTCTAATCTTGTTAATGTAGTCTGCAATTTTCTGTGATTGTCAAAATATTTTTAGATAGGCACTACTGATATATTTTTCTATTCAGCTATTTAAATGTAGCTTGCAATTCGACACACACTTTTTACTATTTTCATGTTTAAAAAGGGTTAGTTTTCATCTTAATGAAATTTCAGCTTCAGTCTGGTTACAAAAATTATCAGATATCTAGTGATTCCTTGTACAGATGTTATTACCAATCAGCTGTTATTGTTGAATATAGAGCATATTTCTACTTGTGTAAATACATGTTTACAGCCTGCTGTACAAGAACCTGTGAAGCCAGTACAGAAAGCCCCACTACCCGCTGAACATAAAGTCATACAGGATATATTTGATACTTTAATACAGAATTGTCAAGCTAGAGCAAGTAATGCCGTAAGTATTAGAAAAGCTTTCTTCATTGTTTTTACTGGGGTGATTGATGGTCGAGTGGTTTATGCACTGGACTACAAAACAAAAGGTTGTGGGTTTGATTTTTGGCTCCGCCCTTTGAATTTCTCAGGGTGCTCTTTTCAGTGTCCCCATCCCAACTACCGAGCTAAGTACGTCGTCCAGAAAATCACAGGAAAAAGGTTGAGGTTAGTTTTGGTACTCTGTATCGGGCACAATAAAAAAAACAGGAAATACTATTTGAAAAAAGAATTCCTAGTTGTCCTGTATCTTCCATTAACTCTCTCTGGGGTCGCCCTGAAATCACCATAGCTACCAATTGGGCCATTTAACAACAGATAAATAAATGTGAAGTTCTGTGAATTATCAATTAATCTGTCTTTGAAAATAAATTTCTTTGTTTTAAATGTTATATTGTCATATTTTACAGCAAATGAAGAGAAAACTAGATGATGTCACGAAAAAAGTAGAAATTCTTTACGATAGACTACGAGAGGGTTCAGTAAGTAGATTTCATTTTATTCAGGAAAAAATATATTTGATATGTTATTTACTGAAGGGGCCACTATGACTTGTAAACACTAGTCCCTTACCTCAGTGAGTTTGAATTCCACCTGGGAACAGACAAATTTCATGTGAGGAAGCTGTTCAGCTAGCTAGCTAACAGAAGGTTGATGGATCTACCCAGATTTATCCCTGGAGTCTCCCTCAACCATTTAAGCAGGGGAAAATATTGCAAATGACTCTGTTGGTGTGACGTTATACCTCAACCAATAACATTAACTGTAACACTCAGGTTTTTTTTTTCGGTATTACTATTTTCAGAATATGACCCATACCCGTGGGATTTGGGGATTTTTGCAGAGTTTTAATCAAAAATGGGAAAAAATGTGTGACTACAATTTTACTGTGTTCAACTTGTTCTCAAATAGAGCAGTAGTAGATTTAGGTACTAATGGTGATGTTAATAAACTTATTTAATTTTAAAAAAAAATTGGGATTGGGAATTTTTGTCTTTGAATTTTGGAAAAAAAAGATACTATTTTATATTGGGAATTTGACCGAATTTCGGCTATAAAATCGCCCCCAAAAAATCCCTCGAAAGTCTGTTGATTTAATAAGTATGTACTACATATATTAGCAAATGCATTGAAGTCAGTGATGAAATTAATTCATAAATGTTCATGAAAATCGTTTTTCTGACAGATGTTATATTCCTTGATAATGAAGAATAAAACACTGTTTGTGTGATAAGATATTTTCACTGGTAGAAATGTTCTGCAAAAAAGGACCTTGCACCAAAATTTGTGAAATTAACCACTTATACTGTATTAAGATTATATGATTTATAACTCTTAGCAAAGATATGTCCCTTAATTGGGCCCTAAGATTTGTAAGAATGATAATGAATGACAGGGTGTGATGAAAGTATATATTCACCTCTGACTATTGTTTCTCTTTTATTACAGTTATCCCCAGCTGTTACGTTAGGATTACATCAGATTGTTCAAACTGTACAACAGTGTGATTATAACTCTGGACTAAGTATTTATACACAAATGGTGAGCCAAGGCAATTTCTCGGAGATCAGTACTTTTATGCCTGGATTGAAAATGCTGATCCAATCAGCCACCCAGCTTCAAGTCTATGTCCAATGATGATGTGATAAGATGGACAGTTAGTTAATAATTAAACATAATAAATTGTGTAAATAATCATAGTAATATGGACTGTATGAATGGTTGTATAAGTTAAATATTCACTCATACCTTTCCATAGCCAAATCAATATTGTGATGTATTGCTAGTACTAGGATTATATACAAATTGTCTCACTTATTGTGTCAACTCTCATAAATATTATATTGTATGATTATGAAATATATAAGAAAGAACTTGTTAATATATTCTTTACAGATAAACAGAAAATGATTGTATTTATTACTTGAAACTGTTACTTTGTACTGCTATGTATGTGAATGACTGATTATTTTCATATTGTTCATGGCATTTTATTTTCATTTCTGATAAATTGTTTTTATTTTTATTTTTTTGAATATCATGTTATGTCAGTATGTGGTATATATGACAAGTATATGAATGTGTTTTTAAATGATATTTGTCAGTACTAGTATGAAATGTGAGTAATATTTTAAGCTTTTGTAGTAAGGTTGTCACTTTGTTAAATGAATCATGAGTTGAGTGTTGCATCCGATCTGGAACTTAAATTTATAGTTCTATACAATGTGGTACAAATTTAATGTAGCATAATTATACCATGCCTTGATATTCTCACCTAGTTAAAGACTCATTTATTCATAGAAATACATGTTAATTCTTGTCTTTCTGTAATTGCTCAGACCTTATATGAGATTTTGTGATAAAATTATTATTTTCTGTCTGAAAGTTAGATTGTATGAAAATCAGTTAAAACATCATCTTACAAGAGTTATTTGATGATAAACAATATTTATCAAGATGATTTATTGTAAAAATCTGTGATTAAACTTAGCTTAACTTTGTTTCTTTACCAATATGACACTTGGTGCAAAACATATTTTGTGTCCATTGTTCTTGTTCTTTATAGTACACTCATGGCTGCCATTTCAGTGTCCCCATCCCAACTAATAAGCCTAGTGATGGGTGAAATCGCAGGGAACCAGGAAATACTATTTGAAATAAGAGTTGGGATATAAATTTCTTTTTCTCCTGTATCTCCTCCCCACTCTCTAGGGCGACTCTGAAATGACCATAGCTATGAAATTTGCCCGGGCCATTAAACAACATGTGAATGAAAAGAATGAATGTATGTTTATTATTATTATAGTATAAATAATAATGCATCATTAGACTACAGCTCCATGACTTCAGTTCACACGTATAAACAGTGACACGATGGGAGATAATTTAACATTAAATTTACCTCATTTATGCTTTTTATTTCAATTTACACTGTTGTTGTCAGATTATTCATCTTTATGTTACAATAATTTCATAGTGTGGTGGTATATGATTTAGATTTTATGAGTATATAAACATACAACATACATTATGTTGATATTTTCTTTCTATAATTGGTCTAGGTTTAAGTTTAAATATTTACCTATTATCAATATTATTTTAAAAAACTTTATTTTTTTTATTTTTTTCATGTACATGTGTAAGGTATCTGTTATGTTTTGTCTTGTAACAAATGTAACACCTGTATTTTATACAAAGGAACATGACTTGAACATGAGGAGATGCAGTGTAAATGAATTAAATGTCTTTTTTTTTACTTCGTTAAAGACTTATCAAGTATTCATTCATTTTTCTTTGGAATGAATCTTCGTTGTTACTGATTTTTGTAAAGTTGAATTATTGTTGTATTTTTTTTCTGCTATGTATTTCTGTATTAAACTTGCCTTGTTATGTGCAAAAGTCTGCCACTGTTTTTTTATTGCCAGAATGTGTTAATATTTCTTGATGATGTCTTTAGTAATTGATTTTCATAATAACACTTATGGACAAATGGTCTTGTCTGGTCGGATCTTCAAAAAATGCAATTTCTTTTTTGTTTTGTTTATAATCATACATTGATAAAAAAAATGGTGCATTGGAAATAAGACGCTACAAGTCATTCATTGGTACAACTTGCTGAACTGGCTTCAATAAAAGATGACTGAAGTATGAGTGAGCTGAATTACAAAGACCCTTTTTTACTGGTTTTAAAATAATCAATGGAAACCCCAACTGGACGAGATTTTTATCCTTAAGTATCTATACATGTTACTGTTTATCCCTAAATATTTTTTTATTAACGAAAAGTCTTAATATTTTGTCTCGAAGATTACCTATTGTTTTATTTAAAACTAAGCTTGCTTAAATATTAAAATACTTATTATTAAGTAAATTCAGATATTTTTTTTTTCAAACATTTTGAAGAGCAGTATTTTAATGAAGAACATACATGTTTCGTAGTTAATAGGTTGGTCGCTTAACTTGCTAACCAACAAATTCTTTAGGAATGGCCTGACTTATAATATGTGTCAAGATGTAGACTTTCAGATACTCCTTGTGTTCTCCTCACAGTTGATTATGAACAAATCAAAGTTCATTAAACAGTCACATGTCATATATATAAGTAATATGGTAAATTGCATTACGTCATATTTATTGCAAATTTATTGTATTGATCAATCGAATCACCAGCTAGTCACTCTCCAATTGAATTGTCAAATATATATTGCTTGAAATGTATTACTTTATGCTTAGTAGAATTCATTTCCCATGGATCTGAGACTTGAAGTGGGAAACATTAAATTATGACATTTTACTCAATCAAAATGTTTCTAAAACAATTTTTTTTATGTCAAAGTTGTCCGAGGTAAGACAGAAAGAAATGTTTAGCCTTAGAAATAATTAAAACTATTGTATTACAATTTGCTTATTTATGATAGTAACTTTTTATAAGTTTAAATCCTGTTTCAGTGTCTTTGTTTGTGAGGTTCTCTCTTCTTGTCTCAGGTCCATGGTTTTTTGTTGTTCATCATGATATAAAAAACATGGACTTTTTGTTACCAGACATGTTTTGGAGTCATACTTGCATATATAGATGTAAATTTAATTTATTTAAGCATGATTGATATAGATTTATATAACTATGTGGAAAAAATAAACTGATTAATTCACAGCTATCATAGCTTTTCCTATTTTTGTTGAGTTCACTTGCGGTGAGCTTAGCATAGTTGCCACAGTGGCAGTATGTTTGGTACCGGTATGTGAGTCTGTCTGAATTGTGTTAGTCCGGACCATTACTTTGTCATTAGTCAAGATGGTGGACATTGTGATGACTTGTCACGATTGTTCACCATGAATTCAGGGGTGACACTATATTTCAAATATATCGAGATTTCTGGATATATCTGCCTTGAAAGAGCTATGATTTCTGAGCAAAATTAAAGTTTAAAGATGAAAATATCTCAAGAAATGGCAAAGTTATGGTCAATTTAATCTGCTCTGAAGGATTTTCTTTAATACAAATTGAGTTAAATATGGAAACAATGTGTTTGAAGGCCTCTTGTTTGGCTAAAATAGTTGGCCACATGTGATTTTCGAGATTTTTAATTTGGTTCTATTAACACCCCAGTATGATGAAACAGCATTTAGCAATGAAGATCTGTGTGTAGCCCAAAATGTTAAGGTCACACTTTTATGTAAAAATTGGTCTTAAACACTAAACAGGCACTGGCCCATTATAGTTCAACTTACATGTAAATGTCAAAAAATCATAAAAAACATCATTCACTGTATTTATACTTTAATTTAACATAATCTGTTGAAAGAAATGACATTTTAAGTATACAATCTGAGGTTAGCAGCAATGTGATGGTGTATAATATTGTCATGGTAACTTGTTAAAAGAATATATAAAAATCTTAACAACCATGAATGTAATGCAATGCTTTAACAAACAAGATATACAGATACATTTACAATTCAAGCTATAGATAAAAGCTAAGTATACTGGAACATGGTTATAGTGTCCTCCTGGAGACCAGAATAGTTACAAACTTCATTATACATTTGTGTGTGTATTCATGTTTCATTATATTTATACAACAAAGTAAAAAGGGACATAATTATGCAGAGAAAAATGAATATTTCACAGTACAGTATAACCTCTACAGAGCAACAACCTCCCTTCAACAACAGTATGACTTTTTCCCACTCCACGATTTAACTATTAATTCAACCTCTGTAGAGAAACAACCTCTCAACAACAACATAAGGGTGTTGCTTTGGGAGGTTGCACTGTATTCAATTTTTCACTATTCATGTTCACTATAACCTTGTTTCACTGTACTCTGGTAAAGAACATCTATTAGAGCTTAAAGGATTACTTAATATTTACACTTGTACAGATAACAAACTACAGAAAAAGGGCCATCCTTAAAAAAAACAATATTTTGGTAATGCTATGTTCTCGCCAAAAAAGGACCTTCTTAAATTTTTATCAGCTTCTCAGGAAAAAAAATTGTTTTTGAAAAAAAAGCATTCTGACACATATTTTATATTCTAAAGCATTTTACCACTATTTAGCATACCTACATGTTACTACATAACATATACATAATCTACAATTAAAACTAAATGATGAGTTAAAAAAGAATATTGCACATTACAATCTGCAGTACTGTTAGTACTGGACATGGGTGAATAAAAATTATTTTATTACAAGTCTTAAAACAAGAACAAGAAACTTTTTTGAGTTCTGTTGATACTTCAGTTTTTCATTCCCAGGTAGACCTGCTAATTTTTGCATCTAAATTTTATCATAAATTAAGATTTAAAGGAAAAAGTAAGGCACTTTTAAGTTGTTTAACACAAATAAAAAAGGTCTAAAACAAGTGTTTGTTTCTGGTTACATGCTCGTTAAAAACAGGGTAGATAGGTCAGAAATGTTTTTTGAAACTTACTGATAGTTTAGCTTTCAATAGCTGTTACTCGCCCGGCCCGCATGAATTTTGATGCGGACCAAAGTACTATGTTTTCTACCCCCACCATGCAATTCTTCAACTAGTTCTGGTTCCTTGTTCTGTCCTTAGATTATTTATTTCGGCACTTGAAAAGCTGGTAGAAAGTGAGAATTTGTATGTAGGAAAATTAGAATAGGTTGGATAACCAGAAACAAACATTTTTTCAAGCCTTATTAGACATTATTTTGGTTGGCCTTTCATTCAAGATCTTGCAGTTGTTGATGTTAACGCTGGTGCTCGTGTCGTGGTTTTACTATCATCATCACTACCACTAGGTACAAGTCCTGCACCAAACACGATAGCAAGAACAATTCCTGTGATAATCACAAACACCACGATACCAACGATAATTTTCATCTTCATATTAGCCCACCAATATTTCTTCCTAATCTTCGATGCTGTTCGTTGAAATGTGGCAGCCTGAAAAACAAAACTATTACTACACAACAATATCGTTGTAAAAAGACTAAAATATCCTTTCCTAAAAATAGACAATAATATGACTTTTATTTATATTTTTCCTAACAAAAACTGTCTCTGTAATTCAACAAACATGTTAATTACAATTATTCTGCCATTGATAGGACCAACAAATATAGCATTACACACATGAATTCTATGGGGTCCCATTTCATTGAGTAATCAAATCTGCCTGCTTAGCTCAACTGGTACAGGTCCACAGACCATGGGTTCCTGAGTTAAAGCCCTGGGTACGGCACATGTTGTCTGTGATGATCTGTTTGAAGATGTTGTATCTATAAGACCAATTATCCTCCACTGATGAACATTGACAAGGAAAGATTGACAAGTGAACCTGTGACCTGCTGCTGTACTAACTGAGCTAATCGGGCTGGATAATATCACAGCAAATTTATTTATACAAATAATATATATACCACACTGCTACAAAACTTACGGAAGCTTCCAGTTCATCTGTTTTATCCATGAGATCATCTAAACGTTCACCACGTTGTATAACTGCTTCAATATTCTGAGACATAACACCTTGTACTTCCTTCACCTGTCCTTGTAGTACAGTCACATGATCTGTGGCACCGGGCCTGGAAAATTTGTCCTGAAATATTAAGTCAAACCTGTGAATATAGGCCATCCTTGGGAAAGACAAATTGTGGTCTTCGGAGGTCATTTCATTAAAAATAATCAACAACTATTTTAAAAGGAATGACCTTCATTCACAGGGTGGTCTTCAGTAATCAAAGTACTCATGGTCACTAAACTTACACTGCAACATGGAGCTGGAACTAGTTTTACAATTGCATGGTGAATGTAGAAAAACATAGTACTTGCGTTTACATCAAAATTCATGCTCACTTAACGAATGTTGGCTATGGAAGATACTATCTTTAATTCAGTTTCCAATTATCTAATCAATGTCAATAAAAACTTACCATTTGTTTGGCTAAAACATTATTGAACTCTCCATCAAACTCATGACTGCTAGCACTGAATGCTCGTTCAGAATAATTCTTATTATGGAACTGATCTTTCATCTGTGAATAGATTTACGATTAATGTATCAATATTCTCTAATATTTAGAACTCTGACCCCATGAAAGATGAAAATAGCATCAGCACATAAAATAAAGTGAAGAAATAAAATTCTTAAATCAGATATGGAAAGATACTCATAAATAACAAAATTATTTTAAATTCATTAACAATACTTTAAGTACTATAATATTTTATCAGATGTTAAATGGCTCATTGGACATCGATGGACACTTCAGAGCCGCCCCAGAGATAGGTGAGGAAAGAAACAGAAGAACCAGGCATTTATATCCCTACTCTTATTTCAAATACTGACAGTTTTCCTGATTCCTTATCATGCCCGGTGTAAAGCACATATGCCTCACTTGCTTCCTGTGACTTTCTATTTTACACAGTACTTGGGTCAGTAGTTTGGATGGTGACACTGAGATTGTTCCTGAAATTCAAAAGCTGTCCCCATGTGAATATATGTAAAACAAGTGATTCCCCCAGACAAAGCCAATTATGACACCACAGGCATAATTTAATTGAGGAGTCTAAAAGAACACTTAACAATTCCATAAAACAAGTATATAAGAATTATATAAAATTATATAAAAATTTTATATGAATATTATGCAGGCAGGTTATTGGAAGTAGTTAGCATATATCAAATGATCACTATTATACCTCTGTGAGGAACGCAAAACAGGGTCGGGTCTCAAACCCTGGTTTAGCAGCACACATGAAAATAATACCATTCTCAACAATACAATGAAATTTTGTGCTGAAAATAAAAGCAAACAAATGAAAAAAAACAACACAAAAATACATTAAACAAAAGAAAGAGGGATAAAAGTTGAAAACTTAAAACCAAAACAAAGTAGAGTTGCATACACTTATTTGTTGGTAAACGAAAACAACATAAAAGGTATAAACTAAAGCTTTGTCACAACAGTAACGAATGAGATATGTGCATGACACATTGTCTATTATGATGGTTAACATTTGTGGTATCTTATTTCAATGTCCTCCAAAGAATGACAAAGTTACAGTCCAGACAAGTTTCAGGACACAGACAGACGACAGACAAAGGGTTATGACCCTAATTGTTCCCAGAGACCCTTGACTTTTTATTAGACCTGAGGAACTGTACAGCCACTGGCTGGCTTCTTTACCTTTTGCATACTTTCAAGAAAGAAAAATTCCCCAAACAACCTACTCTATCTTTAATGAGCATCCAACCAAATGAGAAACAAACATTTTTTTACACCTCAATGTTTCTGGATTTGTAAGGTTGCTATGGAAACTAAAATTATTCATTGACCAGGCACAATTTACTTTGAGAAAGAAAGTAATGAATAATTAACACTGCACAGAAATATAATCATCATTGAATATCCCATCATTAAATAAATACAACATAAGACTCACAAAAAATGTCCCTTTACAGACAAACTTGTGACAGCACCCACCTCCAAATAAAGGCTATCCAGTGAATAAAGGCCACTCTTCAAAATATCATGGTTTATTTAAAACAAAAAAGTGTACTGAATGTAGGTTGTGCTGTATTAAAGGACACTGTAACTTTTACATACATACTGAACAAAACTTATGAACTCCCATTGGGTATTTTGAAGAATCATGGTAATATGATATGGACATGGTCCATCTATACTGCTTGTATACACTGGGATAATACAGGAAATACAATTTTTTTCAAAATTTGTATCTTAAATGATAAATCATTGCCCCTTTGAAATGAATTCTTGAACTCATAAATTTTTCTTAAAATATTCTTTCATACTTCATGAATACATGTATTTCAGAAATGTATGAATAACTATCCAATATGGACAGTCTTTTGAGCCAGTGCCGATAAATTGAACCTGATATAGTTTGGGGGTATAAGATTTATTCAGTATAGATGACAGACCAGTTTGTACATGCAATAAAACAAGGAATTTAAACATAAGATAAAAAATAAATCATACTTAGTGGCTGTGACTGTTGTTTTCCCATCATTTCTGGTAGGGATCTGTTTTAAAACCATCTGTGCCGCCTCCTCATAGTTACTGCTACCAGTCTGCACTCCATGACTACAGAGCACCGTGGTGCCACGTGCAATACAGCTGTATATAATAGACATCTGAAACAGAAAATGATATGAAAGTATACAGGATGAAACAACAGTCACTCAAAATTGAGAACCTGAAGGTACTTTTTCACCTGTTTTTTTTTCTTTTTGGGATTTTTTTTTCACTTTTTTCTCCTGGTTTAATCATTGCACCAGCTTTTCCAGCTTAAACCTGGAAGAAACATCTCTCTGGTTTGTGTCAGACAAGTTTTTTGCATTGAAGGTCACCTTGGCATTGGCCTTTGACCTACTGACCTCAAAATCAATAGGGGTCATCTACATGTAATGACCGAGTTCATGCACTACCAGGTCTGAAGGATGTAGGCATAATGAGATCTTACCAGTACCAAGATGGCTATAATGCCATAGTTGTCATTATACCAAAGTGTTTATAAATCCACATATTATTATACTTACCGTAATCATATTCGCTGTAAACTAGATAAATTTAAACCATTTACATAATTTTATATTATATCATGAAGTATAAAATATGTGTTTATCAAAACAAGGAACAAAAAATAATTCAGGAAGTATAGATACCGGTATATCATTTGTGTAAGAAAACACAACGAAAACAAAAGTATTATGTAAATGAATGTTGTCATGTGACTATAAATACCCCCCCCCCCAAATTACAGTTTCATATTAACTACAATGTATTTCTATCAAACTGTTTTTGGTTACACACACATTTAGAATATTGTAGATAGGATTTTTTTTATTATTATTATTTCAATCTTGAAAACGTGTGAATGGAAAGGTAAAATAACAGTGAGAAAGAGGATGTATCATTTCTCAGACCTATAAAAAGTCTAGGATCTCTGAGAAAAATTAGGGTTTGTTGGGTAACCAGAAACAAACACATTATTTTTACGCCTTATGAATCAATCATATTGAACAGTATAACTAAATACAAGCTAAATTTTCTAGAAAAGAAATAACTGAATTGATTTAGACAACAATGGTATGCTGACGACAAGCATATTGGCTGACAAAAAACAACAAGAAAACATGAAATAGTATACTGTGTACCATGACATACGATGTATACTACCAACATGTGACAACTGAAACGCAATACATGTACATGTATACATACATTATAACCTATCATCTAAAAACAAGCACGGATATAACTGACTTAATTAACCTATTTAATATTCAGTAAAACTGAAACCACATATTAAAATTTAGCCACAAACTTCAAGTTTACTTCTTAGCAGGATATCAGACCCATGTAGTTATTGCAAGATAAACATGTATGCAGTTATGTACCGCTCTTTTAAATATGATTATAGATATTAACAGGCCTGTATCAAGCAATTTCAGACTGGGGGAGGGGGGTGGGGTATTTAAATTTGTCTGACAATGGGCTTAAAGTCATCTATAGTCCTTTCCTGGGACCCTCCCCTGATTCCTACGACCCTCCCCTGGTTCCTACGACCCTCCCTGGTTCCTACAACCTTCCCCTGGTTCCTACAACCCTCCCTGGTTCCTACAACCCTCCCCTAGTTCCTACAACCCTCCCTGGTACCTACGCCCCTCCCCTGGTTCCTACAACCCTCCCTGGTTCATACGACCCTCCCCTGGTTCATACGACCATATGTTAAATACAGTAAAACCTGCTGTAAATAAAACCACACAACAGCAGCTCTTTTATACATGATTAATGAAATAGTAGTCTCCATATAGTAAAACACGGTTATAGTCAACTCTCACACAGTCAGAAGTATCAGATATGCATGTAGTGAAATATTTATTTTCTCCTGATTAAACCCTTTTTTCAGGGTATTAAATGGATGTATAGGGATGTAAAGTGAAACTTGAAAACAGTGAAGTAAATATTCAGGTCTCCAGGACTTTACTATAATCATGTTCAACTGTACCCTTTAAATTAAATCAAACTTTCCACTTTTTAAGGCCATGTTTCATCACTCCCATTTAAAATCATATAGCTTACATCACCCGCCTCTGTGATCGAGTGGTTAAGGTTGCTGACTTCAAATCACTGTAACCTCTCACCGACTGAGGCTTCGAGCCCTGCTACAGACCATGTATCTTTATGTGAGAAAGTAGGCAGTTGCTTAGGGAGGATGGGAGTCTAAGCACTGGTTCTAACCAGGAATGATGATTAGGTGAACTGTCCGCCTCATATGACTCTGACGGTTGAAAAGGGGTGTAAAACTCAATATAAACAAAAAACATAGCTTACATCATGTTTGTAATTTGAGATTTTGTCTGACAACAGGGGGCAGGAAATATAGCTCCTTTTAATTACCATAACAGTTGAAATTATTGGAGGGGGGCAGACTCAGTCCCTCAACTTCTCCAACTGCTACGGCCCTGTCATGTGCCACAATGAAGAATGCATAATACAGTTTACATAATGTGTTCCTTCATATAAAACTGAGCATTAACAAGTAATATACATACATTACTAATCGAAATTCAGTTTTTAGTATGATTATAACAGGACATACATTGTGTTAATCTTTACGTGCAACAATACTGTAACAATGTTAGAACATTTACAACCATTTACAGCAATATTACTCTGACAGAACAATGTATCTTGAAAAGGAACCATTATATTTGTACACTGACTGTATTAGTAATATAAAGTGTAAATCCATGAACTTTATATACAGTCGAACTGGTGTTGTTAGCGGCCATCTCCGAATAAAGACTATCCTGTGAATTATTAATGACCATTCTTTGAAAAATGGTGATTGATTATTTACAACAAAAAGAGTTCTGAATAAAGGCCACTCTTGTCAATAAAGGCCACATTATGTCTTTCCCATGAGTGGCCTTTATTCACAGGTTTGATTGTAGCTACAATACAGCAGCATTTGTAACTGATTAGGTATCATCTTGTAATTTCACCAAATGATAAACCAGTATAATAAGTTAGGCATAAACAAAAATTGTTTGTTTCTGGTTACCCGACCTACCCTAATTTTTCCTAGCAACCCCAATCTTTTTATGAAACCTGAAGAACAGAACATCTACTTTCTCACTTTTTTCCCTTTCCACACACTTTCAGGGGCCAAAATAAATAGTTAAAAAAAAGTCGCAACCTACATACCAGATTTTTATAACGAGCATGAAACCAGAATGTATTATTCGTTTAGGCCTTATTGATATCTCTAAACACTTGTCCAAGTTTTATCATAAACTGGTCTGTTAATGTATAATATTATGATATTATTATCAGTGAAGTTTTCATGATCATTATGCAGTACTCGATCAGTATGTTGTACAGGAAATTATAGAAACTTGTAAAACTATGACACAATGCTGCCTAATTTGGAGTTTGTAAGTACAGTACAACCTCTGCAGAGCAACGTCCTGTGGGAACTGCAAATACTGGCCGTTATATATAAGGAAATTTTGAAGGTGTTGTTATAGAGGTTGTTGCTCTACAGAGGGTCGCTCTGGAGAGGTTGTACTGTAATTATCAAAATAATTAAGCCAGGCATTCACTCACAGTATCGAGATAATTGCAGAAATGCAAAATATTTATACTTCTTTAGCCTCTGGATAATTAAGGCAAGTAATTAAATGCAGCATAAAATCTTGATCTTTGAAACTAAGATAATGACTCAATAGACTGTAACTATACAAGTTTGTCACAATGCTCTCCAATACAGCAGCAGGGTTCTCAATAACAACAAGCCACAGGCCAATTTAGTTGCTTAGAAACAATTGAGGGCTGGTTAGAAATCTCAAAATACTGCTTGAAAAATCCTGGACCCCCCCCCCCCCCCTATCTAACTTATTGAGAACCCTGCAGCAGTTAGAATATTATCAAGTTTAACCAATGCATTGGTAATTATAACTCTTAGGGGGTGATTGGTGGTCAAGTATTAACGTGCTGGACTACTAAACGAAAGGTCGTGGGTTAAAATCTATAAGGCTCTGGCTTTCAACATTTCAGGGACACTTTCAGTGTCCCCATCCCAACTACCAAGCCAAGTACTCTGTTACGAAAATCATATGAAATAGGTGAGGCATGTATCGGTGCAAAATAAATCAACTGTTAAGATCAGCAACTTATTCATGTCTGTCTGGAAGTAAAACTTTGAATTTAGTTTACACAATATGTACATGATGTACCTGTATTGAGATGGTCATCTAACAATGATACTTCCAGATGTTTATTTCTGGAAGTATTATATACAGATTATACATGTGTTCATGTTTATAAGCAACATAAATAAAACACTGAATGAGATCAAGCAGACAGTTTTCACAGGAAACAACTGTTGGTTATTATGATTGCAATAACATACATGTACATGTGCAACACACACTTACAATGTAAGTGCCACTTTCTGCCATATAATAAAGACAGCGTGTGAAGTCACACTTGAAATTCAAATTAGTACAAATCAAGCTAGAACTAGCCATATTAAATTTAAAGTCAATCTTCAAATATGAAAATGTGACTGTACATGTATAACCTCTCCAGAGCCGCCCTCTCTAAAGCAACAACCTCACTGCAACAACATGATTTTTCTCCACTGCATGATTTAACTATTAATTTAACTTCTCTAGAACAACAACCTCTCAACAACAACATAATTTAACAACTCCCAAAGGTTGATTCTTTGGAGAAGTTGCACTGTATATGCATGTTACCATATAATTATGAAAACAGAGAGACTTAATTATATATAGCAGGTTTCTCAATAACATCAGGCTGCATGCCAATTTAGCCACTTAGAAATGTGTTTGGGTAGGTTAGGAATCTCAAAAGTTTATAAAATATTGCTAGAAAATGCCTGAAAGCCCCCACCCTAGCAGGCCTGTTGGTCTAGCTTTTAGGTCTGTTGGCCACAAACTTATTGAGAACCCTGTATAGTGAACCTGTAATAAAGTGTCCCTGTAATTATACAAACAGACAATAGGAGCAGCATTACAACAAAAACAAATAAAACAACAATATTCTGTTGTAATATAAAAATATGTAGCCTTGAAGGATACCAAATGAATACCTTATCAGAAAATACAACATTCAATAACATATCCATTTCCATTTTTTAAGGCAGGTGGGGTACGTATACTATATGCAAATAACTGATGTTTACTGTAAGTTGTCAGACAATCAACATAATTGTGAAGACAGGCAATAATTATGCTCAGATGTAACATGTCAAAAAAACGACAACGACAATAAATAACTAAACTATAGTCACACTAGCTAAGTGTTCAAAATGAAAACAATGCAGGAGTCACCGCTTTGAAACACTTTAATATGTATGTTTCTGTTGTATAGCTACAGTACGTACCGACTCCAAATAAAAATTTGTAATTATATTACGTGCTATTACCGTTTTAAAATAACTTAATATCATGAATTGATGAATTGTACAGTATATTTGATATTACCACAAAAACGAAACTACATTGTACGTTTGAGCAGGTAAAATTAAAACTAACCTCGGAAAAGTATTCCAATTTATAAACAAAATATATAATCACGAACGTCCGTATTCACGTTAAACAAGAAACAGTAGATAGTTTGATTAAGTTAATAATTTGTTCGCCGTCACTGACTTTCGCATCTTTAATCGGGGGGCGTGACCTCGTCTTGTCGTTCGTATTCGGTCGTGTTCGTGGATTATCGAAAATGGAACGCGCTCGTGCATCAATCAGAAACTGCCAATCAAAAGTAAGAGTGTAGAGCGGGAAAAACGATTTTCACGCAATAAGCTCGAGAAATGGAGATTCCGTGCACGATAAAGCAGAAGTTTTCATTTGATAGAAGGGCGTTGCTTTGTAAAGCTAAGTAAAATTTTCCTTAGACTTAGTACGTTGTATTTTATCTTTGAGTATTCATGAATTTTCATAAACAATAACAGAGACGTATTATACGTCTCTGACAATAATAATAAACGCTTTATTTGCAGGTTACCGATCGATAGACATCAAGTTCTATGAAATCGAATTCGTGTGAGATTTTAACATTTAATTTAATGATGTAATATCAGGGACGTTATATACACCAGAGATATTATATAGCATTCCTGTATACATCATAGTCTCTGGTAATATGTATGTGGTTAGCCCTACTAATTCGGCTTTCCGGTTGGCCGATTTTCGTGAACGAATTCGGAAAGGCCATCCCTTCAGCCCGTGCGGGACGGAATCAAGTCGAAAAAATGTCTCGGCGTCACAAAGCAGTCTAATTAGTTGGACTAGTATGTGGTATGGCCATTAAAGAGGTCGTATCATTTTCGAATAAGACTCGTTATATCAACAACATGCTGTGAATATGTGACGTCACCAATTTGTTTGGAATAGTTGATAGTCCCACCCCATAATATCGTGCTAGTCACATTATCGATCTTTTTATGAATCTCGCGATATTTTACTGGCAGCAACCGATTGTTTACATTTGGTGACACGACCACTGAAACTTTCGCTCGTTTTGAACGATTTTGGAGTAAAAAACATGTTCCGAGCAGTGGTAAGTACACATAAGCATATTCTATTTCTGAATGTTTATTATTTTTAAGAATTTGGATGTTATAAATGTCTATTTTGTAAGATATATCAATTTTTCTTAAGTTCGTCTGCAAGTTAAAAAGTTAGACAGGTCACGTGACAAGGTCATGTCAAAATGTTTTCTAACTATGGAAAGCTGTTTCCGTCATTACCAAATGGCGAAATCAGTTTTTGGAACTTGACATAAATTATTTTGTTAAAGCTTAAAGATGTGGCATTTTTTTTGTGATCTTATAATTAACTTTAACAATCTGTGAAATGTAACACCTAGATTGTTTAAATTATGTCCCTGGGATCAAAATCGGCTCACCCTTGGCGTCACTTGTATGTGTTGCATAGAAAGTAGCAGAAAACCTTAAAAAATCATCTGGCTGAAAGCTTAGATATTGTGTAATATTGTCTTGTAATTCTCTACATTTATAATGCTCCTGTATGTTAATTCAGTGCCTTCAGAGCTTCAATTACTTCATTCAGATGAGGGATACCTGGTGTCCACTAACATCCCCAAGAAATTTAGAGTATGTAGGTACAGTAAGTTAAGGACCTGTTTGTTATTTAAGAGTTATGCACCTGTCAATATTTTGCCTACCCGGGGGGGGGGGGGGGGGGCGCTGTCGGGCGACCCAAGGGAATTTGACATTTCTAAAATCCTAATTACTAAATCCCCACCGTAGAGACTACCGTATTCATCTAAATCCCCACCCTAGAGCCTACTTGGTCTATCAAATGCGACATGGATGAAAAAACCTAGCCAAAGTCTATTTCCCGGGACCCAGAGTCATTAAGTTTATCAAATTCCCGCCTGTCGGAAATGGTCTTCTGTCTAAAGTCACGTTCTGCTCTTAGTAATTGAAAGAAGTCCATCTGGCCTCCATTCAAATTTTTGAAAATCAGTGTTAAAATGAGTAATTGTCTTATTAAAACATCTTTAAGACTAAGAGGCATCATGGTATTGGTTTGTTGAAACAATAGACGGTATGAGGTTTATTGCATCATTTAAGCACATCCGTAATGATTGTAATGTCTTACTATCCACTTGAAATGTAACAGTCATGACTTAAGATGAATACAATGACAAGTTTATGAAAACACTCTTGTTCTGGACACACAACAAAGTCAACAATTAAACCATAGATCAATTTGCTCTTCTGTGAGGGCTACTTCAATGAATATGTTTTGTATGATGCATAACTGTTATCAATTTCTGTGTACAATATTTCAACAAAATGCAGATATGTTGCTCTACCAGTGTGGACTACCCACGTGACTTTTGCCATTACAAATGGGTATTGTGGGAAGCATTTTTTGCTGGTAAGCAGCAGAAAATAAGCTTTAAGTATTTTATTCCAAAACCAATTTTCACGAAACATAGCGCATGCTAAGCGGAAAAATGTGTATATTTCATATATTATTTTCATTTCTTTGTATTATGTATAGGTATAGTTTTCTGTAACATTGGCACCAATTGCCTCAAAACAGTTGTTTAAACTTTGGGTTTTGCGGGAAGCCAGTGTATTTTTCAATAAATTACTAGTATGTACGGGTTTTCAGCCATTTAAATCCACATATTGTATTGCTATTATTTATGAAATGTTAAGCATTTTCATGCCTTTTATCGGGCTGAAATTCTTCAAATAGTATTTATGCTGATGCGGGAAGCTGATTATGTAATGCTCTTGCGGGAGAAATGATCTTATGTACGACCGTGTTACAAGTAAAATCCGAACACGTTGTTTATCAAAACCAAAACGATTCTGGAATATAGAACACAGTAAAAACCCTAAGTTTGGTACAATTGAAATATTTGGAGACTCCTTAAATTTTCCAAAATGATTTCTTGTTATTTTTAACTTTGGGACAGTGTTGTGATTAAGTGTCTAGGAAAGGTTGTCAATTGCCATAGCAAACAACGTGTCATGATCGTGTCGTCCAGTGTACATATTTAAGTCTCCAATTTGTAAAGGTAAAATTTGTCTAAGACATGGTCATACAGCAATTTTTCCAGCTTTAACTGTGGTGGAAGACCTGGGTACACCTTACTTCCATAAGCTAGCTTGACAGCTTCCTTGCATATGATATTTATGTTTTGACCTGGGATAAGGTCTACTAGTGATTTCTAGCCAGGAATTAATGGACCATGGAGGTATCCACTGTAATCTGCTGAGTCACTATTTCAGAAACCTGAAAGCAAAATGATAGGGCCTGAAAAATGTGTTTGTTTCTGGTTACATGCTCATTAAAAATAGGGTAAGAATGTACTAAGGGACTTTTGGGGGGCATTTAAAAAACATTGAAAGGTAAAAAAGATGAGAATGTGGATTTTCTGTTCCGGCCTAATTAAAAAAATCTATGGTCATGGGGAAAAATAGGGTAGTTGGGTAACACGAAACAAACAGCATTTTTATGTCTAGATTTAGAAATATTTGTTTATCATTTATATAAATAATTAGCCTTGTTCAGACAAACTTATTGAACAAGGGAGCTAATCCTCCAATTTAATTTGAAACATGCCATCTTTGAGTTGTCTCCCTTACATTATTCTAAATTTGCAATAACTCAGATATTTCTAAAAATGACATAAAAAAGGGATGAAATATTATTAAGAGTATATTGTTATGACAAACATAGCAGAATTGTTTGTTGATAATGAACAGAATTAGGTGCATAAAAATCAAATGTACAAACTAATTATTTTTCTTGACAGACATTATGAACAATACTTGCTGTGAGGCTAGAAACCAAGTTTGACTCTCAGTAAGTACTGATATACAATCTAACTTTTGGACGGAGACCACCCTTGAGAAGACACAATGATAGGTGACCTTTATTTGGAGTTAATTTTTTCTAAATAATTAATGATGGTTTCCAGAAGAATGGTCTTTATTTGAAGGGTGTCCATTATTCGGAGGTGGCTGCTATCACAGGTTAAACTGTGTATATTTGTGTTGAATACTTAATACTTTCAGAAATCCCAATACTTTGCACAGACATAATATTTAAAGGAATATGTGGTATCAATAAATGGACAATTTAGCAATATATCATATCATCTTCACCTGATTGCTGTAATGTTTAGGTACATGTAACCTTATGAAAAAAGATAGTTGTCTGAGGTATTAACCTTGAACCTTTTTATTCCATGCAGTCTGACTAACCTGTTGGTTTTTATCTTAACATGGTTTTAAAGTTAAGCGAAAAAAAGTCTCTGGCTACCCGACCTACCCTAAATTTTCCCCTTTCCCTAGACCTATTACATGTATAAGCATGAGGAACGGAAGATCTTTTTTCTCACTTTTTTACCTTTCCGCACACTTTCAACAAGAAATAAAATCCCTGACATACCTACACTATGTTTAATGAGAAACAAACAATTTCTCAGACCTTAGCTTTATCGTTCTAGACTGGTGTTATAAAGTGACTTTGTTGCTTTCACACTTTGATTTTAATTTCTTATTGTTGTTCCATATAGATTGTCATGTTTCCAATCCTGTGTATTTTTAACGATACATTTCAGCTGAAGCAAAAAATGACAATTCCTTTGATAACTGAGTAGATAATTTGTTTCCTCACTCAACGTTTAATATCATATGAAATCCCTCATGCGTTTGAATAGGCTGTACTGTGCCCACTTACTTATAGCATGAAAAACATGATCAGTATTATATTTCCTTGAAATATTAATTGATAAATGTTGTTATTGGATTATTCAACTCCGTCAAGGAAATGTCGTATGACGGATGACATTCAAATTAAGTGCCTATCGATAGAAAATTCACTTGACTTTGCAGACGGCTGCCCCATATTTTTTCGTCATTCTGTTTGCTGAATAATTTGATCTGTATGTTGATATTATATTCCATAATCTCTTTTTCAGTTGTCGACGCCAGAGTAGTTCATCAATGATGTGACACTAGACACAGGTAGTATGTTTTTACGCTGATTGATCAACTTCCTCTGATACTGTTATATTAATAACAATAAGAAATCAATACATTGAATAAGGAGCTCTCACTTTGTCCAAGAATCAAATAGTTGGGAAAGATGTTTTCTGAAGATAAAAAAGGATCTTTACGCAGGTATAATGTTTTTCCTGCAGAATTAATGATCAGTTCTTGCAGATCAGTCTTTGTTACATTGTTCAACCATACAGAATTATTAATTAGGCTTGAAAAAAATAATTTGTTTCTGGACACCTGGCCTACTCTAATTTTTCCCAGCGACCCTAAACTTTTTATTAGGTCTGAGGAATGATACACCACGTTATATTTTTTTTTACCTTTTCACAAGCTTTCAAGGAGCAAAAATAAGCCCAGTCCTACCTTTCCTATTTTTAATGAGCATGTAACCAGAAACAAACATTGTTTAAGGTGTTTTTATCTGATGGAATATTCTTGTATTCTGCAGATCAAATGAAATGTTCAATGACTGATGTGGGTCTTTTTAAGTTGGAATGTTATTTCACTAAAGGGAGTGCTTTTTGAAGAATCCTTGTTTTCACATCATTTTAGAAGTATCCAGGGTAATTAAAATGTCAATAAAAGACATGATTTTATTAATTATTGGGCTATTTGTTGGGCAAAGGGATTATGCACATAAATTTTGACAAAAAAATCACCATACACTATATATATATATTGACAAGGGAAGTAACATTCAACAGTCCAAGAAAATAACCAGGTCCGCTTTTGTTAAAAAATAAAAGCAATCCTAAAACAATGCATATTGTTGTGTAGCCAACACATTTTTCTCAAGAATAGATAAAGTTTCCCTATAAAAAATGTAGCCTACACACTACAATCGTCAGAAGTATCAACAGAATCTGCCAAAATGTCTTAGGTAGGACAATTTCGGAAACACAGCACTTCCGGTACAAAGGCACGAAAAGGCTTGATTTGAAATTATTTGCACAATTATCGCATCGGTTCAACAAATGTATGAAAATATCGAAAACTGAGCTCACCTGTAGTCCTGACAATATACTGGTACTTAAGCGATGTTTTTTCGCTTACTTTCGTTTTCTTCATGTACAATTACAGCATCTGTCATGTATAGTCACGTGACTTAGTTTCGATACTCTCCAAGATTTCATTTACATGAAGAAAACAAAAGTAAGCGAATAAACATTGTTTAAGTATATTGTCTTCTTCAGGGTTTTTTGTCTGACTTCTTCTTATTTTTTTTAAGTTAAGGTTAGTGATGTTATTTAGCTCTTTTTATTTCATGTAAATTTGCACCATAGCTCAAGATATGTTTCAGTTATATGACAAAGAAATGTAGTCTCAAAATATCTTTAAAATTTCCGAGTTATGAGAAAAGACAACATACTTGATGCACAGCCCTCATAATTTATAATAAAATATGTAAAGGCAAGTAATGACTGCATCTGATTTTGTTAAACAATGTTTAATATAATCAGCATCAGTACATTGTGGTTCAATGTACCTGTGAACAAAGGTCACTTTAGGGAAAGACAAAATGTGGCCTTTGTTAATAGGTGGACTTTTTTTGGTGATCTTTATAAATAATTGATGACTGTTTTTAAAAGAATGAATTTATTCACAGGGTGGCCTTCTGCTAACACAGATAATGAGATTTGGCTGTGTAGTGTGTATTGAATCATAATTAACTGAATAGACATAGATATTTACTTTTAATACCAGACCATTGAAAAATATGGTCTAAAAATTGTTTGTTTCTGCCGTGGTTATGTGCTCTACAAAAATAGGGTAGGTATGTCAGGGCTTTTTCTTTGCTCTTTAAAGTATGGGAATGGTAAAAAAGGGAGAAAACAGATGCACACTTCTTCTGGTCAAATAAAAAGTCACGAGGAAAAATTAGGGTAGGTAACTGGACACCAAAAATAATAATTTTTTCGTCTGACCATAATTGTAGGTCTTTCAGAACCTGTTCAAATAAAGCCTTCACGGAAACTATTGAAGTGATCAAGTCACTAGCATTCAATCAATCAGTTGACATTGGTGTGGAGAAACAATTATATAATCAATGCTTTAACTTGTCAAACAGTCAAGTATTCATCTGTTTTTAAACATCTCTCGCTGCGCATTAAATAAATCCAGGAATAACAATAATTTCATGTTGATCTTGCTATGTTTGCCAAGCCAATTGAATCATCAGTTTATAGGACAAGTATAATTGCCACGCGTCAGACAATTTCTGCGCTCCTATAGTCTGATTAAATTGGTTTGCATTTAAGATATTGTCATATTAGCCCTCGGAAACTCGTCACAAGGGAAAAGTTGCTTATTTCGTTTTCGATCAATACCGTTAACAAAACAGATTCCCCCAGAAAATCTATACCATATCATTCGTTCGTGTCAGTGATACTGAGGAAAATGAAGCATCGGTTGAAACATTAATTATTGTTCAAGCTTTTAGTCAATTTTATGGTCATCTGCTTTCTGAAGACAATCTTTATATGATTAAATCTATGAAGTATTCAATACAGCTTTTCTAGTAATTATAGCATTGAAATATTGACATGTTCAATGTTCTTGAGAATTGTGATTACTAGATACCCTAGAAGAGGCCAATGTAGAAAACTGGAACTGTATAAATGGGTATGATAATGGAGCCTATATTGGTAGGTATGAATATTGAACCTCTATTGGTGGGTGTGAATATTGAGCCTTAATTGACGGGTATGAATATTGAGTCACTATGGATGGGTATGAATAGTGAGCCTCTAATTGACAGGTATGAATATTGAGTCACTATGGATGAGTATGAATATTGAGTCACTATGGATGTGTATGAATATTGAATCACTATGGATGGGTACGAATAGTGAGCCTCTAATTGACAGGTATGAATATTGAGCCTCTAATTGACAGGTATGAATATTGAGTCACTATGGATGGGTATGAATATTGAGCCTCTAATTGACAGGTATGAATATTGAGCCTCTGATTGACAGGTGTGAATATTGAGTCACTATGGATGGGTATGAATATTGAGCCTCATCTTGACAGGTATGAATATTGAGCCTCAAATTGACAGGTATGAATATTGAGTCACTGTTGGTGGGTATGAATATTGAGCCTCCAATTGACAGGTATGAATATTGAGTCTTGCCTCATATCATAAAGATTGGAATCCAGTTTGATTAAATGATATTTACTATGTTGTGTATTATAAGAGAATATTATTTGTTGATTACTATGTTAATATTCAACTTGAAGGTAGACCTATGTGATTGGTTGGTTATTGTCAGTGACCAGTTATTTATATCCTCTCACCTCTGTGAGTTCAAGGGACAAGACAAAGTCACGTGAGAAGAAGCTATCTAGTTTGCTTACAGGAGTTTGATAGTTCTAGCCAAGTGTATGCTTCCCTTAAAGCCTGAAAGTTGACAAATGTCACCCTGGCTGATTACACGTACAATGTTTAACCCAAGAGTAAATTGAAGTCTAATAGTTAGTTAATAATGTATTTGACTGAGAAACATATCCTCATACATGAATGATGAATTATCTAACACTGTTCTTTAAGCATTGATTGTGGTATACCCACCTGTATTGTTAGATATCTATCTAGTTAATAAATGTACCTTGTTCTAACACTTCTACAACCGTTAAAAATATTCTCAGAATAATTTTTATTGTCATAGACGCAGATTTACTTCAAACGATGTTTTACTGCTGAATAAATCTCTCTCCAAGAATTTTATGACAAGGATGAGACTTTATGATGTAGATATAGCATTTATATCTGTGGATAATTTGTCTTGTATGTTTTTACCTATAACACCTGTATTCTGGCTTTTCTTGAATTATTTCTAGACAGAAAATGTCCAACTTACAACGCATTTAATGCTCTTTGTTTATGCTTGTTTATGTCTGGGATGAGCACCTCACACGCCTCTTTTGTATGAAGCATTATTGGAGCATAGCCCAAAAGTGGACTTTCCTTTATTGGAGAGATTATTGTTAATAAGTTAAGAGGTTTGCACTGTGAACAACTTTACTGTAGCCCTTTTTTACGCCTATTTGAAAAACGGGTCAGGCAATGGGCATCCACAGCGGTGTCCGCTCTCTAATTCAAACAGTTTTGTTCGGATCCTCGCCAAACTTACTGGAAATGTTTATGGCCATGATATCTCAGTCAGATTCGATAACAAATCGGCCCAGGCACTTCTGAGTCATACCCCTTGACGCTATGAAAAAATGAATTTTGACAGGCATATTTTGTGACCTGGCACTCTAGTTCTATAAGTGAACATGCCCTGTGCACTATTTTATTGGAGACATCATTGTCTATAAGTATATAAGCTTGCCCTGTGCACTACTTTATTGGAGACATCATTATCTAGAAGTATATAGGCTTGCCTTATTGTAGACATCATTTTCTATATGTATACAGCTTGTCCTGTGCACTATTTTATTGGAGACATCATTGTCTATAAGTATATAAGCTTGCCCTGTGCACTACTTTATTGGAGACATCATTGTCTATAAGTATATAGGCTTGCTCTGTGCACTACTTTTTTGGAGACATCATTGTCTATAAGTATATAGGCTTGCCCTGTGCACTACTTTATTGGAGACATCATTGTCTATATGTAAACAGGGTTGCACTGTGCATTACTTTATTGGAGACATCATTATCTAGAAGTATATAGGCTTGCCTTATTGTAGACATCATTTTCTATATGTATACAGCTTGTCCTGTGCACTACTTTATTGGAGACATTGTCAATAAGTATACAGACTTGCACTGTGCACTACTTTATTGGAGACACCATTGTCTATAAGTATACAGGCTTGCCCTGTGCACTACTTTATTGGAGACATCATTGTCTATAAGTATACAGGGTTGCACTGTGCACTACTTATTTTAGACATTGTCAATAAGTATATAGCCTTCCACTGTGCACCACTTTATTTAAGACATCATTGTCTATAATATTATGTAATATGTATAAATGTATACAGGCTTGCACTGTGTACTACTTTTTTGGAGACATTGTCAGTAAGTATACAGGCTTGCACTGTGCACTACTTTTTTGGAGACATTGTCAGTAAGTATACAGGCTTGCACTGTGCACTACTTTTTTGGAGACATTGTCAATAAGTATACAGGCTTGCACTGTGCACTACTTTTTTGGAGACATTGTGAATAAGTATACTGGCTTGCTCTGTGCACTACTTTTTTGGAGACATTGTCAATAAGTATACAGGCTTGCACTGTGCACTACTTTCTTGGAGACATTGTCAACAAAGTATAGAAGCTTCCACTGTGCACTACTTTTGTGGAGACATTGTCAGTAAGTATACAGGCTTGCAATGAGCACCACTTTATTGGATACATCATTGTCTATAAGTATAAAATCATTGTCTGTATACTGTGCACTCTTTTATTGGGAATATTGTAGGCATTATGGTCTTGGAATAGAACTCAACAATCATTCCTCTCCTGGAACCTGGCTGCGCTTCACTCAATATGGAAAGCATAAACTCTGAGTATCTGTCAGTTAGAACCCTGTGGCAGTAAGTGTCTGTGTGAGAACAGTGGGTCTGGCCCTTTGTGTCTATGAGTAATAACACATGCTTGCAAAAGAGTTAGTACAGATATTGTTGTTCAATATTTATTAGTTACAGTCAAGTTTGTAAATTAACAGTACAGATATTGTTGTTCAATATTTATTTGTTACAGTCAAGTTTGTAAATTAAGAAACTTAGAATTTGTCTCCAGAAAGGAAGTTTGTTTTCATTCCATGGTTTACCTGTTCATGGACTGTACCTCTAAAAACTAAAGAAGTACAATTTGTTAATGTGTTTAACCATATCAATTTTATAGTCATTTCGAAAATGAAAGATAAACATCTTGGATATAAATTGTGCTCAATGAGGTCTCTTTACACATTAGCCCTACAGGTTCTTCAAGGTTACGTCAGATCAGAGTTGTACACTAGCCCTATGAGTTCATGTAACGGTCCTCAAAATGAGACTTGAACCCATTTCAAAATAGATCAGAGTTTGGAAACTTAACTCTGTTCTGTGATAGTAATCTTGCTTTCAAATAATTAATTACTTTGAATATCTTTGATAATTACACTGCTTTAATCTTATCTCAAATATTTGTTACAACAATTGTAGGAAAGAAGCAATTAGTACTGAATCTTTGGCATAGATAACATTACAATTGTCTATTAACCAGTCTGAGAAATTTCTATAGCTGTGTACATGCATAGACATAACTTTTGTTCAGCAATTAAATCCCAACTATTTTGGTTTGCCAAGATAATCATTTTTCAGTGTATTTATTCACCTATGATATATCATCTTTGTTGATGAAAAATTCTGTAACATTGCCAAGTCGATCATTCTTTTAGAATTGCAGTCACTAATTGAGATGTGCTGACGGAGAAAACAGGACTGTTGACTGGGTTACTTCCCTTTATCCATCAGGTAAATATTTCCAATTTAAGAGTTGTTTCCCTTGCACTATGTAGCCATTGAGAGGACAACTGGTACAAGTATTATAAAGCAGTTTTTGGTTTCATCCGGCTAAATGCCATTTCAGTTAAATATGGTGGTAGGTTCACTTTACCAGTTTCCTGGCCTGTGTTCTAATCAGTTCTGACTTCCCTTCGACAAACAGCCAGCAACGTCTTCACATACAGGAGGATAATCAAATGTTCATTATTTTACATATTTTATTTATCTTCTCAATGCTAGGCAAAAGTGGTATATGTAATACGTATTATAATAACAGTATTGCCCAATTATCCTTATTTCTTTGATAGTTAGCATAGATACTTTAATTTATTCATGAAACATTTTGAAAAATGTGTAAGAGTTACTGCCCTTGTTGAAAAATAGAAAAATATCAATTCCTGAAGATATTGCGCAGTGACCTATATTTTTTGTTATTAAATTTGGCAGGTATTGTGATTTTGCATCTATTTACGTTGAGTTTTCATTGAATTAGATCTTCTTTTTCTTAAATCTTCAAAAAATTCGCTACTCCCGTGGACTTTATTTTTAGGGATAATAACTCTGAGGTTTATCGTTTTCTTAAAGTATTTCAGTAAATAATTTTCTATCACAGAAACCTAGAAATTGTAAAGGTTCACAAATCGTGTCCCTTAATTTTTTGTCAAGCCCACTTGTGGTCAGCTCAACATAGTTACCACACAATAGCAGTTGCGTGTCTGTATGTTAGTAAGTCAGTCCGGACTTTCCTTGTCCGTACTGTATCTCCATTATGCATTGAAATAAAATAACTTGGGAAGTTTGTTAAACACCATGAGACAGTGTGCAGTGCACAAGACCCAGGTTCATAGCTCCAAGATCAAGGTCAATCATCAGAATAGAGTATCGTAGTCAATGAGATGAGGTGTCATGAACATCACCCAGCGGGTTGGACATGTTGCCCTTGGGTATCTAGTTATTAATTATTTTTGGACATTATTGGTATAAAACCTTAATAAAATCTTTTAAAAATATTCATTTTCTGAAGGATTCCAGCTTAAGCGATTAAAAGCAAATATCAGAGAAATTTAAGACAAAAAAATGAAGTGTCTAATTATTATACTGATTTTAGGTTAATCAACATCAAGAGACTTTTTTCAATCAAATTTTCATTGTAATCATCAGTGAAAAAAAAGCAATTTGATTTCAATGGGAACATTTTTTTGTAAGATTTGAATGCCAACCTTTTTCTGTCGTTTTATGAATTTAAGTAAACAGCTCGGTTTTGTATACAGCATGCTGCTTTTAAAATGGTCCATTTAACATTTTCAAACCTCTGTTACAGTTTACCATGTGGAAATCATTTTGTTTTAAAGCCTACAGCTGTTTAAACTGACAAGGTTCGTGCTAACAAAGTCATAAAACTAGTTTTTTATGGTGTTGTGTATGCAAAGACTCAGTTCCACAAATTATTGAATTCATTTATATTTTCTTTGAGATGTTTTGACTTACTTTTCACTTATGTATCAGGTTTTTTTGTTTGTTGAACATGTGTGTGGGGTTATCTTTTGATCCAACGCGGTGGTAATGTGGTAATTGACTTAATGCATCTTGCAGTGTGCTCAGCAGACAATTTGCAATAAAACACCAGTTGTTTTAGATGCATTGGCATGCAGAAATGTAATAATTGCATATAAACACCCAAGTCAAGAAAGTGAGGAATCGAGTCTTATTGTACAAATGTGTCATTCATATGTACAGAATAACATGGTTTTAATTGTCTGCATACCATGAAGAATTCATTCAAAAATAAAACCTTTTTTCTGATTTATGCCTCTCAATTTGTATATATCACTGTTAAGCTTTAAGTAGTATTGTCTCATGTGGTTATGTGTTAATGACTCATTAGGTTAAACTATGTGATATTGACTAATGAAGTTAAAATATGACAATTGTGATATTGACTAATGAAGTTAAACTATGTGATATTGACTCATGAATTTAAACTATGTGATATTGACTCATGAAGTTAAACTATGTGATATTAACTCATGAAGTTAAACTTTGTACAAACATGGTTTGAATGAAACAGGTTATACGTAGCAGTAAGAATATGGCCATGGTTCTGTGGTAAGTGTACTGGACATGTGACCTAGCTATCTTATCTAGGTTCTTATCCAAGATGTGCAAGGTCAATCCCTTCCATGAAAAGTTGACCAAATGTTGCCAGCTCCTTGTGGATGGTTAAGTTTGTACTGGTTAGAAACATAGGGATTCGGCACATAAATTTTGACCAAAAATATCACCTTACACTAAATATATTGACATAGTGTAACTGTAAGGTGATTTTTTTGGTCAAAATTTATGTGCCGAATCCCTGTGGTTAGAAACTGGTAAGGAGAACCAACCGCCGTATATAGCTGAAAATACTGCTGAAGAACGGGGTTAAACCCACTGAAACTGAAGCATAGAGTGACAAAGTCCCAATTAACATAACCAGATACTTAAGACTGTCTGCCAACAGTTGACATTGCACTGTTATAAGTGCGCTTCTGTCTTCCAGTGTTAACTAGTTAATAACTACATGCTGAATGTCAATATTTTAAGTATGTACCAGTGCACCGCTGGGTAATAATATATTCAACAAAAAAGTTTCGATTGTATCACGTACTTGTTCTAAACATCAGGCTATGATGTAACAAATTAACCGATAGATGAGTAATTCTGTTATGGAATTTTGTAAATAAGCACCATATGTATTATTCATGTCTATATCTCTAAGGACAGTTTTATGTTGGAATCAGACGGTATGACAAATGTTGATTTAATGTAGGGGAATTGTGAGAACATATCATCTGTACATAGTTCCATACTTTATGTGATGTGATGATCCTATCTGAGGATATGTAGCCAGAGATAGGACTTATTCCAGTATTTTCAAGTCTGCCAAACTCAATAAAAATTGTCATATGTCCCTGCTGAGCAATCGTCTGTGTTCTGTTTAAAGTGATACTTAATATTTACTAGCAATTGTCTAGCGTCTTTAAATGTCCTATATTTTCACCCAGTTTCAAAATGGGTCATTTGTCTTAATGATTGATGATGAATAAACTAAGCAGTACTTACTTATGGCAATGGTTTTAGAATATATTGACATTCGAACCTGTGTTTGCGGCCACCTTCACCCTGTGGATTAAGGCCATTTTTGAAACCCATCCGTGATTATTAAAAAAAATAACCATTAAATTAAGGCCATCTGTAAATAAAGACCTCATGTCTTCACCAAAGCTGGCCTTTTATCACAGGTTTGACTGTGTAATCAATGTATGACATAATTATTGTTGTTGACATTGTATACTTCTCTGGGCATATAGAAATATTCATCATAAAAAGCCATTTATTCATTTGTGTTTCTCAGTTCTCATTTCGATGTAGGGATGTAATTCAAATTATTCCTATGCGAATTGACTTATGGTCTATATTTTGTTTAGTGTTTAATATTTGATAAAATACCAACTGATGTCAGTTGTAAAAATCATATTCTTAATTCATCATTTAGGTATGGAACTCCAATCTCTGAGCTGTTGTGGTACTCTGATCTCTGAGCTATGGAACTACAATTTCTGAGTTGTGGTACTCTGATCTCTGAGCTATGGAACTACAATTTCTGAGTTGTGGTACTCTGATCTCTGAACTCAGGTATTCAAAACTCTGAACTCAGGTATTCAAATCTCTAAACATAGGTATTCAAATCTCTGAACTCAGGTATTCAAATCTCTGAACATAGGTATTCAAATCTCTGAACTCAGGTATTCAAATCTCTGAACTCAGGTATTCAAATCTCTGAACTCAGGTATTCAAAACTCTGAACTCAGGTATTCAAATCTCTAAACATAGGTATTCAAATCTCTGAACTCAGGTATTCAAATCTCTGAACTCAGGTATTCAAATCTCTGAACTCAGGTATTCAAAACTCTGAACTCAGGTATTCAAATCTCTAAACATAGGTATTCAAATCTCTTAACTCAGGTATTCAAATCTCTAAACATAGGTATTCAAATCTCTGAACTCAGGTATTCAAATCTCTGAACTCAGGTATTCAAATCTCTGAACTCATGTATTCAAATCTCTGAACTCAGGTATTCAAATCTCTGAACTCATGTATTCAAATCTCTGAACTCATGTATTCAAATCTCTGAACTCAGGTATTCAAATCTCTGAACTAAGATACTCAAATATCTGAACTAGAGTATATTAATTTCTGAGCTAGGGTATTCTATTCTCTGGGCTGTGGCAGTCCAATACCTGAGTAAAGGTACTTCAATCGCTGAATTTATTTAATGCTATAATGAATTTTGTGTGGTTTTGTGTAATATTTTCATATTTGTTTTTTTGTATAAATCTATCAGCAATGTTAAACATTTTAATTTGTTAAATGAAAACAAACAAATATATTTTTAGTGTGACCTTATTTATAATTCTTTAAATCAATAAATTATTATTAATTCACTTGCAACTGGTTAAATTACTATCTGAATAATTTGATTGGTGCTGCGATTAAACTTAGTTTAAAAACTGATTGCTAGTTAAAGCGTTTTCAATATGAACATGGAATACTCAAAGTAGGAATTTGTTCCATGATAATACTGTTGATGAGGTGGTGTGAAAATGTCTGTTTTATGTTGATCTGATGCTAGTTCATAAAATATTAAAATTGTTCAGCTATCATATGGCAGTCTGTTTTGGGAGTGACCATGGTGAATAAATTTCCACTGTTGCTCTAAAATCTTCTCCAACTTGCTAAGATTACAGTAATCACATTATTTTGTGGTGATAAATGTCAACACCATTTGCTATAGACATAAAAGCCATCTTAAAGCTCAGGTTTGAAGTTACTGAATATTATTTGAGCTGTTAGGCTCTGTGACTTAGGAACAGTATTATCAATTAGTTAATACATTTCAAGTATTGTAAGTTCGCTATAATTACATTTGCCTTCAAACTTCATGAAATAGCCTATGTAATTCAATCACTTAATTAAAGTACTGAAAGTACTCATGGAAACTGAAGTTACATAGAGACTTGCACTGCAATAAGGAACAGGAACTAGAACAATTGCTATGGCTAATGTAAAAAAACCATAGTACTTTAGTTGGCATCAAAATTCATGCACACTGAGCAAGTGATAGCTATGGAAAACTGAACCATTGTTCAGTTTCCAAAAATGGTGCATTTGTCAGAAGATAAATATATGATCTAAGATATAACACCGTCATGCAGGGGTCGATTGGTGGTCTAGTATTAAATGGGCTGGACTACCAAGCTAAAGGTCATCGGCTCTGACTTCTGATATATTTCAGGGACGCCTTTTCAGTACCCCTGTCCCGACTACAGAGCCAACTACTTTGTATACAAAATCACCTGAAAGGAATGAAGCATGTATCTGTGCTTTACATGGGTCAAAATGCAGAACCTGGAAAAACTATTGGAAATAAGAGTGGGGATATAAATGCCCAGTTCTCCTCTATCTTCTCTACCCTCTCTCTTGGGCAGCTCTGAAATTACAATAGCTGTCAAATGGGCTGTTAAAACATATAAACAAAATCATCACATCCAAGGTAGTCAATGGTTCATGTTGGACCCTTGAAGCACTTGTTGGTAACACAAAAACACAGGGTTGTATAAACATACCATGCTGCATCCCAGGAGCATACAAAAAACATACCAAGAAACATACAAGTACATCCAGCATGCTGCTTCCAAGGAACATACAAGTACATCCAGCATGCTGCCTCCTAAGTACATACAAAAGCATCCAGCTTGCTGGTTTCCAAGGAGCATACAAAAGCATCCAGCATGCAGCCTCCAAGGAGCATACAAAAGCATCCAGCATGCTGCTTCCAAGGAACATACAAGTACATCCAGCATGCTGCTTCCAAGGAACATACAAGTACATCCAGCATGCTGCCTCCTAAGTACATACAAAAGCATCAAGCTTGCTGCCACGAGGGAGCATACAAATACACCCGGCATGCAGCCTCCCAGGAGCATGCAAAAACATCCAGCATGCGGCTTCCCAGGACAATAAAAACACCCTGCATGCAGCCTTCTAAGAACATACATAACCATCCAGCTTGCAGCCTCCATGGAATGTACAATGCTGCCTCCCAGGACCTTAAAGGCATATCCAGCAGGTAGCCTTCCAGGAGCACACAAAACATCAAGCATGCTGCCTCCCAGGCCCATACAAAAGCATTTAGTGGTGTGCTGCCTTCATTCCAAAAGCATTCAGCATTCTTCCTCCCAGGTCCATATAAAACAGGCAGCCTCTATGGAGCGCACCATAGGCATCCATCACGCAACCTCCGAGGCCGTTGCAAAAGCAGCAATCATGCAGCCTCCAAGGAGCATAAAAAAGCATTCAGCATACAAAAGCATCTAGCATGTTGCCTCCAAGGAGCATACAAAAGCAAACAGCATGCTACATCACAAGTGCATACAAATGACATCCAGCATGCAGCCTCCAAGGTGCATACAAAATCATCTAGCATGCTGTCTACCAAGTGCATACAAAAGCATACAACATGCTACATCCCAAGTGCATACAAACGCATCCAGCATGTAGCCTCCATGGAGCATACAAAAACATCCAGCATGCTGCCTCCATGTAGCATACAAAAACATGCAGCATGCAGCCTCCAAGGAGCATACAAAAACATCCAGCATGCAGCCTCCAAGGAGCATACAAAAACATCCAGCATGCAGCCTCCATGGAGCATACAAAAACATCCAGCATGTAGCCTCCATGGAGCATACAAAAACATGCAGCATGCAGCCTCCATGGAGCATACAAAAACATGCAGCATGCAGCCTCCAAGGAGCATACAAAAACATCCAGCATGCAGCCTCCAAGGAGCATACAAAAACATCCAGCATGCAGCCTCCATGGAGCATACAAAAACATCCAGCATGTAGCCTCCATGGAGCATACAAAAACATGCAGCATGCAGCCTCCATGGAGCATACAAAAGCATCCAGCATGCAGCCTCCATGGAGCATACAAAAACATCCAGCATGCAGCCTCCATGGAGCATGCAAAAACATGCATCATGCAGCCTCCATGGAGCATACAAAAACATCCAGCATGCAGCCTCCATGGAGCATGCAAAAACATGCAGCATGCAGCCTCCATGGAGCATACAAAAACATCCAGCATGCAGCCTCCATGGAGCATGCAAAAACATGCAGCATGCAGCCTCCATGGAGCATACAAAAACATCCAGCATGCAGCCTCCATGGAGCATACAAAAACATCCAGCATGCAGCCTCCATGGAGCATACAAAAACATCCAGCATGCAGCCTCCATGGAGCATGCAAAAACATGCAGCATGCAGCCTCCAAGGAGCATACAAAAACATCCAGCATGCAGCCTCCATGGAGCATACAAAAGCATCCAGCATGCAGCCTCCATGGAGCATACAAAAGCATCCAGCATGCAGCCTCCATGTAGCATACAAAAACATGCAGCATGCAGCCTCCAAGGAGCATACAAAAACATCCAGCATGCTGCCTACATGGAGCATACAAAAGCATCCAGCATGCAGCCTCCGTGGAGCATACAAAAACATCCAGCATGCAGCCTCCAAGGAGCATACAAAAGCATCCAGCATGCAGCCTCCATGGAGCATACAAAAGCATTCAGCATGCAGCCTCCATGGAGCATACAAAAACATCCAGCATGCAGCCTCCATGGAGCATACAAAAACATCCAGCATGCAGCCTCCATGGAGCATACAAAAACATCCAGCATGCAGCCTCCAAGGAGCATACAAAAGCATCCAGCATGCAGCCTCCATGGAGCATACAAAAGCATTCAGCATGCAGCCTCCATGGAGCATACAAAAGCATCCAGCATGCAGCCTCCATGGAGCATACAAAAACATCCAGCATGCAGCCTCCATGGAGCATGCAAAAACATGCAGCATGCAGCCTCCATGGAGCATACAAAAACATCCAGCATGCAGCCTCCATGGAGCATGCAAAAACATGCAGCATGCAGCCTCCATGGAGCATACAAAAACATCCAGCATGCAGCCTCCATGGAGCATGCAAAAACATGCAGCATGCAGCCTCCATGGAGCATACAAAAACATCCAGCATGCAGCCTCCATGGAGCATGCAAAAACATGCAGCATGCAGCCTCCATGGAGCATACAAAAACATCCAGCATGCAGCCTCCATGGAGCATGCAAAAACATGCAGCATGCAGCCTCCATGGAGCATACAAAAACATCCAGCATGCAGCCTCCATGGAGCATGCAAAAACATGCAGCATGCAGCCTCCATGGAGCATACAAAAACATCCAGCATGCAGCCTCCATGGAGCATACAAAAACATCCAGCATGCAGCCTCCATGGAGCATGCAAAAACATCCAGCATGCAGCCTCCAAGGAGCATACAAAAGCATCCAGCATGCAGCCTCCATGGAGCATACAAAAGCATCCAGCATGCAGCCTCCAAGGAGCATACAAAAGCATCCAGCATACAGCCTCCATGTAGCATACAAAAACATGCAGCATGCAGCCTCCATGGAGCATACAAAAGCATGCAGGCTCCATGGAGCATACAAACGCATCCAGCATGAAGCCTCCATGGAGCATACAAAAACATCCAGCATGCAGCCTCCATGGCATACAAAAGCATGCAGGCTCCATGGAGCATACAAACGCATCCAGCATGCAGGCTCCATGGAGCATACAAAAACATCCAGCATGCAGCCTCCATGGAGCATACAAAAGCATGCAGGCTCCATGGAGCATACAAACGCATCCAGCATGCAGGCTCCATGGAGCATACAAAAACATCCAGCATGCAGGCTCCATGGAGCATACAAAAGCATGCAGGCTCCATGGAGCATACAAAAACATCCAGCATGAAGCCTCCATGGATCATACAAAAACATCCAGCATGCTGCCTTCATAGAGCATACAAAAGCATGCAGGCTCCATGGAGCATACAGAAACATCCAGCATGAAGCCTCCATGGATCATACAAAAACATCCAGCATGCTGCCTCCATGGAGCATACAAAAACATCCAGCATGCTGCCTACATAGAGCATACAAAAGCATCCAGCATGCTGCCTCCATGGAGCATACAAAAACATCCAGCATGAAGCCTCCATGGAGCATACAAAAACATCCAGCATGCTGCCTCCATGGAGCATACAAAAACATCCAGCATGCTGCCTCCATGGAGCATACAAAAACATCCAGCATGCTGCCTCCATAGAGCATACAAAAGCATGCAGGCTCCATGGAGCATACAAAAACATCCAGCATGAAGCCTCCATGGAGCATACAAAACCATCCAGCATGCAGCCTCCATGGATCATACAAAAACATCCAGCATGCTGCCTCCATAGAGCATACAAAAACATCCAGCATGCTGCCTCCATGGAGCATACAAAAACATCCAGCATGCAGCCTCCATGGATCATACAAAAACATCCAGCATGCTGCCTCCAAGGAACATACTGTGCTGCATCTCAGGAGCATGCCAAAGCATTCAGCGTCATGTCCCTCCAGGTATCAATATGCAGCATTCTTGGTGCAAACAAACAACAGAGACTACAGTTGATGAGTTACAATTAAGTTGAAACTGATTGTCATTGATCAAACCACATTAGTACAAACAATATCACAGCATGTAATATTGTAGCATGCAACATGTCAACATGCTACAACAAAGCGTGTAATACATAAAAGCATTGAATGATTACTCTGGAGAATCTCATTATCCCTAATTTCTGCAGACTGGGTAAATCACATTGTTAGATTACAACAGAGATATTTTCACTTCAGAACTAATCAATAGTCTGATATTTCCGATGACTGTTCATACTTAGAAAATCCAAGCCTAATAATGGTTTTTCGTGACAGTTTGACGCACAATTATTAATCTAAATTACTGCAAATATATGACTGTTAGCAAATATGGTATTTCAATGTAGATTGCTCCTTGTACAGAATATTGCTTTCAGAAATAAGCGTTCTGTTGTACTGGGAACATGTATTCTTGTACTTAATTGACATTGCCGTATCAGTTTGATCAATTTGGGATTTAAACTGATATGTTTTTATTAACTCTATATAGGAATCTCTCATCTAGGTTTTGTGTATGAGAGATATATCCGCATCATGCATTTAGGGAGATAAATTACAAATTAAACAACCCAATATGCTTGATCTATGGACTTCTGATACATTAATTAAATACTTTTAAAATGTTCAATAATATAAAACTGAGATAAATGCCTAAAAAATAAAGCAGTTTGACTTTCTTTTTATAGATATGATTGTAATGACAAAGCAGTTTATTTTATCAACAAAGTTTATTATAAAGATGAAGATTGATATATGAAAGGTTAGATGTTACAGCTACCTGCAGAGAAATAAAACACAACTTCAACTTGATAAACTTTCATTTCAACAAAAGCAAGTTTATTGTTTCATGTAGACATTCTTACATTGCTCTACTTGTATTTAGACTAAACTTTATCTATCTTTAGTTTGAAGAGCTCTTGTTGAATATTTGATAATTATAAATGCTACCTTACAGCTGATAACTCAAGCATTTTCACAATGCTGTAACATGTAATTACTGTCAAACCGGTGAACAAAGGCCACCCTTAGGAAAGACATAATATGACCTTTTTTGAGAGGTGATATTTATTCAGAGATCATTTTGTCTATATAGTCAATGATGGTTTTTAAAACAATGGCCTTTATTCACAGGGTGGATTTTATTTGGAGATGACCACTAGCACATGTTTGACTGTACTTATAATTCTTAATATGCTTCAAAATATTGATAAAAGATGCCTTGAGCAGTGTTTGTAATGCTGCTTAAGTAGAGTATGATTGCAATTTGAGTAATGAGTCTTCATTTTGGTTCGACATTATGTTTTCAATAAATGACATTTTGCTTATAATCTATGGGTTCTTTTAATTTGAGTATTTCCTAAAGCTAAGATATCTTTGTTACAACTTAATTGTTCTCATTATGACAATATTCTGTTCGTTAGAGTATTATCATGAGTACAACGAATAAGGCGTATGAAATATATTTTTTGTTTCTGGTAATCTGACCTACGCCCAGTCCCCCCCACGACCCTAGATTTTTTATTAGGCCCAAGGAATGGTACATTCATTTTCTTACTTTTTTTACATTCCGATACCTAAAAAAAGCCTGACCAAGTATCTACCCTATTTTTGATGAGCATGTAACCAGAAACAAAAAATTAATTTTAGGCCTAATTAAGGGATTAATATGCAGTCTTAACTTTAAGTAATGTAGAGAGGTATACATGTATCTATATTAAACTATCCATCTGAAAACATATCAAGTTTCTCAGTGTTAAAAACAATAAAATCCTCTCATGTAATGTCATGCTATGATTACAAGAATTTCTTTTGAGATTCAATTAACCGAAGAAAGGAAAAGACAATTTTATGGCAGAAAAAGCTGTCAATAAAGCAGTTGTTAAGATTTGTTCTTCTGGCACAAGAAACAATAGATTAACCTAAAAATTTAAACATTAACATTTAATGCGTTTCCTAAAGTAAGGCCACACTGTGGCTGCTGGGGATAAAATAGTCAAAAATTGAAACTTTATTGGTAAAAATCTGTCATGAATTTTAAGATGAAGCTAAATTAGTTGAAAAAAAAATATATCTGTGCTGAATGCAATCTGTACTATTCCCTGTAATGTTTAGAGATTGCAATTTCTCCCTAAGGCCTAAAATAATGTTTGTTTCTGGTTACCCAGCCAACCCTTATTTTTCGCAGCAACCAAGTCTCAGGAACCATCCATTTTCTCACTTCTTTACCTTTCCACATTATTTTAAGAGCCAAAAAAGCCAAGACCTACCTATACCTTTTTTGATGAGCATGTAACCTGAAGCGAACAATTCAATTAGGCCTTAGTAACTTTTTATTTATTCTTTGTCGTGTCATTGTTTGTTGAAGAAGGTGGTTGATCTGAATCAATGTCTTTAAATACATTTTTATTGAATCATTTCTTGAGTGTTAGATAATTATTAAGTGATGGACTTATGTTTGATTACATATGATTTATGACATATAATTTTTTTCTGCAATTTTTTGTCCCAAGGTACTTGTTGTTTTTCTTAAAAAGTTTATTTAAATTTACATTGACATTTAGGTGCAAGGAACAGTACATCCACTGTCTCATTTTCTTACCTTTCTGCATGCTTGCAAGAAAAGCAATAAACACATAAACTTTGATTTCATACAAGTCAGGCCCTTAGGAAGCGATCTCATATGAGGGGTGGGCTAATTTTAGATTTGTCTTGACAACGGAGGTGGCCTCTTTCAATAAAAAATTCAGCCAAAATCATTAGGGCGATCAAAGGCCTTCTAGCCCTCCTTGCCTCCTACAGCCCTGGCATGCTACAGGTTGTATGATTGTTGACAATAAAAGTGTGAGTTCTTTCTGTTGAAGGAATCATTACCAGTATTCATGTTTTACCTGCTGTGTACAAACACTTCTCTTACAATTAAAACCACAATTTTATCATAAAATGAAAATTTATGGTGTAATAAAAGTTGATTGTTAGATTAATGCTGACACTTTTTTACTGTTCACTCCCTGTTCACTGAGTCATCAAGGTGGTACCCCTGAAAATGTTCCAGTAAATATCTGTAAATATTACATTTGTTAAATACAGACTGTGCAGGTACAATGTAGCTTGATATTATTATGGTCAAGAAGAGTCCTTAAGTGATGAAAATCTGAAAATTGTGATATCATGTACATGTAAACCTCTACTTTTTACAGATATTTAATTCATATTTAGACTCAGGATTGAAAAATAAATTTTTCGATTCAAAGTGTTGGCATGCATGTGTTTTTAGTTTTAGAGCTACGCTACTGAAAGATGTTCACATGTTAATTTTATTTGAGCGTGCAAACAACATCAGATTCAGATCTAATACAGTTTAATTATAAATAATTTTTGCTGCAGCAAGACTTGTTTCCTTGAAATACCCTAGGAGCTGTAAAATAGTTTAGAAACGAGATTGTTTAGTTACAGTATAATACAATACAGTGAAACCTGTGTTAGCAGGTATTACAGATATTATGAATTATTATTGTATTGTTTTTCTGTTTTGATGAAAAAAACGGTTGAGGATTTGTAAAAGTCAATCACAAGGAGCCACTACCTTCAAGATTAGTTTATTGTTAATATCACACAGGAAACAGTCACTACCATAAGGTTTAGTTTATTGTTGTCATGCAGGAAGCAGTAACTACCATCAGATTTATTGTAAATGTCATACAGCAAGCAGTCACTAACTTAAGGTTAAGTTTATTGTTAATGTCATACAGCAAGCAGTCACAACCATCAGGTTTATTGTAAATGTCATACAGCAAACAGTCTCTACCATCAGATTTATTGTAAATGTCATACAGCAAGCAGTCACTAACTTAAGGTTTAGTTTATTGTTAATGTCATACCGTAAGCAGTCACCAACATAAGGTTTAGTTTATTGTATATGTCGTACAGCAAGCAGTCACAACCATCAGGTTTATTGTTAATGTCATACAGCAAGCAGTAACAAACATCAGGTTTATTGTTAATGTCATACAGCAAGCAGTAACAAACATCAGGTTTATTGTTAATGTCATACAGCAAGCAGTCAATAACTTAATGTTTAGTTTATAGTTAATGCCATACAGCAATCAGTAAAAAATAAGGTTTTTTGTTAATGTCATGCAGCAAGCAGTAACAAACATCAGGTTTATTGTTAATGTCATACAGCAAGCAGTCACTAACTTAAGGTTTAGTTGTTTATTGTTAATGTCATACTGAAAGCAGTCACTAACATAAGGTTTAGTTTATTGTTAATGTCATACGGCAAGCAGTAACAAACATCAGGTTTACTGTTAATGTCATACTGAAAGCAGTCACTACCAACAGGTTTAGTTTATTGTTAATGTCATACAGTAAGCAGGCACTGTTTATTGTATATATCATACAGCAAACAGTCAGAACCATCAGGTTTATTGTCAATGTCATACAGCAAACAGTTACTACCATCAGGTTTAGTTTATTGACCTTAGCTTGTAATAAACAATTTCAATTAGGGTGATGTGTTATCTGATACAATATTCTATCTCATGTACATGCTATATTAAATGAAGGAAGTATTCGTCTCTTGTTTCTGTCAATTATTGGTTAACAGGGAGTTGATATTTTGCATCATGGTCGTAAATATGTACCATGATCACACTCCATGTCACCTCTGTTATCTCAACATGTTTAGAAAACATTTTACTTTTATTAGGGTGTTAATGTAATTGTAGGCATCTTGCAAGTACCCAAAATACAAACTATTTCATAGACATTTACCTTTTTATCAAACATAGATTACCCCCTACTTGTGTCACTGTTTGAAGTTCTAATCTCTCAGTGTTTATCGAAAGTCCAGTCAGAGAAAGTAAATACAAGAGACAAACTTTTATTTGTTGTTGAGGTCATGGATCATTTTGATAAAGATTCATATTGATTAGAGTCCTTCATAACTTTACAACTGCTGGATTTATTGCCTTATGAAGAAAGTTTAACAGTCAATTTAATTCTTAAGTTCTCAAGGGTTATGTGTCCTCTTTCGATGTCAGTAATAAGTTGAATTTTATGTTTGAATTTTTAATGTTCAATAATTCAGTACAAGTGATAGCATTTTATGGTTGGCTTTGATAAATTTATGAAATGAATTTTTGACATAGTCTGAAAGATTTATACATGCATGTATAATTATATGAAATTGATTACTTGCCAATAAGTATGTAAATTGATTACATGTATATATAAAAGTATTTGAAATTGATTACATTCCAATAAGTATGTAAATTGATTACATGTATATATAAAAGTATGTGAAATTGATAACTTGCCAATAAGTATGTAAATTGATTACATGTATATATAAAAGTATGTGAAATTGATTACATTCCAATAAGTATGTGAATTGATTACATGTATATATAAAAGTATGTGAAATTGATTACATTCCAATAAGTATGTAAATTGATTACATGTATATATAAAAGTATATGAAATTGATTACATGCCAATATGTATGTGAAATTGATCACATGTATGTATGTGATTTTGATTGCATGCCAATATGTATGTGAACTTGATTACTTGAAAGTATGTAATTTTGATTACATTTAAATGCTAATAAGATTGTGAAATTGATCACATGCACATGTATGTATGTGATTTTGATTATACATGTATATAAGCATATGAAATTAATCATAATATTATGCTAATAAGTAAGTGAAATCCATATTACAAAATAGCTGACTATCACACTGTGAATGTTCAATTAAATTTGCGTAAGGGACCTAATAAATCAGTCGTAATACAGAGGTGGCCACATTGTCAAGTTTAAATATAGAGAATATATTGAAAATCAGTCTAAGATAAGATTAAGTGGTTATTGTATGATGAGGTGGCATTAATATTGAGATGGTGACTAAATGTGTTAAAAATCTCACTGTCACATAAAAACATGTTATTTGTTTGCTATTGATTTAAAGTGGTGTTGATACCACAGACCGCGGCCATGTTTCAATGTTTGGTGTGCTGGACTTATACTAGTAACCCAGCTATCCGGGTTCGAATCTCGTTCACGGCAGGTCATACCTTTCTGTGACAATTGATAAATTGATGATTTTCCTCTAAATGTTGAGACATGGTTGTCTCCTTGTGGATTGGTAACTTAGTACTGGTAAGAATGCAGTCTGGGTAAACTGGCAGTTGTTTGCTAGTATAACTGAAATATCATGAAAACAGCATTAAAACTCACTGTAACTGATACCACAGTGCTATGTATCACTATGATTTACATAGACATTAAAGTTACCTTAATACACTTAGTTAGACTACTTTGGACCAGAAAGTCTGTTTGTAGACTATAGATTGACATTAAAGTTTTATCTTTGATTGTTAGTAATGGGTTGAATCTGTCAATTGAACAGGTCAATGATAAGTGAACAATTATAGATATATGGCCTTATTGTTATTGTGTTCTAACTCCGGGGAATTGTGTTGGGTAACAACAACCCTACAGTTGTAACCAGGTCCTCTCTGTAACAATTGGACCTTAGTTTATTCTGACAAGACACAAAGTGATAAAATATCAGCGTTCTTATTAATTGCCACTAACTTTGACATTTGGTTGGAGTTAATTCACTTCCATAGTCGGCACATATTCATGTAATCCTTATGCTGTATGGATGCAGACAAAAGTCTGACTCTGGATAAGCCATGCCTATCAAAATCTCAAGCATACATTCAGGGGTAGGACTGGAATGCACTGAATTAATCAATCTTGCATCAACTAAAGGCAACATGACCTCAAAAAGTCTAGAGGTTTGTTGCAGTTATTTCCTAAAGCAGTGTTGTATATAGTATTTGTATTACGGTAGTAGATTGGATGGGACATTAAAACAAGCCTGGTTAGCTCAGTTGGTAGAGCATCTGACTTTCAAGCAAGAGGTTTAAGATTTGTACCCTACATTGGGTACTTGACTGTTCCTCCTCATATAACATTAGGCGCCATCAGTGTGAGACAAGTCTTTACTGTTGAGTCCTAGAGCTAGGGTGAGTAAGTCTGAAGTGTCTGTGGTTGCCGCAAGAGATTAGTTTGTAAAATAAGGAAGGAAGAATGTTGCAGTATTGTACATATTTTTCTATAGATAAATTGGCGATGATAATAACCAGCCTGATTATCTTAGTTTGTAGAGCATCTGACTTGCAAGCAAGAGTTTGAGAGTTCAAGCCCTGCATTTGGTACTTCGCTTTTCCTCCACACATATTACACTTTCACAAACTCCTTTGGTGCATTGCTTCATGATAAAAAGTCATGTGTCAGGCAATATTGCAAAATGACCTTTGTAAGTTCTTCACACTTTCTTCACTACATTCCATGGTATAATGTATCCTTCTCTTATTAAATATAGTCATCTTTCAATGAATTCAGTCTTTTTTTATATGCATCATCAGACTTCAATTGCACTTAACATTCATATTGGTTTGTTGAATTATCTCCCTTTGACTTATGCAAGTATTTATTAATGAATTTAGGTTGTCTCCCTTGCATTATACTCTATTAAAAACCTCAATATTGACAAATGATGTTGAAATTGATTATAGAATGTGAATTTCACAGTCAAGGGACTTGTTAAATGTAATGAAAGCTGTTAACATGTCATGTTTGAAAACCAGAGTGAAAATTTTATTTCAAAATAATTTTGTGTTGAATCTGAGAGGCTGAGTTTTATCTCAGTGGCTGAGTGATTGAACTTACAATAATGTTTTATGTAGAATAACTTTAAAATCTTAAACTAAGTATAAAAGTTCATTTTTATGGGCATTTTGATAAAAAAATCCCATTTTAACGTCTTTGCTTTTTACAATAATCCTGTTTAAGGTGTAAGATTATATGAGTGTTTTACCATAAATCTGACATAATCTTTTGTACAAGCATGTAGTGTGTATTTATTTTTGTATCAGTCCTGGCACAGATGACATCAAGACATGCAAGTTTGAATATACAAAAAGACACATAAAAGCAGCCCTGATTTACTTATCCAAATTATTTTCATTCAGTCGGCGTTCAATTTACACAAAGACGAATAACTGTAAACCTGGTATTCAATTTTCTAAGGTTGACTGGGCTTATTTATACATAATATGCGTCTATACATGGCTTTATGATTTGTTATGCTATTTTGTAAAATATATCTTGTAACTTTTGATAGATTATTAAATTGAATAGAAATCTTAAAAGATGAAAGTTAAGGGTTTTATCGAAGTGATATTATATTTGTAAAGTGAACAGCTTACACAAATATTGCTTGTAAAGATTGATTTATTGGTCTTAGATCTCAGCACAGGTGGAGAGCCATCAAGTTGAATACATACACTGATAGGGACATCATCAGATGTAATTGAGAATGCTTTTTTGTGTGTGTAAATTGAATATTGGGTGTATTAGAACACAAAGAGACTATGCCGCCCTCCCGAGTTTTTTCAAGCGGTGACCTATACGAACAAAGAAATTCAAACTAAAATCATTTTAAAAATGTAGCAAAATATTGAAATTTCATTTGCATCAAGGCCAGGCTTTGTTTTTCCTTATAAAATTTGATATGTTTTCGTTAATCGAGCAGCTTTATATTGATCGTATTATTTGTTAAAAGTGATGTTGCCTACTGATTGCAAACTTGATACAGTACAGCACTAAACTGTTAGATTTCCATCTTGATTACGGCAAATTGTTGTATTTGAACTGCTGAAAATCAGACTCAGTATAAATCTGTAATTAATTGTTCAGTATCTGGAGATTGTTTTGAAGGCAGACAATATTAAAACATCATAAATCAGTTAAACTTTATAATTAGAATTTTAGGGATAAAACTTGTAGATTGCAACATTAGATGTGAGCTATCAGCCCAGGTAGATCTGTTTCTATATTGGGCATTTAATATGTCTATAAAACAAGTCTGCTAGATTTTTTGTTGTTGTTTAAAGCAAGCGTCTCAGTGTACAAAAAGCTAATTTGTATTTAAAGCTTTTGTCTCACAGATTTTGTGTGAATTAAAGAAAGCTTTATAGAATTCTTACATTAATATTGTTTTAAAGCATGTTTCACCTATATTTATGTCTGCTTAAAGTGAAAGTAGTTTTAAAGCTTACTGGGTCATGATCAAGTGGTTAGTGAGCTACTTTTAACCCGGCAATCAAAGTTCAAAACTCGGTTGAGGTAGGCCAAACTGTTTGATAAAAAATGGACAAAAATGTTGATTTTTCTTTCCTATGTGAAGAAGTCGCTGTCTCCTTGTAGAAGGATTAGAATATGGTCCAGTACAAAATGGTTTATGAACTACCCACTGTATATAACTGAATAGCTTTAAACTATACAGTATAAAAGTAACCATCTCATAGAATAAAATTAGCTGTATCTTTTAAAGTACCTGTCTTCAGCAAAGTGTTATGTGTCTATAAATTTAATCATGATATAATTGATTTTTTCCCCAAATTTTGGGAAAGGCATCAGTACCAACTGATTTAGAAAAGGTGATTTAAAAAAAAAAATCATTTTATAGACTGTTATGTATGCATTAATTCACAAATATATCCAACAATGGAAGGGAAATCAAGTCATTTTAAAAATGTTAAAAAAAAGAAAAAAATAATTCATAAAGAGTTGCGTAAATATATTGCAGAATTGGGCACTCAATTCTAGATTTAATTGAGTAAAAAATGTGTGAGTCATTTTTAAACATTTCCGTTACAAAATGAGTCCTTTTTTGGTGGGATTTTTTTTATTTGAAGTTGAAAATAAAAGGTGTTTAAAATATGAGACTGGATTTTTTTGCTGGTACCTATTATGTTAAGTGAAATCCCTGGTTATAGTGGATGAGACTTGACTAGTACAGTATCAGGCTCATTAGCCTACAATTAAGGTTATGAAACTTGAGAACAGTCTCTGAGCTCAAATCTCAATTCCATGCTCCAAGTATTATGGTTGAAATGATAGAGCTAATTAATGTTTAAACACATGATAAATTGAGCCATGGGACTAATGAATCAATGATATCATTATTGTCTGATTATAATTAACTTAGAAACATTAAAAGGCAAGATAGAAGATTTGAGCTTGGAGACCAATCTCAAGTTTTATAACCCCCAGACCTGTGATTCTTGTGTGCCTGTAAACAACAGTATGTGAAAGAGGCTCATTTACAAGGTTGTTTATATACCTTTTGATATATGTCATGCTTTAACACATTTTTTTATTGGTGCAATAATTTGCATATCACAGTTAAGTGTTAAACATTCAGAGATTTTTTTACACCAATTATTGGATGGTATCATTATTTAGATGTGTTCACCGGTATGCTTCATAGTTGTACCAGGGCAGTTGTAATACAAGATAATTATCATTACACAGTTAGCGTAATTTATCAAATAAACCATATAATAGGTAATTTTCTATGTGAGTAACATTCAGCTGTCTAATTTAACTCCATCCCCTTTGAAAGGAATTCATGAAATCAGGGAGTTTACTTGAACTATTCTTGTACAGTTCATGAATAGTTCATGAAGCAAAAAATACAACATAGCTGATAAAATGCTTGTTCATTCATCTTCACCAGGTATTTAATGCTGAATAAAATTCTCAAAGAAAGTAGCTTCCGGTGCTGTGAATTAGACTCGCATAATTTTGAAGAATTTTCGCCCACACCATATTGTGGTACTCACTATAACTATATTATTTGCCTGCTTACATAATCGTATTGTCATGTAACTCTCTAGCATTAGTAGAGCAATGCTATGTCTATTAAAACTTAATTATCTGTCTGTGCACTTCTGTATGAAACTTTTAACTATATCAAGCTTTAGAGGTAAAATTACAGATCAGTCTGCTGATGAATTAAATGTCTGATCATTTGAAAAAGTTCACTTATAAACAAGACTTCTCCATTACTACTGAAAACTAATAATCATTATGTATTCTTTAAGTTCATTTGAATCCTTTCTTTCTGTTTTTATAGAAATGGATTTTTCTATTTCAGGAATGAGACATTTCCATTTCTTGTTAAAGGGAAGGTAACTTTAAACATTATTACAGTAAATAACTGTTCCATTTCTTCCTATCAGAACATGTATCTTTGATGTAGAACTTTATCAGTACAACAATTTGCACAGGGTGTGAAAATCTAACAGTATCTTATTTAATTCAAGGAGAGCAGTTTCAGTGGTCAGGTATCTTACCCACTATACAGTGTGTCACCCAATTAGGAATTCAATATTTGAGCAAACGGTTTTAAAATTCAGTTCAATAAATTTTATTCAAGTTTGTGATACTTTGACTTTTTTGCACTTTTCCAATAGAGATTTATCTCTATATGCTTTAATAAGCATGCAACAAGTATTTAGATAGACTTATAACCAGGCATTACAGGCTTGAATCCTGCTCAAGGCAGGTCACATCCATACATAAAAGTTGATTTTCCTCTGTATGTGGAGAAGGAAGGGCCTGGCTACTTGTGGAAGGGTTAATTATGTAATATGAAACTGTGATCTTTAAATTAAAGACAGTATGCCTAGGAACAGTATCATGTCTTATTGTGGAATAATATCTAAACATTGCTTGTACAATTCATTCAGTGTAAATAACTGAATCGTCACCTTTGACTTAAAAGGCCCTATTTTCACTTTTCATACTTATCAGATAAGCCTTTTTAAATCATAATGTGACTAAATGTAGTGCTCTTAATGGGAAAAAAATGTCTGATCCCCACTTATGATTTACCTTATCTTTTACCTACCGATTCAATTTTTTTTGTCTCTGTCAATTTTCTACTTGCTTTACCTATTTTATTTCATCTAATTTAATGCCATTTTCAACATTATCTTAGTTATATTGTGGCTTGTAGTTATCTTAACCAGCTTCCCTGGACTTCAAGTAAGCCTTAACCAGTACTCACCACATACCATCCGCTACCTCTGAATAAAGGCCACCTGTCAAGAAAGGCCACATCATTTCATTCCCACTGGTGGCCTTTGTTCAAAGGTTTAACTGCATGTATTTTTGTATTCAGAAAAACTGTATGAGATTCTCTGAACATAAAAAATATGTCCTCTTTATTTGGGCGGGCCCGGGAAGTCAAGGGTGACATGACATTTACTTTCCTCACTTAATTGGGCTTGTTGTAGTATTATTTTTGTACGGTTACACAGTGGGTGGGATAATGAAAGATGATACCCAAATGTCTTTTGCAGCTGTATATGTCGTTACATTATGTACAAAGTTTAATTGAACAATAATAGTATATTCTGCTGAAATCATTTTATTACTGAAACAAGTATTTGAATATGCCAAGACTTCTTCCCAGTGTTTTGAACAATCTTTTCAGGACATTTACATATCCATGGTAACATGATTCCAAGATATCTTTTAATGCTAGAATTCTTGGTAAGTAATGCTTGTATATTTAGAAAATATCATCATGTTGCAGTCTATATATTGTTTTCCAATAGTCGGTGCAGTCATTCTACTTCTGCTGTTTTTGGTGTCTTAAAATAAGACTGGTAGAACAAAAAAAAAATGATGCTGTGGTGTCTTTTAATCACTTAAATGCTACTGTACATTGGTATCTTCTTGAGGAATCTTCAAGATACCTAAATACTACTGTACATTGGTATCTTCTGCAGGCATCTTCTAGACACTTAAATGTTGCTGTGCATTTGGTATTTAGAAACTTAAATGCTGCTGTACATCTCGTATCTTCTAGAGCTCCTTCTAGACACTTAAATGCTGCCATGCACTTTGTATCTTCTAGAGCATCTTCTAGAAACTTAAATGCTGATGTGAATTTGGTATTTTTAAAGACTTAAATGCTGATGTAAATACTACTGTACATTGCTATCTTCTGGAGGCATCTTCTAGACACTTAAATGTTGCTGTGCATTTGGTATTTAGAAACTTAAATGCTGCTGTACATCTCATATCTTCTAGAGCTCCTTCTAGACACTTAAATGCTGCCATGCACTTTGTATCGTCTAGAGCATCTTCTAGAAACTTAAATTTTGTATTTTTAGAGACTTAAATGCTGCTGTGCATTTGGTATTTTCTAGAGGCATCTTATAGCCACTTCAATGCTGCTGTACATTTGGTATATAGTAGAGCATCTTCTAGACACTTATTATGATACTGTACACTTGGTATCCTCTAGAGCATCTTCTAGACACTTATTATGATACTGTACACTTGGTATCCTCTAGAGCATCTTCTAGACACTTATTATGATACTGTACACTTGGTATCCTCTAGAGCATCTTCTAGACACTTTTTATGATGGTGTACACTTGGTATCCTCTAGAGCATCTTCTAGACACTTATCATGATACTATACACTTGGTATCCTCTAGAGCATCTTCTAGACACTTATTATGATGGTGTACACTTGGTATCTTCTAGAGCATATTCTAGACACTTATTATGATGGAGTACACTTGGTATCCTCTAGAGCATCTTCTAGACACTTATTATGAATGATACTGTACATTTGGTATCCTCTAGAGCATCTTCTAGACACTTATTATGATACTGTACCCTTGGTATCCTCTAGAGCATCTTCTAGACACTTATTATGATGGTGTACACTTGGTATCTTCTAGAGCATATTCTAGACACTTATTATGATGGAGTACACTTGTTATCTTCTGGAGCATCTTCTAGACACTTATTATGATACTGTACACTTGTTATCTTCTACAGCATCTTCTAGACACTTATTATGATACTGTACACTTGGTATCTTCTAGAGCATCTTCTAGATACTTATTATGATACTGTACACTTGGTATCTTCTAGAGCATCTTCTAGATACTTATTATGATGGTGTACACTTGGTATCTTCTGGAGCATCTTCTAGACACTTATTATGATACTGTACACTTGTTATCTTCTACAGCATCTTCTAGACACTTATTATGATACTGTACACTTGGTATCTTCTAGAGCATCTTCTAGATACTTATTATGATACTGTACACTTGGTATCTTCTAGAGCATCTTCTAGATACTTATTATGATGGTGTACACTTGGTATCTTCTAGAGCATCTTCTAGATACTTATTATGATGGTGTACACTTAGTATCTTCCAGAGCATCTTCTAGATACTTATTATGATGGTGTACACTTGGTATCTTCTAGGGCATCTTCTAGACACTTATTATGATGGTGTACACTTGGTATCTTCTAGAGCATCTTCTAGATACTTATTATGATGGTGTACACTTGGTATCTTCTAGAGCATCTTCTAGATACTTATTATGATGGTGTACACTTGGTATCTTCTAGAGCATCTTCTAGATACTTATTATGATGGTGTACACTTGATTTCTTTTCATTTGGGTATAATTGCTAGACATGAGCATAGCTGTGGAAGATCCTGAATGATTCAGACGAACCTAAAGTGTCACAAATGTTCAGTTCTACTCTTATATTACTATGAATAATTACTACCCTTGTCTCGGTGACATTGCACTATTACAGAAACATTGCTATTTTAGTATATTTTCTCAAATTTAGTAGTAACAAGTATAAACTCCTTTTTATATGCCCATTTGAAAAATGGGTTGTATCATAGGAACACCCACGATGGGCAGGTGGCGTCCACAATGGTGTCCGCTCTCTAATTCAAACAGTGTTAATTGGATCCTCACCGAACTTGAAGTAAATGTATATGGCCATGACATCTCGGCCAAGTTCGATAACCAGCCCAATCGGCCCTGGCACTTCTGAGTTATGGCCCTTGATGGGTTATTTTGTGACCTGCACTCTTGTTTCTCTTGGTTAACATTGTACCGACTGCCAGGATCATTTGGTGACCTTTCTAGCTTTAACAGATGAGGAAGACTGTTGGTGTACACTTGGTTAATATCATCAGCCTTCTGTAAGCTAGCTTCAAGGACAGTTTCCGTACATGTGAAGATTCTCTGGTCAGATTTGAACTGAGCGGTGTAAGGCTAGTGATAACTAGTCAGAGACCATGATCACTTGACTGAAGGGGGCCCTTGTAACTCCATAGTCTAGATAACATCCTTTCCTCCACCATCCAATGCTCCATACTTCAACAATTACATACCTCTTCAAGCATCAGTTTTGAGGGATATGTCCAGGTGCATGTTCGATGTTAATTGTCAGGAACAGAATATGACAAAAATGACATATATCTATTCAAATCCATCACAAGGTTGACTTGAAGCATGATCAGATGTTAGGTATCTTATTATTAATGAACAAAGTATCAAGTTGTCTGTCTAACAAGCTGGTGCACATTTTGTTGTCCCTTGTTAAACATTTGTGTCACAGTCTTTTAAAAAATTATCATCTTGAAAAATTTACATGATCTTACAAGTTTTTACATCAGCAGGAAAGGTTTGAAATATTAAACCAACTTTAATTTCTGAAGTTAATATGGGCTTTAAAACAAATTTGATATTATTCACAGCTGAGTATATAGTTACATAGAATACCAAAATGATTTTTGGAAGCTAAACGATACCTTAATTGGCTTTCTATAGCGTCACTTGCTTGGCGTGCATGAATATTGATGCGGACCGAAGTGCTTTGTTTTTTCTACTTCCACCATGCAGTAATTGAACTAGTCCAAATCTATGTTCAGTTTCCATGAGTATTTTCAGTACTTTGATTCCTGACTCTGGTTACTTTAGAGATGTATCCATAGAACTCAAAACTTGGGGATGAGTTGGCTAATTCTTTTATGAGATTTCAGTAGTTCTTATCAAATGTCTCTATTAAGTAAATGTATTATTTATCTTTGTTTCTTATTAACTGATACTTTTATCAGCTTGATTGTACATTAGAGAATTCATTTTTTATTCAAAGAGTTTGATCTCTTTTGGTAATAAATCATTAATTCTGTGGAATGCTATTTTTTGAAGCTGAACAATAGCTGTCACTTGCTCTGCACTCATGAATTTGATGTGGATCAAAGTACTACATTTTCTACTTTGCCATGCAATTGTTCTTGTTTTTTTAAACTGTTACAGTATGTGTATTCTGTATTCAGCTACCATGAGTACTTTCAGTGATTTGATTTTATCACTATTTTTCTTTAAACTTGACTGTACTGCACTAGGCATTCCAAAATATAGACATGTCTGTTGCCCATTATGTTTGTCATTTAAACACTAATGTTACACCATTTATGTACTTAGATCTACAGAAGTTATTGATATGTTTAAATGCTCTATGATACTTGTCATTATGATTGAATCTATGTCATTGAAGTGTTATACACTGAAGCATGACAATATGTAAAGGTCATTAGTATTATTGAAATACTTGTATGGTACATACAGAGGTAATCTTTCGGGCTTTATAAATGTGACAATCTAAGGTTAATATCCAGACACCCGAGATTAGAGATAGCTGTCACTCACATGTGAATATATATAAATATAAAAAGATCTGGCACTTGTTTTAGACCTGCTGTACATGGAAACCTCTCTTGATAGAATTTAAACATAAAATAGTCGTTATTGATGCATACTCATTTGAATAACATATTTCATTATATTTGTTACAGGCAGGATCGGTGGTCTAGTGGTAACATGCTGAACTACTAAACAATAAGTTGTGGGTTCAAATCAAGGCTCTGCCTTTCAATATTTCAGAGACGCTTTTTTAGTGTCCTTATCCCAACTACTGAGCCAAGTGCTGTGGTCTATGTGGCTATGGTCATTTCAGGGCTGCCCTTGAAAGAGAGGGGAGATAAGATACTGGAGAAATGAGCATTTATTTCCCTACTCTTTATTTGATAGTTTTTCCATTTTTTTTTTATCATGCCCGACATTAGACATTAAGCACCGATGCACATCTTACCCATTTTCCTGTGATTTTCTTAACACAGTTAAGCAGGGATGGGGACTTATCAACCTTTGACTTCCACTTTGAGTCTTATGTAAAAGCTGGGTCACTAAACAGGGCACGTTTTCCTTCTATATCTGCAGCCATTATCAGGCCTCAGGAAAATTCTTTAAGATCATGGAGTTTTTCCCAAAAATTCAATTTTCATCAAGTTTTTCTTCCCCTTTTTCAAAATTATGTGTAATTTCTCTCAAAATTTAAAGACAATGCCCCTTCCCTACCTGTGAAAAAAAGCCCTGCTAAAATAGACAATCCTAGAAATGGTAATGTTACTAGCTAGTACACCTTTTTCCCTTTTCATGACTTCAAAATCATTAATGTTATTTTTTCCTGTCCCATAATTCTATAATTTTTCCAGATCTTCATTTTTCTCCTTTACTGATTTGTTTTAATTATTTAGGATGTCCATTAAGACCTACATGTGAGGTGACTGCTTTCCCCACTTATTATTGGTCTCTGGGTATTAGATCATCGAGTTTCATTGCTTCTCATTTTCTCCTAGAAAATAGTTTTTTTTCTCAATTCTGTAACCCTAGTGACATGAACCATCCTGTATCTCTCATACAGAGTTTTTTTTCTATTTTCCATCTAATGATTTATCTGTACTTAGGGGAATATCTTCGCTCAAATAGCATAAGTTGATTCCAATACAGTATTTTGATTGACAGTTAGTGATCACAACGCCAGGCACTGGTTAGAGTTTTCTCCCTTTGTCTGTTAGAATCCTCCCTGTATTTATCTTGTTGGAATATGATAAATTATTTTACATCTTACTGTTGTCTATAAGATTGTTCAATTACCCAGAGATGTATCAAGGTTGTTTATACTGTATTTACCAAATACTCACCTGGATTAACATAAGACAATGTTTTTCTGAACTGATTCCAAATTATTTCCACGCTGTCTGTTCCGACTTTTTCGTTTTTCCTTAGGATATCACATATTATTTCACACAGGAATTTCTGGAAGATATATTTACATCCACAAAAAATCATATAAAACAGGTAGATTCCACTCTTAACAAACACTTGTTAATGCATTAATTGACCTATAGGCTGTATGTTGTAGTCAGTGACTCACATTTTTTCTCTGTTACATTCTTCTTACTACCTCTGTTGCGATAATTTAAAACTATTTTGTTTGATATATGACACAGTGAGCTTACAAGTCGTCATTGTTTCATGGTCCTCATGGTCCTCATGTTTACTTTATTGAGAGTTTGGTGTCTAACTATTAGAAATATCTATAATTCATTTTTGCTGTTCTTCTTTTTTTTATTCATTTTCAGAACCCTGTATGAAGACTACTAACTTGCCATTAAAAAGGGCATTATATGCAATGTTATTGTATAACAGCCCATTCACAAGCTATGGTCTTTTCAGAGTCAACCCAAAAAGAGGGGGGGGGGGGTAAGATACAGGAGCAGAGATTCAAACCCATTACCTTTTGTTTAGTAAGTTCAGCAAGTTTCCACTACCACTGATCATCCCTCTAAATGTAGTATGAACAGTAGATCTATTTATTTGACTTAAAAAAGATGAAATGTGTATTTGTTTGTTAAAATTGATATTATGAAGGCTTCCCAATCTGTTTTACTGTTAATTCATTATCTTCACTGTTAATTAACTATGATCATAAATTATAATTATTACATTTTAAAATCAAGTCATCATTAATACATCTCAGATACAATTTCATTTTTTGTAATGAGCATGTATTGGGGATGGTTTGTAGGTCTAGTGGTAACATTCTGGACTACCAATCAAAAGGTCTTGGGTTCATAACTCAGCTCTGGCTTTTGATATTGAGTGTATATAGATGATTAAAACATTTAATCGAATTGTTGACGTATTTATGTATGGCATGGCTTGGGTATTTACTGCGCATATACTTGTTTGATCTATAAACCAATCCTACAACAAATTTTCAATGATCACTACTTTCTCTTGTTATATAATGACTTCCTGTTTATAGAACTTGTTAAAATAATCTCAAGTACTCCGACATTTATGAAATTAAGGGGGGGGGGGGGGGGCATTGAAGGCTCCCTGAAGCCAAATATTTATCAAGATTCAATCACATAATAATGGAGTATAGAAACAAAACATTTTTTTAATTGAAAAACTCCCGTGAGTATGGGAGTCTGCTAGTGGCTATATGTTCCTGTCTATATGGTAAATTTTCATTTTCTTTTAATTATGTCCTCGATATTTAACGTATAATTGATTGTTATGGTAATTAATGTATAAATAACCAAATATGAAAAACACCCATGTAGTTATACAATGTATATTAAGGTACATTAATCCTTTAAAACACACAGATATATTGTATGTGTTCAATTTGATACCAATTTACTACTTTCAATTTTAATTGGATTATGATCTAAATCACAAATAAATTCAACAATCCTATCATTTCAGCAATAAGTTGAATTGCTAATTAAGTTGAGAAGATTAATCCATTATTTTCATCAATCAGGAGTAAGTTGTACTGCTTTAGCTAAGTTAAAATTTATGAACAATCAAAATGTAATTAAACATTTTTTTGTAATAAATGTGAATAGATCTATTTCATATAACTTTATGTAAGTGTGTTGATATCGTTGACAGACTGTTATCACATGTTTGTTTCTGATTACATGCTAATTGAAAACAGGGTAGGTAAGTTTAGGCTTTTTTGGCTATTGAAAGCGTGTGGAAAGGTAAAAAAAGTGAGAAAATGGATATACTTTCCTTTGGCCTGATAAAAAGGTCAGGATCACAACGAAAAATTGAGGTAGGTCCGGTAACCAGAAACAAACAAAAAGTTTACGCCTATGTTCATTAAAACATACCTTAGTTACCTGTATATTGAATGTTTTTTAAAAAGGAAATGGCCATGGTTCACAGTGGTCCAGTGATAAGAGCGCTGGATTTGTAACCCAACATTCTCGGTTTGATTCTCAATCAAGGCAGGTCATACCATTTTATAGTACAAATAGTTCAGTTTCTGGTTATTTTGAACTTTCATTTTCTAGGTAGAAGATGATCTAGTTTGCAAGTTTTGACTTTTTAAATCAACATTTTAAAATTACCCATTCATGAATCTAATATCTCTTGATATTATCATATAACATGCAAGCCATAGGGTTATTTAATTATAATCTGATATACATTTTAGAATACGTCAGTCAGTTACATCCTACAATTTGACATTTTCTTTATAAGATGCAAAATATAAGTAATTCTCCGTTGGATGGATTTCAAAGATTAAGTGATGATAAGCAGAAAGTGTGTAATTGATTGTATGATATATTCATAAGGTAAATGTTTTATCATAAATTACATGCTAAAACACGGTGAATATTTCACAATTTGGTAATAATTTCAGCACCCTTTATTTGATGTTAAAATATGCAGAATCGGCTATTTTTGATTCAGTTTTTATGTTACATAACTTCCGATTATGTTAAAGTGATGTAGATTTATACTGGCTAAAGTTGTTGATGGCGTATCATTATATTTTTTATTACATGACTTTTTCTAAAGAAGAAGGTACAATTTCAATGAAGAATGAGATTTTGAATCATTGTTTTATTTCAAATTATTGTATTATTTCGAATTATTGTTTTATTTTCAAGTATGGTTATATTTTGATTCATTGTCTTATTTTTTTAATTATTGTACGTATTATTTCGAATTATTGTTTTTATTTCAAATTATTGTTATATTTCAAATTAGTGTTATGTTTTGAATCATTGTTTTATTTTGAAATGTTGTTCTGTTTTAAATAATGTTTTATTTTGAGTTGTTTTATTTTGAAAAAATAATTTATTTTGAAATACATGTATTGATTTATTTTGAATTGTTGTTTTATTTTGAAATAATATTCTGAAAGTGCTGTACGTTGGAGTAAACAATGGAAACTGTAAATATACGAGGGGCATTTGTAAAGTATTAATCAGTCTAAATTTTTACCGTTATTTAGCACATATCTGTCAAGTTTTATACATGTTTAGAAAGATTAGACTCTCCCCTACAGGTATATGCACGAGAAACTCGGAATATTCTTACGCAGTGAACAAGATTTTAACTTAAACCAACTAAGGTTATATACACTGCGATTTAAAATGGCAGACAAGGAGAACAATTTCCAAGAAGAACAAAGAGCTTATTGCGAAGTTCGCGCATTGCTTGGCTTTGCCGCGCCTGATATTAAATCAGATTTAGACCAAGTTTATGGGGAAAGTGCCCTATCGTATGCCACCGTTAGGAGGTGGGTTCGGTTATTTAAATCCGGGAGAACGGATATTAAAGATGAGCCACACTCTGGTCGTCCCACAACAGCAACATCCGAAAGTGATGTTGCTGCAGTAAAAGCAGCAGTAGAGCAAGATGCCCGAAATACAGTGGAGGAGATAAGTCATTTATGTGGCATTAATTCGTCATCAGGTTTTATATTGACAGACGTTTTAAAGCTACGTAAGATTTGCGCCCGGTGGATACCCCACCTTCTCACTGATGACCAAAAGAGGGAGCGCGTGCGAATTGCGTCAATGCTGCTCGATAGGTACAAAATGCTGATAAAAAAAACGCACAAATGAAATCGTGACTGGCGATGAAACATGGGTATATTTTTATGAGCCAGAAGGTAAAGAAAAAAAAACAAGGTATGGATCGGTGAAAATGACGAAAGGCCCCAGATTGCGCGTAGAGCTCGTACGACAAAACGCATAATGTATGCACTATTTTTTTATTGCCGCTCCTCCATGACAACGTACCTGCCCATAAATCAGCCGTGGTACTTTCTTACCTTAGTGACAATAGTATTGAAACTTTACCACATCCTCCATACAGTCCTGATCTTGCTCCATGTGATTTTTGGCTAAACCCATATATAAAGAACTACATGAGAGGTCGCCGCTTCGAATCTCGTCATGCCGTCGGCAGCGCGCTTTTCCAGTGTCTAAGCACTATACCTAAAGAAGCCTTTCGCAATGCATTTTCCGAGTGGATACGGCGTCTTGAAAAGTGCATCCGAGTAAAGGGGGAAGACTTTGAAGGGTTGGACTAAACTTTCATACAGAAATATTCCGCATACAACTACAACGCCACACTGATTAATGCCCCTCGTACAGTATGCATACTGACTGAGGTAATAAAATGTATGCTTTTCACTCAAGCATGTTGTGACAGAATAAAAACAAACTACTACCAGGCTATGTTATTTCAGGACATAATTGTTGATACAAGAAAAAGGCATTTTGACACAACATACATCATACCAATTCATATTGGCATTTCTTTGACGCATATTGAACTCCTTTCCTGCACGTACGCACGATTAGCAGTATTGAATATATATATGAATATATACAATATGCTAGATCAGTTGTTGATATTTGAAAAGATAAATTTCATTGTTAGAATAGTTGCCAGTAAGTCTGTTAGATAAAACTCATGATCTCCAATGATGTTCCACATTGACATTCTGCTGGTTCAGATAACATTTTCATTTATAATTTAATATAAAATCAAATAAAAAATTCACTTGGCTCTAATAATACTCACACTGTGTCATGCTTCACGTAAGTCTGAAGATTGAAGCAGATATAAAAAAAAATGGCTACACATGTTTGTTCGAAACATGTTTAAGTACAGTTTGGTATGTTTAGACCTTTCTAAACTCACGAACAAGTGCTTGATGATATACGAAGAGGTGACTTGCATAGATCTATACACTTCTCTGCAACAAAACAGCCTGACAATTGTTACAATTTGGCGTGCATGTATTCAGATATCGGGGAAATGAAATCATAATCAACTCACCGCGACAAGGCTCATGAAGTGCATCGGGGATCCAGCCACGTCTTAATACACGCGAACAAAGTGAAGAGAAGATCTTGTAGAAACGGACACGCCATACAGATATGGAACAACACATGGCGCCATTGCAGAACGAATTTCGTAAAAGTACCTTACAGATTTACTACGTACTCAAAACATTTATATTACTTGGTATTGTGCTCCTGTACAATCTGTTGATGTGGTGTCTGTCAAACCGTAAACAATTGTTTCTGGTTTGCTGACCTAACCTTATTTTCCCCATGACCTGGATTTTTTATTGGGCCTGACGAATGGTACATCCACATTTTACGAAGATGAAGTGATCTTACCAACACACTCATCATCAGAGGAACTGGCTCAATATTTTAGTGATTTTTTCGTGAAGAAAGTCGAAATTATAAGAAACAATATATCATCTAGAGCTGCAGGAGATTTCAATACATCTGATATGGAAAATTCAAAAAAGCATTTCCAGCAACTTACACCGGCATCAGAAACAGAAACTTCAAAACTTATTTCAAAATCAACCAACAAATCGTGCGAATTGGATCCGCATGTGCCAATATCATTTAAAAGCTCGCGCATCAGACCTCTCCTAAATAGACCCTAATATACTCAAGAATTACAGACCAGTGTCAAATCTACCTTATCTGTCTAAGATTTTGGAGAAAGTTGTTGACTCGCGCCTAGAGGTCCATATGGAATCAAATAATCTTCACGAACCCAACCAATCAGCATACAGAAAGTTTCATTCTACCGAAACCGCATTAATCAAAGTTCAGAACGATATATTACAATCAATAGACCATCACAATGTTACAATTCTGGTAATGTTAGATTTGTCTGCAGCATTTGACACCATAGACCACAAGACATTGCTGAGAAGGCTTGAAAACCACTTCGGCATTACAGGAATGCCACTTGCTTGGATGAAGTCCTATCTGAGTGATCGGTATCAGACTGTTTGTATTGATGAAGAGCTGTCGAAACCGGTGCATATGACATACAGTGTGCCACAAGGGTCGGTTCTAGGCCCGAAATACTATGTCATGTAGACAAAGCCAGTTGGTGCTATTTGTCGTAAACATGGTTGAACACACATTTTTATGCCGATGACTCTCAACTGTATATGTCTTTTAATCCACCAAACAACGGAACCACCGAAGATACAATAAATCGTGTGACTAATTGTGCCAATGAAATTATTCTATGGATGAACAGCAACATTTTGAAACTAAATTCAGAAAAAAACTGAACTCATTGTTTTCGCATCAGAACGTTACTCAAAAGCAGTTTCAAATATTACAGTAAAAGTAGACAAGTCACTAATATAATAACACAGTCAACTAGTGTAAGAAATTTTAGACTCCAATATGAACGTGGAGCAACATGTTAATTCTGTGTGCAGATCCACTTACTTATTTGTAAAGCGCTTTTGAACGTTACATTTCTACGAAAAAACCGCTATATAAATATGGTATAATAATAATAATCACAAGAAATACTTTTTTCATATAAAATCTAATTACTATTTATTTATTTCAAGTCGTCAACCGCCTTCATAGAATTTGCTTAAAAATCTGCAAGTCTCTAAATAATGTATTTTTTCTATTAAAGAGAAAAAACAAATTGATTATATATTCCTTATTCATGTCTAATATCAGATTTTCTTCTGCTCCCAGAAGTCATTTCAATCTGTCTTATGACGTCATAGTTATTGCTCTATTGTAACGCAGTAATACAAAGCATAAACCAGAAAAGAAGACGGGAGAAATAAGGAATGGGAAGTTTCCTTCTATAATTAGCCGTCCGTTCATTTTTTTAAGAAAATAGAGATTATTTACTTCAAAACTTTATTTTCATTCAATTTGCGGTTGTTAAATAATTAATAACCCCTTTAGAGATGTTTCAAAATGTTGAGAAGGTGTTATAAACACTTCATTATTGTTGTTTGGTTTCTGTAATTATATAATTATAAACCTTACCTGCAGACATTCAGGAGGTTCTGTATTTGCTAAAAACAGCTACTTTTCGCGAAATATAAAATAACACACAAATTATATAAAGGATTCTTTGGCCGTTCTGTCGGCGCATTCACTTGCCTCGGCGAGAACATACAAATGTTGCTGTTTATTTTTTTGTGCTCCTATGTTCTCTTAATGGCTTTGATCGTTGTCAAGGAAGCTGATTTGGTGGCATTAGGATTGGCTACATATCAAGAAGTTATATGATACCAGTTGGCTACAAACTTAAATAGCCATGTACATTGTATATTAGTTCTCAACGACATTGACTGATGGTTATAGCTTCAAAAATTAAGAACTCTTGCTTTCGAGAAATAGTTTAGCATTAATCAAATATAATTTTTTATATACATACATGTATTACAAAGTTCTTTCGCAATTTTATATGTTTCTCATTTCTAAATGTTCTATCAAACTATCTGCACTATTATTTTTATTTCATTTTGTAATTCATTTTTCAGACAACATCTGAGCATTTATTTGATGGGACTTTAGAAATGTTTTTTATTTACCTACCAAGTTCATAATAAATGCAAGTCTGATGGCCTCGACTAGAAAAGCACTTCAACAAATGAACATTACGGACATATCTCATAATCTAAATAGCCTAAACGAATCAAATCATTGCAAGCCAGCATTTAATTCTGCGGAATAGACAAGAAAACACGAGTTCGGGTAAGTAAAACTATAACGACTGATATAATTTAGCTGGTTCAAGTTCTGTGCATACTTAATATATGTGTAGTTCATGTGTGTGAAGTTGGCAATGCAATCGACACTCGACAATCGACATTCAATGTCTAGCTCGACAATCGACATTCATCTCGACATTCGTGAAACAGGCTGTATGTCTATCATAATAATGTAAATTTCGAATGTCTAGCTCGACAATCGACATTCACCTCGACATTCGAAAAACGGACTGTATATAGCCGTCAAAGTAATGAAATTTCGAATGTCTAGCTAGACAATCGACATTCATCTCGACATTCGAAAAACGAACTGTATAGCCGTCAAAGTAATGAAATTTCGAATGTCTAGCTCGACAATCGACATTCATCTCGACATTCGATAAACGGACTGTATATAGCCGTCAAAGTAATGAAATTTCGAATGTCTAGCTAGACAATCGACATTCATCTCGACATTCGAAAAACGAACTGTATAGCCGTCAAAGTAATGAAATTTCGAATGTCTAGCTCGACAATCGACATTCATCTCGACATTCGAAAAACGGACTGTATCGCCGTCAAAGTAATGAAATTTCGAATGTCTAGCTCGACAATCGACATTCATCTCGACATTCGAAAAACGGACTGTATCGCCGTCAAAGTAACGAAATTTCGAATGTCTAGCTAGACAATCGACATTCATCTCGACATTCGTGAAACAGGCTGTATGGCCATCATAATAATGTAAATTTCGAATGTCTAGCTAGACAATCGACATTCATCTCGACATTCGAAAAACGAACTGTATAGCCGTCAAAGTAATGAAATTTCGAATGTCTAGCTCGACAATCGACATTCATCTCGACATTCGAAAAACGGACTGTATCGCCGTCAAAGTAATGAAATTTCGAATGTCTAGCTCGACAATCGACATTCATCTCGACATTCGAAAAACGAACTGTATAGCCGTCAAAGTAATGAAATTTCGAATGTCTAGCTCGCCAATCGACATTCATCTCGACATTCGAAAAACGGACTGTATATAGCCGTTAAAGTAATGAAATTTCGAATGTCTAGCTCGACAATCGACATTCATCTCGACATTCGTGAAACAGGCTGTATGGTCGTCATAATAATGTAAATTTCGAATGTCTAGCTCGACAATCGACATTCACCTCGACATTCGAAAAACGGACTGTATATAGCCGTCAAAGTAATGAAATTTCGAATGTCTAGCTAGACAATCGACATTCATCTCGACATTCGAAAAACGAACTGTATAGCCGTCAAAGTAATGAATTTTCGAATGTCTAGCTAGACAATCGACATTCATCTCGACATTCGAAAAACGAACTGTATAGCCGTCAAAGTAATGAAATTTCGAATGTCTAGCTCGACAATCGACATTCATCTCGACATTCGATAAACGGACTGTATACAGCCGTCAAAGTAATGAAATTTCGAATGTCTAGCTAGACAATCGACATTCATCTCGACATTCGAAAAACGAACTGTATAGCCGTCAAAGTAATGAAATTTCGAATGTCTAGCTCGACAATCGACATTCATCTCGACATTCGATAAACGGACTGTATACAGCCGTCAAAGTAATGAAATTTCGAATGTCTAGCTAGACAATCGACATTCATCTCGACATTCGAAAAACGAACTGTATAGCCGTCAAAGTAATGAAATTTCGAATGTCTAGCTCGACAATCGACATTCATCTCGACATTCGAAAAACGGACTGTATCGCCGTCAAAGTAATGAAATTTCGAATGTCTAGCTCGACAATCGACATTCATCTCGACATTCGAAAAACGAACTGTATCGCCGTCAAAGTAATGAAATTTCGAATGCCTAGTTCGACAATCGACATTCATGTCGACATTCGAAAAACGGACTTTACATAGCCGTCAAAGTAATAAAATTTCGAATGTCTAGCTAGACAATCGACATTCATCTCGACATTCGAAAAACGACCTGTACAGCCGTCGAAGTAACGAAATTTCGAATGTCTAGCTCGACAATCGACATTCATCTCGACATTCGTGAAACAGGCTGTATGGTCGTCATAATAATGTAAATTTCGAATGTCTAGCTCGACAATCGACATTCATCTCGACATTCGAAAAACGGACTGTATATAGTCGTCAAAGGAATGAAATTTCGAATGTCTAGCTCGACAATCGACATTCACCTCGACATTCGAAAAACGGACTGTATATAGCCGTCAAAGTAATGAAATTTCGAATGTCTAGCTAGACAATCGACATTCATCTCGACATTCGAAAAACGAACTGTATAGCCGTCAAAGTAATGAATTTTCGAATGTCTAGCTAGACAATCGACATTCATCTCGACATTCGAAAAACGAACTGTATAGCCGTCAAAGTAATGAAATTTCGAATGTCTAGCTCGACAATCGACATTCATCTCGACATTCGATAAACGGACTGTATACAGCCGTCAAAGTAATGAAATTTCGAATGTCTAGCTAGACAATCGACATTCATCTCGACATTCGAAAAACGAACTGTATAGCCGTCAAAGTAATGAAATTTCGAATGTCTAGCTCGACAATCGACATTCATCTCGACATTCGATAAACGGACTGTATACAGCCGTCAAAGTAATGAAATTTCGAATGTCTAGCTAGACAATCGACATTCATCTCGACATTCGAAAAACGAACTGTATAGCCGTCAAAGTAATGAAATTTCGAATGTCTAGCTCGACAATCGACATTCATCTCGACATTCGAAAAACGGACTGTATCGCCGTCAAAGTAATGAAATTTCGAATGTCTAGCTCGACAATCGACATTCATCTCGACATTCGAAAAACGAACTGTATCGCCGTCAAAGTAATGAAATTTCGAATGCCTAGTTCGACAATCGACATTCATGTCGACATTCGAAAAACGGACTTTACATAGCCGTCAAAGTAATAAAATTTCGAATGTCTAGCTAGACAATCGACATTCATCTCGACATTCGAAAAACGACCTGTACAGCCGTCGAAGTAACGAAATTTCGAATGTCTAGCTCGACAATCGACATTCATCTCGACATTCGTGAAACAGGCTGTATGGTCGTCATAATAATGTAAATTTCGAATGTCTAGCTCGACAATCGACATTCATCTCGACATTCGAAAAACGGACTGTATATAGTCGTCAAAGGAATGAAATTTCGAATGTCTAGCTAGACAATCGACATTCATCTCGACATTCGAAAAACGAACTGTATCGCCGTCAAAGTAATGAAATTTCGAATGCCTAGTTCGACAATCGACATTCATCTCGACATTCGGAAAACGGACTGTATCGCCGTCAAAGTAACGAAATTTCGAATGTCTAGCTCGACAATCGACATTCATCTCGACATTCGAAAAACGACCTGTATAGCCGTCAAAGTAATGAAATTTCGAATGTCTAGCTCGACAATCGACATTCATGTCGACATTCGAAAAACGGACTTTACATAGCCGTCAAAGTAATAAAATTTCGAATGTCTAGCTAGACAATCGACATTCATCTCGACATTCGAAAAACGACCTGTATAGCCGTCAAAGTAATGAAATTTCGAATGTCTAGCTCGACAATCGACATTCATGTCGACATTCGAAAAACGGACTTTACATAGCCGTCAAAGTAATAAAATTTCGAATGTCTAGCTAGACAATCGACATTCATCTCGACATTCGAAAAACGACCTGTACAGCCGTCGAAGTAACGAAATTTCGAATGTCTAGCTCGACAATCGACATTCATCTCGACATTCGTGAAACAGGCTGTATGGTCGTCATAATAATGTAAATTTCGAATGTCTAGCTCGACAATCGACATTCATCTCGACATTCGAAAAACGGACTGTATATAGTCGTCAAAGGAATGAAATTTCGAATGTCTAGCTAGACAATCGACATTCATCTCGACATTCGAAAAACGAACTGTATAGCCGTCAAAGTAATGAAATTTCGAATGTCTAGCTAGACAATCGACATTCATCTCGACATTCGAAAAAGGAACTGTATAGCCGTCAAAGTAATGAAATTTCGAATGTCTAGCTCGACAATCGACATTCATCTCGACATTCGAAAAACGGACTGTATATAGTCGTCAAAGTAATGAAATTTCGAATGTCTAGCTAGACAATCGACATTCATCTCGACATTCGAAAAACGACCTGTACAGCCGTCGAAGTAACGAAATTTCGAATGTCTAGCTCGACAATCGACATTCATCTCGACATTCGTGAAACAGGCTGTATGGTCGTCATAATAATGTAAATTTCGAATGTCTAGCTCGACAATCGACATTCATCTCGACATTCGAAAAACGGACTGAATATAGTCGTCAAAGGAATGAAATTTCGAATGTCTAGCTAGACAATCGACATTCATCTCGACATTCGAAAAACGAACTGTATAGCCGTCAAAGTAATGAAATTTCGAAATTTCATTACTTTGACGGCTATACAGTTCGTTTTTCGTATGTCGAGATGAATGTCGATTGTCTAGCTAGACATTCGAAATTTCATTACTTTGACGACTATATACAGTCCGTTTTTCGAATGTCGAGATGAATGTCGATTGTCGAGCTAGACATTCGAAATTTCATTACTTTGTCGGCTATACAGTTCCTTTTTCGAATGTCGATTGTCTAGCTAGACATTCGAAATTTCATTACTTTGACGGCTATACAGTTCGTTTTTCGAATGTCGAGATGAATGTCGATTGTCGAGCTAGACATTCGAAATTTCATTACTTTGACGACTATATACAGTCCGTTTTTCGAATGTCGAGATGAATGTCGATTGTCGAGCTAGACATTCGAAATTCAATTACTTTGACGGCTATACAGTTCGTTTTTCGAATGTCGAGATGAATGTCGATTGTCTAGCAAGACATTCGAAATTTCATTACTTTGACGGCTATATAGAGTCCGTTTTTCGAATGTCGAGGAGAATGTCGATTGTCGAGCTAGACATTCGAAATTTACATCATTATGATAGCCATACAGCCAGTTTCACGAATGTCAAGATGAATGTCGATTGTCGAGCTAGACATTCGAAATTTCTTTACTTTGACGGCTATACAGTTCGTTTTTCGAATGTCGAGATGAATGTCGATTGTCTAGCTAGACATTCGAAATTTCATTACTTTGACGGCTATATACAGTCCGTTTTTCGAATGTCGAGGTGAATGTCGATTATCGAGCTAGACATTCGAAATTTACATCATTAAGATAGCCATACAGCCAGTTTCACGAATGTCGAGATGAATGACGATTGTCGAGCTAGACATTCGAAATTTCTTTACTTTGACGGCGATACAGTCGTAACTTCGAATATCGAGATGAATGTCGATTGTCTAGCTAGACATTCGAAATTTACATTATTTTGATAGCCATACAGTCTGTTTCACGAATGTCGAGATGAATGTCGATTGTCGAGCTAGACATTCGAAATTTCTTTACTTTGACGGCGATACAGTCGTAACTTCGAATGTCGAGATGAATGTCGATTGTCTAGCTTGACATTCGAAATTTCATTACTTTGACGACTATATACAGTCCGTTATCGAATGTCGAGATGAATGTCGATTGTCGAGCTAGACATTCGAAATTTCGTTACTTTGACGGCGATACATTTCGTTTTTCGAATGTCGAGATGAATGTCGAATGATTGTCTAGCTAGACATTCGAAATTTCATTACTTTGACGGCTATATACAGTTCGTTTTTCGAAAGTCGAGATGAATGTCGATTGTCTAGCTAGACATTCGAAATTTCATTACTTTGACGACTATATACAGTCCGTTTTTCGAATGTCGAGATGAATGTCGATTGTCGAGCTAGACATTCGAAATTTCATTACTTTGACGGCTATATACAGTCCGTTTTTCGAATGTCGAGATGAATGTCGATTGTCTAGCTAGACATTCGAAATTTCATTACTTTGACGGCTATACAGTTCGTTTTTCGAATGTCGAGATGAATGTCGATTGTCTAGCTAGACATTCGAAATTTCATTACTTTGACGGCTATATACAGTCCGTTTATCGAATGTCGAGGTGAATGTCGATTGTCGAGCTAGACATTCGAAATTTCATTACTTTGACGGCTATACAGTTCGTTTTTCGAATGTCGAGATGTATGTCGATTGTCGAGCTAGACATTCGAAATTTCATTACTTTGACGGCTATATACAGTCCGTTTTTCGAATGTCGAGGTGAATGTCGATTGTCGAGCTAGACATTCGAAATTTACATTATTATGATAGCCATACAGCCTGTTTCACGAATGTCGAGATGAATGTCGATTGTCGAGCTAGACATTGAATGTCGATTGTCGATTGCATTGCCAACTTCACACACATGTGTAGTTCAGCTTTTCACAGCCGTCACACACTCGATGCGCATGAATTTTGATGCAGACCAATGTGCTACGTTTTTCTACTACCGCCATGCGATTGTTAAACAAGTTCCCGTTCCATGTGGCGGAGCAAATCTGTGTAAATTCTGCTTTCAGCACTTTGACTGTAATTGCTAGAATTACATATTTCTTGTTTTATCCGCAGTTCCAGGAAATAATGAATGAAATATCACATAGTATCACTTCATTTAATCAATCAATAAATTTATTTAATTGATTGAATTTATAATAAGATATGTTGTCCTTATTTATAATCTAATGTGTTTCCACGAATTCAAATGCAATCGTAATTGTTTTTGTTGTTCGGTACGAACAATTAAAGTTATTACCGTATTTCAAAAATCGTTCAGTTTTCATAAAATCTGCATACCGAACAGCTTCCATTAACCTTCCGCCTACGAACATAGTTTTTTTTTTCAATTCAATGGCATAAATGCAAATTATAGTATTACGTGCATATAAGGCTATGTAATATAGTAAACGAGCAATACAAAACAGTCGTAACAAGAACAACTATAACAAAACGTTATAGGTAGACGAATTACAAGAAGCATATTGGTTTAGGTTTTTAGCTCACCTGATTCAGGTGAGCTTTTAGGATCGGTGAATGTCCGGCGTCCGTCGTCCGTCCACAATTAGTTTGTTTACACTCTAGCAACCGCAGCTCTTAACGAATCGTGATTAAACTTGCTCACAATGTATATGGCTACAATGTCTCGGCTAAGTTCGATTATGGGCAAAATCGGACAATAACTTCTAGAGTTATGGGCCCTTGAATTACAAAATTGGCTATATTTAGCTTGTTTACACTCTAGCGCCTGTATTTATTCACCAATCCTAATCATATTTTCAGTAAATGTGTATCACCAAAAGATCTTGGACAAGTTCGATTATGGGCAAAATCCGATCAGAACTTCAAGAGTTGAAACTATATTACCTGGTGATTGATTATTGGCCTTTGTTCTCAGGTGGGCGATAAAGGGCCAATGTGGCCCTCTTGTTTGTATGAAGTTGCTTTTTTCATAAAGGATATTGACTGTATATTCTATTCAATCCTCCCATTAAGGAGAGTATAAAATATTAATATGATATGAGTAATACACATTATAATGACACTCATGAGTATTTGACAAATGAATAAATTTGTGTATATAGTTCACAAGCACATGCTAATATCATACCCCACATCAATCAAATAGAGTCAACCCTAAATGTTAATAACGAATTCACCATCATAGCACTATCATACAACCACATTGAACTTCAAATAGCCACACAACAACTTATCTAGATTTACATACCAACTATTAGATTCAGTCATCACCATTAGCCAATCAAATGGCCAGGATTAGCCAAACTAGTAATAGACACTACACTGTATACTCGCAAATAGCTATATAATAAACTAATACTCATAAGTATAATTCGTCTAGAAAAAATCTAAACATTCCTATCCCTCGGATTACTACAATATCTACTATCAGTACACACATTTCAATGAAGGATGGCGTCATAATCCTCGTGCTTTATATGCTAATTTAGTCTGGTTCCTAGCTTCTATTGTAAACGTATAGTAGTCATCATTGAATTCATGGACGATGCGATGATAACTGAGTGTCAACCTGATATTTAAAAAATTGGTTCATCGGGAAATTGTAATCGATTAATTTAATGCTTATAACGTGTAACTTTTTCTTCGAGCATGTCTTCATGCATGATATATTACATTCTGCATAATTTGAGTATTCAAAGAGGCAACTAGTATATAATATTATGCTACTTGCTGAACTACTTTTGGTGATCAGATGGGAAACATAAATCAAAGTACTGAAAGCACATGGAACGGGAACAACTTAAACAACTGCATAGCGGGTGTAGAAAAGCGTTAGTAGTACTTAAGTCTGCATCCAAATTCATGTGCGAACTATCGTTCGGATTCAAAAACTCACCCTATAAAGAATTCAACTTTTGACTGCTTTGTAGTTCCGAACAACAGCAGAACCTTCAGACCTTTGATTTATTATAGGAACTTAGCACTGCCCATCGTGATTGTTTTTTGTTTCCCGTCAAAATAACCGTAAGCATAAATTCTATTGACTTAAGGGTGATCACTCGTGAAATCGAAAAATTTTCTTGTAACAAGGATGTTTCGATTCTTATTTAATTTTGAAGACTAACATGTTGTCATTCAGTTTTTAGTATAAAAAGTATATGTCCATGATTTAACTTTTTCGTAAAATTACTTTTTAGTGATATACCCAAAATCGGTAATTTTCCTAATAATGGTTTTGAAAAAGGGGTGTGGGTAGATAAAAAACAAATATTTCAGTAAATAGTTACCAAATCACTTAAATAATGTACTGGTTGTATCACAGCCTGAATGTGGAAGAAACTTAAAGCATTAAATGTCTACTTTATGCCTATTTCTTGACTGTGTACTATTTCAAACACTGAGTTATTTACCAAATTAAGATCTATAAAATGGCTAAAAAATAAGGGGTTGTGAATAATGTTTATACATTTTTTTACGTATTGAAGGAGTAACAAGGATTTTGAATGACATTGATTACGCTGAAGTAGGTTAAACACCAATTAAAAATATGACATGAAAAGCACATGTCCATGTTCATATAAGAAAGTTATCATGTGAAATGCTAGGTCTCTAAGCTTTTCTTTTCAGCAAAAACTGGATATTTCCTTAGTTAATGACCTCTTTCAAGACAAAACCACTGTATATTGTATAAATAACCACATATGCATAATCAGAAACAATATTTGATGGACTTGTATGAATTTTGGATGAATATTTTTCAACGGATATGTGTTCATAATGCTAAACTTGATGAAAACTTACCCCACCCACCGTTTTACAACAGCAAATATTTCAATATGAACGTTAAAAATAGATAAACAATGTTTTTTACAATTTTTAAGAACAAAATATTTGCAAACCAGGTTATATAAATGTATTCATACAAAATTTAACAAACTTTAACTGATAAATACTAAACGGCATATGATTGTTGTATATATACAGACAAACTAAATTGACTGCCGTAATCTGGCCTGATGTCGTAAAAGCAGTAAAAATTCGCGATGAAGAAAATGCCACTTTGAAATTATTTATGCATTTAAATAACATTGTTGACTATATTAGATGATAAAAAAAATAATAATTTCAACTTGAAATTTTACGACATTTAGCTAGACTGCTTTGTATCACAAAAGCTCATGAGTGATCACCCTTAAAATGACTGAATAGGGATCGAACCCAAGCATTCACATCTTCCGATCTGTATAAAGTATTCGATCTTCCTCACGGCCTAATAGCGTAGTGGGTTGTTCAGCCCTTTTATTTGAGCATTACAATTTCTTGTTATATTCTACGTACATGTACATTGAAAAACTTGAATAGTCACTTGCAATCGCTGTCCATTTTTTCATTGTCCACTTCAAACTACCGTATCGAGTACTGTGTTTGCAAAATCACCGGAGAATTGGTAGGGCATGTATGCAGGATAATCACCGGAGAACTGGTAGGGCATGTATGCAGGAAAAAGAACCAGAAATAATGTTTGGTTCTCATGTGTCTTCTCTCCCCTTTGTTTGGTGAGGGGACTCTGAACTGACATAGATGTCGGATTGGCCATTAAAATATATAAACATAATTATTCACAGGCGTATTTTAGTGGCTATTTTTTCTCAATCATAATCATGTTTATTGAAATTGAAATTCTCGGAGATTCAAATTTATCTTGGTAATAACTAATAAGCTTAAAAAATAAAACATTGATTCTGCTTCACGTTAAAATGTCTTCCTCATATTTTGTCATAAAAATATTGTTGTTTTTTCAAAGGAGCTGAAACCTGCAAATAAAAAAGAAGTGAAATACATTAGTGAAATATTGAAACGTAATGTTAGAAGGTGACTATTAGCTCGATGACGAAGTAGTTAAAATCACATTTTGATTTTTCCATTATACGCTAGCCAATTTGTGTGATATTAAATGCGTTTGCATCAAGAAGAATATTTAATGTTATCTCATTTTTAGTTACCACTTCGAGGAAGCTGACAATCGAGACATAAGGTTTTCGCGCGGCCAGTGACTAGTAACTTCGGGCTAGTGGTAAAATGTTTATTTTCAATATACATTGTAGTTTGATCTAGTGCATTTCTAAAATAACACACGTAGTTTGAACTATTGTACTTTCAAGCTAGTGGTAAATTGTTCATTTTCAATAGTCCACTTATATAGTTTGCTCTAGTGCCTTTAAAAAGAATAGTTCGAACTCTGATGTAATAATATCATTAAAATGATTCGTTCTTTATTCGTGTCTTATATTTAACATAAAACTCATGTTTTGCTCGACATCCTTCAAGAAGTTCAGCTAATCTTTGTGTCTAATGAAAGCAGAAATATTTGCGCGGGAAAACTGTTGTGTTTTTATTAAATTAGGTATCATCAGTAAAATACCAGTTCAGATAAAATATCTATAATCATAATAAATTATTTCCCAGTATTGTAAATAGCATTTAAAAACAACTCATGCAAGGTGTGTAGCTAACGACTTTCTGAAAAAAGTACAAACGTCATTACATGTATGTATACGCGTATGCCATTTAAAATCGCTTATAAGTGAAGTGTCATGTCAAAGAACAGATACATAAATACGCAGTACTAAAGCAGCATACAATTTTTCATCACAAAAACTCACTACTTTACTCATTTGCCCTATTCGCCATAATATAAGCTAATCAATAGCTAATGTTCGGTGGAAAAAAACATAATAATCAGGAAATGACACACGAAGTCAGTTCAACGTATCCGCCCTAACTACCTTATCTTTGATTATAAAAGTCTACATTGACCACAAAGCTTATCACGTGACTTAATTCTCAAATGGTAACGCCATAGAATGCTGAATCTAATCAAATGGTCCAAATGCTGACTGGCAATGTGCATGTAAGGTCCTTATAGTTCGTCTTAACTTGCTTCAACTTCAGTATACTCATACGGTTTTTCCATAGAAATGGCCACCACAAGTCCTGAAGCCTTTAATGATTGAAACATCTGGTACCCGTAGATATATCCTTACGGCAGAGCAAATGACAAAAAGTAATGGAGACAACATCACTTTACTCAGCCCTGTTAAAAGTCATTTCTGGGAAAGATTAACCGAGTCTCAAAAAGCATTGAAAATGCTGAATCTTCTTACGACACAGAATACCTTATTTGGAGCTTCAAGGTATTAACTTTGATCTTGTCTAATATTTTTGGTAACGCAATATTAATTGAAGTTAACACCGAATGAATTCTTATGGAGATGTTCCGTGAAGTGTTGTTTAAAAAACCAACCGGATGAATCTTATTGACTTGCTTAAAATTTCTCAATTGACGAACTTTAAACATGTGAGCAATTTGAATACAAGTTTCCAGTTTTCTCTTTTTGTAATCTTCCGTTATTTTTGTCATTCTGGATACAATAGCTCGAGAATACCATTAAAAGAAGTAATTTCCATCGCATGTCGGCTAATTCAATCGGTTTGGACATTTTTGCCCTCAAATTAGAAGTTCAACAAACTTCAATTTTAATTACAAAATAAAACTTGAAAGAATAATCTGGCTCTCAGCAAAGTAATGGCTATACCGATACATTTTTGTATTTACCATTTTGGGAATATTTTCTAGATGTTGTTTGCTGTTTTAAATATTAATAATAATTATTGCCATTTTTACTCGCATGTGCTTTACGTGCTTGTTTAATTGGAAATATTTCTTTTTGCTATAAAGATAACCGTTCAATAGCTGTAGGACCTCTGTAGAGTCCATGGTGTCCATTTTTTTGTACATGTACTCTCCATTAGGATGTATAAGCGTAATATGATTCTAATGGGATGCTTAAGATTTATTAGGATGTTAAGCGATGTGGAACTTAATGCATGAGCAACAAAATTTCAGAACCAAAGCTAAATGTACTCCCTGCTGATAAACATTGTTCTGATACTTGTTGCTGGTCGCTGTGTTATCTCTCAGTGGAGCCCAGTGGGGATTTATCCGATGCCATAGAGATACAATTCAGGACCTTGGCTAAAGATCAAAGCTATCAGCCTTGTATATGATAGCACCTCAATAAAGTTATATTGTAGTTAGCTCTCCTGTGGTACCCACGTATATGCTGCACTAAGGTCTAGTCTGTTTGCTTCTGGTTACTCGACTTACCCTAATCCTCCGCGACCCAGAAACAAACATGTTTATTACTTCTTAACAATTACGTCCATGGGGGCGATGGGTTTTCCAATTCACATTCATTCATAATGTTTTTAAATTGTGATAAAACATAGACGAATAGACCTATGACAATGGCCCAACATACGAGTCATTTTCCAAATTAACATCAACCGGTCTATCATTGAACACGAACCTTACTGTCTCGCACTGCAAGTATCTCCTTTACGTTTTCTACTACTGGTAGTTTTGGTTGGGACATTGACCCAGGGGTTAGTTCACTGAGCTTGTATCCCGGTAATACGGGTTCGAAATATTCAATGAAAATCAGACCAAAAAACTCGATTTTCCTCCATTTACGGAGACAATGCCGGCTCCTTGTAGTACTGGTTAGGATAGTCCGAGAAAACTGGTGAGGTGAATCAGCCGCCGTATTTACATCGTTGAAAAATGGCGTTAAACCAGCTGAAACGTGTAGTTCTATGTAATTCATCCACATTCACGCACTCACAGCCTTTCTATCATATTTCAGTGTTTCCGTTTTTGTCTGGTGCAACATTGAAAAATTGTCAAATATGACAGACCAACGTATCGATGTAAATGCCATCTCTTGTGAAACGGCGTCTTTTCTAGAACTTTATGAACATTTATTAGATGGAGCAATACCAAAATCAGATGATAATCGGGTCTTGCAGTAAAGATTCATGACTACAAATGGCGATCCGAAGGTCAAGTATGATCTCCTGTGTGCAAGATGTTGCTCTTACTTTCTTGAAAGGTCTTCTTATAGACTTACATAAATATAAATATCAAGAACCTTAAATATGTGGAGAGAATTCAGGATAAACAAGCAATGACGTAGAAGCCCTTCGAGACATAATGAAATTTACGGCACAAGAATGATAATTATCCTTTCAAAATACTTTCTAGAATAAAGATGCAATATTCAGAGAGTACTCGAGGCGATCTCTAATACTAGTAGTGGCAATGAGATGAGAAGATATAAACATACTGTAGGTGATTTTGTTGGATGAAGTATGTAACACTACACACATAATTGAATTAGCTGTGGAAGTCAATATCTTGACCGATTCTTTTTCGACAGGAAGCACAAATGAATAGCATGAGAGTCAGTGGGTGTCACATGTTATAAAATAATGTATTTATCACATTTTTGGAAATTGTTCTTATTCACTACATTAATTAAATACATCGAACAGTATTATAAGGCGTAGACAGTGTTTGTTTCTGGTAACATGCTCATTACAAATAGGGTTGGTAGGTCGAGGCTTTTTCATTGGCCTTAGTAAGCGTGAGGGGATGTAAAGAGCTGAGAAAGTGGATGTGCTGCTCCTCACATCTAGTAAAAGGTACAGGGTCACGGGGGAAATCAGGACGTGTCGGGTAACCAGAAACAAAAAACATTTTAGGGCTTATGTCATTAACTTGTTTGAGTTCGATCAAATTGCCATTGTTTGTTGAGATTCAAAATGATGTCGCATACGTAACTAAACACTTTGTTTGCCTTGTGTTCAATGTGTGAGTTGTTCTATTGGATTGACTCTTTGAGACATCACAGTGGAGTACATTAAGTTTAAATATCATATTGATTTAAGGCTTGGGGTTATATTAACGTATGTAGCGCTGTTCCATTTAGTGAACCTTGCTGATGTTGCGCAGTAATCAGCTAGAATGAATACTAAAATACAACAATCAGTCATTGTGGAGCTACATCGTTCCTGATATTCTGATAAATATGTGATATCAGGGATGTTATTTTGTAATATAGCATCCCTGGTGATATGTACAGTTTTGAGTCACTCTATAATTTTGAGATTAATCGTGTAGAATGTATGTCAAGCTGAATGTATTTTTACAGGAATTTATGTTCAATGTTGTCCAGACAGGCAATAATTGTGATAATGAATTAGCAAATGTAATTGTCAAAGAAAAAAATATTTACGCACTTCAGTATGTTAGTTAGTAAAATAAACATTATTTGGAGAAGGCCATATTGAATACTAAATATTGACCTTTCATGTCTGTCAGTGAAGTAAATATCCAACCGCATGATTCTTCTTGAAGGGCAGTTAGTGTATTACACGAAAATCTTAATTATCTTAACAGTATTGCTAGTTCGCAAGTACACTGACAACTGTAACCAAATAAATTAAATCAGGTTTTGCCTTAAAAGGCGTGTTATCGCTGTTTTTTCTCTCTGCGGTATTGTCACACAGTTCGTCTTTTATTTGATTGTAATTCATCGCAGAGATACGCTGTTTGAAAGCAGGCCTATTGATTTCTGTTCTCTGGTAATTCACTATGGAGAAATTTCCTTTTCTTTCTATGATTGGGTTTAAAGAGTATCATGTTCCAGCTATAATGGTCTTAAGTTAGTCTCACTGAAGTATTTGTATTAACATCTCTTGTTTAAAACTTAGAATGCTGATCAGACGACAGACTTGTTAGCGCGGTTGATCGTTTTGACGCAAGGGAGGTAATCATAGACCTATTTAACTCGATGTTTGTTACAAATTACCACTCTGATGAGATGTTGATTGTTTTGATTCAATATTATGATCAAGACGTAAATAACTGATACTTGTAAACAAACAAACCTAAGAAGGTTTTATCTTGATTTCAAAGCTGAGTAATTATCAAACAGTCTTTGTTGCAATATTTCGTACTATATTTAAATAGAAAAACTGCTAATGATATAAACATTATTAGCGATATGGGGGGATTGTTGATTGACTGTTAATATTGAATTGATTGACGTATGAGTTAACAAGAATGGTTTTATTGTGATCGAACATAAAGCACACACTTCTCAGCGTGATCGTATGAAAAGTGATATACATTTAGATGGAATCGGACCAAAGTTGAATTTAAGCAGACGTCACGGATGTAAAACTGATCAATTTGCTGAAACACGTCTGATAATAATCTCTGTGACATGTTATTGGTAAATCAAGCGATGTGCGTTTGCATGAACTCTGCAATAATCATATAGCCGCGTGAGTATTCTTTTGTAATCTGTCGTATTTAATCATACGAAGTTGAAAACGTGTTTTTCTTGGGGTTAGGGTAGACATTTTACGCATTCTCCAGGTGTGTTAAGCTTCGTTACAATCTCGGGTAATTCACTGATTGCGTTAGATACCTGATATAGTTTAACATTTGGTGTTTAATAATTTCTGTCGTCTGCTTAATCGTTGACTTTTAAATAATCGCTACACTCAGGTTTTCAACAATATTATTCTTTACTTGTGACCTTTACACTAAGCGATTTATTTACCTTAAACTGACAATCTTTAAATACTTATTAGTAATTTTGATAATTCGAAGGTTTTATACAGTGAAAGTAGGATTTGTGACATTGCAGATAGTAAATTGAACAGAACAGAAGCAGACGGGCAACCTTGTTACTATAAATAAACAATAGAGCAGACGAAAAAGATACGCTGGAGTGAGGTACGATTATTGATGACAAAAGTGATTGTTAAGTATCAGAATCACACTAGAAGGTAATTGGGCATTACAAGAATATTAATTTACGCTCTATGTGCGCTTGTCAGTTAACTAACAACGGTAAGACGTTCTGTGTGGATATAATTAAGCCGTCTGCAGAGATCTTTGCGTCAAGTAAGTGACATAATATCATAGATTAAATGGTATATTTAACTTAAAATCTCTTTAAGTTAAGGAGTAACTTCGGGTGGCTAATATTAAGTTTCTTTGTGTGGTATTTGTTTACATGAAAACTGATAATGCGCTTTACATGTAAATATATACTGACTTTATCATTTATGTTCTTTATCAACAATTGTTTGTATTGATTTGTCTGATGATTGATTTTTGCTACATTTTTGGTAAGTTTTTTGATGATTGTCTGGGATTGGTTTTATGGCTGGTTATGGTGGAAATTCTATAAATGAGTAGTTTTTTGGGTTAAACATGTCTGAATATTCTTAGAGTGTCGCTTTTACGGTGAGTGATATTTGCGGAGATATAACAGCTGAGTTAGAGATTGTGTTTAATTATTCATGCTTCTCAGATGGATTTATGATTTTTGATTGATTGATCTGGTACAGCGCTTGTTAATGGTTAATGTTTAAATTGACTTCTTCTCTTAATTGATTGTCAGAAAAGTGTTTTATTGGTCAGATGTCAAAATTTTTGCTCACTGGACCTAAAGTTTAGTTGTAAAACAATGATAATATTTCGATGATCATCTTCATTTTAGTATTACTTGAAATTCGCGTCATGTTTCTTTTTCATGTTAAATTGTCATCTGATATCTTTTTCCAAAGAAATTAGCTTATCTTTACCAGTTTGACACTCTTAACAGTTTTACGTTCTCTCTTATAATTCACTTATACACTCATAAAGCCGTTCCAGACCTTTCAGCAAATATTCACTCTATCTTTCATCGTTAGTCTCACTCCAACATTCACTCCATCACTCACTCCATCATTCACTCACTTGCTCCATCAATCACTCCATCATTCACTCACTGGCTCCATCACTCACTCCATCATTCACTCACTTGCTCCGTCACTCACTCCATCACTCACTCCATCATTCACTCACTTGCTCCATCACTCACTCCATCATTCACTCACTTGCTCCATCACTCACTCCATCATTCACTCACTTGCTCCGTCACTCACTCCATCACTCACTCCATCATTCACTCACTTGCTCCATCAATCACTCCATCATTCACTCACTTGCTCCATCACTCACTCCATCATTCACTCACTTGCTCCATCAATCACTCCATCATTCACTCACTTGCTCCGTCACTCACTCCATCATTCACTCACTTGCTCCATCACTCAATTACTTTCTCTATTTCTTTATTTACTTACTTGCTCAATCACTGATTGTATAACATATACTTTTAAATGATCACTCACTCTAGCACTTACTCCCACCATCACACACTCCATCACTCATTCTCTTCATCACTCGCACTCTCCATCACTCACTCTCTCAATCACTCATCACTCTCCATTACTTACTCTATCACTTTCTCACACAATCACTCGCACTCTCTATCACTCACACTCTCTGTCACTCATTCTCTCTCTCCACTTTCTCACTCGATCACTATCTCAATCATTCACTCCCTCCATACAGGTCTACCCCATAACACACTCTTTAAATCAGTCAGTCAGTCAGTCAGTCAGTCAGTCAGTCAGTCAGTCAGTCAGTCAGTCAGTCAGTCAGTCAGTCGATCAATCAATCAATCAATCAATCACATGTTAACATTGTTTCCAATTAAATGCCCAACATCATCAGGCAGTCAGCAAGTCATTTAAAGCTGTTTTATTACATCAGACAATTTTTGTGTTAACATAATTATTACCTTAATAACAGCTATTTCAATCAGGATTATGATTATATTGCTGGTGCAATTAATATGTGAAGGTTAAAAAATGCAATCCTTTAGAATATTCCTCCAATTATGGCTAATTATAGCTGAGTTTTGTGACAGTCTGCATGTTGCTGTGAATTCTTGCCCTAATTTGTATCTGTTGTTTTAGCGTTTAATTATTCACCATGGACATCTTCTACATTTGTAGGACGACGTCTAATTTGTGATCTTTTCCCATTGATTATGTAACATAATTGTGTAATGTATTTATCAAAGAAACAGTATATATTTTTTATTTAAAATGGTTTCATTTTATCATGCCTATAGATTATGGGGTTTGTCTTGCTCAGGTATGATGTCAATAAGCATCAAAGTTGGTTAATAACAGAATGGTTTTATTATTTTTCACAATGGTGAACAAGACTCGACCAACACATAATTATTTACAATGATATAACAATAGCACTTTGTGAATTATTATATCAAGATACTTAGCTCATATATGTCAAGTCACACGCATTGTCCGTGTGTCACGTGCATTTTCAGTCTGAATCACGCCCACAAGCTTAAGTATCTGTGACACACGCAATTTTAAGAATCTGCTAAAAGATATATGAAAACAAGGTTCAGTTTAGGATAAAAACTTATGAAGATATTTGTTCAAAAAGTGTGGAGCCCTAGTAATAATTTCGGATACTTAGATGATATATCTGATCCATTTTTTCATGACTTAAAATGGACAAAATCGGGCCAAAATGACACACAACTAAAGAAAATTAATATTTCATACTTTTCCTGGATTTCGTAGGTTAGACATCTGCCCGGGTTTTAAAATTAATAACAGATATTTGCAAATCATGCTGCTAATTACGAGAACCTCATGGTATTGAGAAGTTTGAGTTCAAGACGGCATGATGAAAAATATCACGTTTTTGTAATTACAATATGTAACACCAAAACAATTTTATTTTTCATTATTTTGTCATATCCTTGTTTAAAACAAAAAATCGTGATTTAAACATGCATATATTTTCCCCCCAAGATTGCTGCCGATATTCACCTACATCTTAAATACAGGTGCGAGCTATACACAGGTGATTACGAGTAAGTTCCCTATTCTGGCGAAAAGACAGGTGCGTGCATGTTTGAATATATGTGACATTACTTTTTTAGTGCCATGTCCTCTAGAATGAGCCATGTAAATGAATAACACAGACTTTTGATTATTGTTAGCTTATTCACTAGTTGCCTGGAAATCTCTGAGAGTCTTTAAGTACCATATTTCGCCCCCTAGACCCCTGTCAGGGCTTAATGTCCTGGACACCAGGGGCCCTGCAGCTCCCCATCGATCCATCAGCTTTGAAGTCACTCACTTGAAACTTTCTAACCCTTGACAGTTAGGAATCTATCAGGGATTTTTTACTATGACATTCAGCGTCTCCCTTGGAAAATAAGGCTGTTTTCCCCAAAAAATATATTTCTTCCAAAGTCTAATTGCATTGTGAATAGTCACAAAGTTGCCATTTTCAAGTCAATTTCCCCCCCTTTTTGCCAGTGCCCAATACCGGTATCTTCCCCTTTTCCATCAAACAACATTAGTTATGTTAGCTTTGCGGGAGTATTTCATAAACGCAGCAATGTCAATTCTTAGGCCGCAAAGAACAGATTGTGAAAAAGGAGTCTTACTGTTACATTGTTACAAATTGATCATTCCTGCATGGAGCAAATACATAGAACTTCATGAAAGAATCACTATAGGAAACCTGTTGTGGTTGAATGAATGTTAACATATCAATGAAACACATGAACAATCTGATTAAAACTTAAGTTCCTTAAATTCTTATCTTGAAGTTTCTTGAATTGAAATTGAAGCCAAATTGTTCAATATGAATAAAGAAGGACAATTCTTGAAGTAATGAATTCGTTACGAACTGCAGCAGCACTTTAAGGTGAGATAGATATTCATTGAAGTGATGTTTTGTACATCAATGATTTTCTGCGTGATATAGCGAACTACTGTATAATTATAAATGTACCATTACTAATAGTTTGTTATTGTTATTTTGCTGTATTATGCATTGCATGAAATGACGAGTTATTTAAGACTACTCTAGCATCTAGTTGTTTGTTTCTTTTAGAACTATAAATTATGACAATTGGTGTATGTGATACTGTAGTATTTTTTTATGCAACTAAAAATTAGAAATTTTCATCTATTAGTCTCAGTCTTTGAGTAATTAATCCACAGACTTGTTGGTTAACATTTTGTATTGTTGTTAAAACTACTGTTTGTTTATCAACACATTATATTTGCTTATCTCAACATATGAAGTGCTCAGAGGAAGTTTGATCTTGTACGTAAGCTAGGCTATATATAAAACTGCCAATACAGCATTCATTTTATTTCCAGACCTGCTGTAGCCCCTGTGGTCAAGGGGTTATGGTCTTTAATAATCATGAGCCCCTAATTGCTGTACAATCAAATTCCATCTGAATGAGACTAAGGTCAGAGGTCATAAAAAAATTGATCTGGATATGTATTTTAACTTTAAAGTATAGTGTCTTTTGAAACAAAATACTTCTGGTTTGAGCTTGGAGAAAGTTCAAGCATGGGGCAAGGCATATTCCACATATGAATAAGCTGACATGTTACTCAAAGAAGGGCTGTTTTTCTACCTGTCCTAGGTGTACACCCGATGTTTTCCACCACCTTTCTAGCTTGGAAGGCTCCAAATGATCCTGGCTGTTGGTATGAAGCAATGATACCACTGATATTTAAAACTTTAAAACTATTGTTTATCATTGTAATTGATTGTCAGTTATCAGTGAGCTGTGTTCATAAGGAAACATTTGGTTTAGGTGACTGTCAAAATGGATCAAGATTGTAATCAATATAAACACAATAATGAATCTCTGTTCAAGTGTGGCTGACACCATTAATGTGAGACAAGGTGTTGAAAATTGGAAAAACAAATTTGGTGATTATCTCCTATGAGACTTTTTGTCAGAGTACAAAATTAATGTCTTTGAGTGAAATCCTTTCTAGAATTGTTTTATGAATATTTTGTTTTGAAAATCTGCGTGCACAGCTAGAGAAGATGTTAATAAAGAGAAATGGTCAATTACGCAATGGAATATTTTCAAGTTTTATTTTCGAGAAATCATATGACTTCTCTTTAGCTTACCACTATTTATTTTCTGTTGAGAAAAAATGTTTAAATAAATTTTGAAATTATGTAAACAAAGCACATGAATTAGAAAGATAAAAGATTTAATTAAAGATGAAAAGAATTCTCAAAATTTGAATTGAATAAAGTGTCTTTCAAAAAGTTATGCAAAGACAGGGGCAAAGTAACCTATGAAATTATGTTACCCGCCTCTGTGGTCCAGAGATTAAGGTTGCTGACTTTAAATCACTGTAACCTCTCACTGATAGAGGGTTGTGGGTTCAAGCCCAGCTACCGACCATGTCTCTCTATGTGAGACAGTAGGCAGTTGCTTACGGAAGATGGGAGTCTTGTACTGGTTCTTCCCAGGAACTATGGTTAGGTGAACTGTCTGCCTCATATGACTGTAACTTTGAAAAGGGGCATAAAACTCAAACAAACTACCTATATATGTACTGTAGTGTACGCATATGCATACACTTGCTCTCAGAAATGAAAAAAATCTTATGTCCAAAAATGGTAAAAATTGAAAGTAAAGGGGTGAGTAAATCTTTTAGGACAGCTGTACATACTTGATTCAAGGCAGTCTTTATTAGTAACTTAATTTTCTAGGGGGAGGCCCTCATACCCCCCAAGTTATGTAACACAAATTATATGAGAGTATTTGATTATAAAGTTATGTTTTCTCTGAAGGAACATGACCCCACAATGTGTATTTAGCGACTCATTTATAATGTTCAAGTATGTAAACTGTCAAAATTTAATGAAAAGAAAAGTCAATTGATATACCATAACACTATATATAATGTTAAACATTAAATGTTCACTTCACTTCTTTTTTTCTTTTTGTTATTCTTTTTGTTATTAATATACTTGTAATTTATAATGTATGTGATAGGACCATGATGAAAAGTTACCTGATGTTTATGATATTAGATATTTCTGATACATCAAAACAAACAATCAATATTAGAAGTGCTATTTTAAAGAAATCAAGACTACCAAAATAGACCAACCAAGTATGTAGTAAGGTATTGTATAAATGATTTGGTTCCTCAGAAAGTTGGAAGGTGCAGACGGGTGATTTTGTTGCTTACTTTTCTCTAGGGTTTTAGTGCAAAAGTATTGTAACTGAAACATTTGGTACTCATACACAATTTGTTTTACAACCAAAACTATGATGATGCATTATTTTATTTCTCTGTGCCTATAGAATATAGATAGGAGAAAACTGTGAAACAACTACATTCAAATAGACCCCCCCTCCCCAGAAAACCATCAGACAGAAAGCTCCACCCCCCCCCCCCCCTGAGCACCATTTGACCCAAAGCCCCTGGTGAAAACCACACAGGAACATAAAGAAATGGGGCACAAAACACCAGATTCCCCATGGAACGGTTTGCAGACCTTTGGTTTGACCTTTGGTTTGAACTTGTTTCAAGGGTCTGAACCCTCAAACTGTTGGGTATGGAAACATTGTTTAGTGAGTATCAACAAATACTTGATTAAAATCACGTTGTTCTGATTACTTGAACATTAAGTCTATTGCTAGACACACACTAGTAATATAGATAAATGAGTGTAAATCCATTGTTTAACATCATATATTGTGGTTGTTGTTATTGATAATGTTGCTGATGGATAATGTTGTTTAAGTGAAATGTAATCTGTTGGATCAGGTTGTATTGTACAACAAACAATAATCTCCTCCCCTGGGTCATCATTAAATGTACATTAAACCGATTATCATCCATTTATATAGTTATGTATTTTGAAATTGTGACTAAATTGATTTTCTGAGTCAGTTACTTTAGCTGGCTGTGAAATCCTAATTTAAAGTCTTAACTTTCATCTGTTCACTTTCATAAATCTTGCAATCAATGAAGACAAACTTAAACCATTTTTTAGAGAGAAAGTTTTCAGTCAATTTGTCAATGATGATTTGATCATTTCCTTTAGAATTAGATACACCCATTACATTCAGACATCTATGGCCTTAGTTCTTTTTTTCTCAAAAGGCATATTGAAATTGAAAGATTTTTGTTATCAATTGAATAGATCGACTGAGTTAAAATCTTTCACCAGCTAATAAAGGTAAATATTTGATATGAATGTTACTTAGATGGATATTTGTGCTGACTTGTGTGAGCTATTATGCTAAGCATAGTTACATGCTTCGTTATCATTTCTATCGTTTATATAAAGAAAAAGTGGAATGTTATTCTATTCTGTTTAGCCTCCATGTAGTCCCAGATATGACTTAATTGATTGGTATGGAAATCGATCAATATTTCAGTACATTTTAAACAAAGAAAATGTACAACAAACAGACTACCACAGGTTTTCTGATACGTATTGTTACAAACCTATTAATCAGTAATGAAATTGTTGTAGTAATTAAATATAGCTAGCAATGGTGTGAATTAATACTGTTTGCTGTAGTTTCTTGTCCTCGTATAGCCAGGAATTCTATTGCCTGACTCTTACATGAAATAACTGTCATATTCTCTACTGATGATTTCAGAGAAGGGGTCCCCTGAGTATTTTGTTCATTCATTCCATTTGCGTGCATGTATGATTTCTGGTAGTCTGTGTTTGCACATGTTATATGACACGTCTATTGTGTGCAGAAATCAAGAATTTCTGGTAAAGTGGTGTTTTTATTCTGATCTGGGAAATGTTGATTCAGTCCATCTATTTTTTATTCTCATTTAGTTACATCTTAATGGCTGGCTGTAAAACAACAGTTTTTTTTATTCATTTTTGCTATCAATGTGTTGGTTGATTGCTGACTAAAAAAATTGATCTAAACTACATTAACCTCTCTGAATTATTTCATGCTTCTTTGAATTATGATTTTGATTAACAACTTGCATGTGGAGTTATTAATGACTGTCGTTTATACCTCACTTTAAATCCCTGCCCAGTCTTACATTTTAATGAATTAATATGACTTTCAACAAAGAAACTGGGTTTATGGCCCTTTTGATGCTAAGTGTGTTAGATGTTTTTGTGTGCACTTGGACATGCAGGCGTGAGGATTTTTATGTATGTTGATTGTCAATACAATTTTGCATATACTTGACAGCAATGATCTGTTCTACCTTATGCTTCTGATATGTTGTTTAAAGGCCCATTCAACAGCTATGGTTATTTGGGGGCCGCCCCAGAGAGAGGGGAGATAAGATACAGGAGAACCGGGTTCTTATATAACCCTGCTCTTATTTTGAATAGTTCTTCCTGGTTCTTTATCGTGCCTGGTGTAATGCACTGATACATGTCCAAGCCATTTCCTGTGACTTTCTTAACATAGTACTTGGGGGACACTGAAGAAGCATACCTGAAATATTGGAAGGCAAGCCAAGATTCAAATCAATGACCAGCATTGTTACCACTAGACCCCTGATCCCCCTTTTGCACTGCTTTAGCATCGAAGCATTACAAAGGAGGCAGATCTATTTAAATAAAGTTATCCTGTTTTGTCTGTAACTTCTAAGTCTTACATATTTACATCGTTTTTTTGACAGTGATTATTGCATTTTCATTCTGATTTCCTTCCTTTGTAGTATGACGTTTATTAGCTTGAACAGTCATTGTGGAGATAGAATGTTAAATTACGGCCACAACAAACAGGTCAATCACATCGCCATATAATTACATTCCTGTATAATCATATTGTCATCTAATCCAATTGTATGTTGCAGATCAATGTATTATTTGATTGTGCAGATAACTGTTTTATTTTGTGTGAGCATCAACCCTCGGGGAACCAACACGGCAAACTTCTCTAGCTTGTCTGACACCTAAAGGAGTGGAAAAATTGTTTTATATGACAATCATAATACGTCAGTACCTATTAGGAAGAATTCAGTTGTGAACTAGCACCATGGCTGTCTTCTTATTTTATTCTAGTTTGACATGTTCAAAAGAAATAATAAATTGTCTCTGTCACTCTGTGTCTTCAAAACAAGAAATGTCTGTTACCCTGATGCAAATCAAGAGTATTGTCACAGATACTAGTAACTAGTCTTTATAATTGCTTGAAAGGTTTCAGTTGGTTTGGAGAAGTGTCAGTGACTTGGGAATAGTACCAATTGTAGTTTCCAGAGGTACCCATAGGTTTGCAGAGTTACCCATTGGTTTGCAGAGTTACCCATTGGTTTGCATAGTTACACATTGGTTTGCATAGATACCCATTGGTTTGCAGAGTTACACCTTGATTTACATAGATACCCATAGGTTTGCATAGTTACACATTGGTTTGCATAGATACCCATTGGTATTTTTTGCAGAGTTATCCATTGGTTTGCATAGATGCCCTTTGGTATTGGTTTGCAGAGTTATCCATTGGTTTGCATAGATGCCCTTTGGTATTGGTTTGCAGAGTTATCCATTGGTTTGCATAGATACCCTTTGGTATTGGTTTGCAGAGTTATCCATTGGTTTGCATAGATTCCCTTTGGTATTGGTTTGCAGAGACACCCATTGATTTGCAGAGTTATACATTGGTTTGCATACTGATGCCCTTTGGTATTGGTTTGTAGAGTTACACATTGATTTGCAGAGTTATACATTGGTTTGCAGAGACACCCATTGATTTGGAGAGATACCCATTGGTTTACATAGATACCCTTTGGTATTGTTTTGCAGAGTTATCCATTGGTTTGCATAGATACCTTTTGGTATTGGTTTGCAGAGTTATACATTGGTTTGCATAGATACCCTTTGGTATTGGTTTGCAGAGTTATCCATTGGTTTGCATAGATACCTTTTGGTATTGGTTTGCAGAGTTATACATTGGTTTGCATAGATACCCTTTGGTATTGGTTTGCAGAGTTAACCTTCGGTTTGCATAGATACCCTTTGGTATTGGTTTGCAGAGTTATCCATTGGTTTGCATAGGTACATATTGGTTAGCACAGATATTCTTAGGTTAAATGTAATGGGACCAATTGGTTTGCAGAAGGCATCTTTCAGGCAAGAGAAGTATGCATAGTTTTTTAGAGGTATCTACAATGTATTAGTATCTATAGAAATTGTATCCCTTTGAGAAGAACCTGTAGGTTTGGAGAGGTCTTTATAGAGTTCTGTAGATGTCCTTGAAGTTGTAGAGGTATTCAGGGAGTTGGGGGAGATATCTACAGAATTGCAAAGGTAACTCATAGGTTTGGAGTATTACCCATGGTGTTTCAGAGGTATCCATAGAGATTGTGAGGTATCCATGACATAGGATAGGAATATTTTTGTCATAATTTAACAACTTGCCTTGATTTGAGAGTTCTTCAAGAGTTAGACAGATAGTTTTCTATGAGATGTTTTAATTGTTTGGAGTGGTTTTTATGGATTTAGTAAGGTTGTAAACTCATTTGAGAATATTGGAGAGGTTGTCATTGGTTTGAGACAGTAGCATTTTAGTTTTGGAGAGTCAGCCATGATTTGTTGTAAAAGCCATGGATTTTGATGTTATAAATAATTTGCCATGGTCTTGAACAAGTTGCTTCAAACATTAAGAGGCCTCAGTATAATAGTAAGTTTGTATCTTTAAGTTTTCTTAGTAATTGATAGTCTAATATAATTGTACACAGTCTTTGCTCTTCTTACTCTTAAAGTAATTGAACAAAAGCTTTCATCTGATAAACACTCAATAACAATCTGCTGCATGGATTATTTATTGCTGCAACAGTTTTAAGATAATAAAATCTGTGTTGTACGCATTTGATTTACTTACTTATTAAATTATATCAATAATATACTATCTCTGCATCTTCAGACACTAACAGACTGTCACATAATGTTATTGATACATGTTTTTAAAGAATGATGTATAGTTATAGCAAAGAAATATGTAGGGACCACATGTGCAACATAAACAATATATGACAATATTGAACAATGAAGGGCTAATACACAGCTTGTGAAGATGGCAACTAATAAATCTGATAAAGAAATGAACAGAATGAACGCTTCTAACATTCCATGTATAAGAAACTGGTCAAAACATCATCTTGTCTTGCCAAGCCAATAATGCCATATATTTAGTTAGTAACCATGGCTGTTGACTGGGGCATTCCCTGGGATCAAATTGAGTGTGCACATGTAATGCCTAAGACATTCTACAAGGTCCAAAGATTTGGATATTTATTGTTTCATATCTTCATCCATATGTATTTTGTGTCTACCATTAAATGAATTTGTCCTGTTTTGTTTCTATACTACACACAAAATCTTACATACAACATTATAAAATTTATTTTATATCAGAATCAATTGTAAAAGCCTCTTGATCTTTGATTTTAGATACATGTCATTTGTAAATGAAGACAATATAGACCAGTAGACTGTGTTCATCATAGTGACAATAAGTGCCACACCTGTGCTAATGAAAATAAAACCCATCTTATGAATCGAGAGTAGGTCATTAAAATAAGAGAATAGGATAATTCAACAAAAATGTTGTCCTTCTTGTTAATATCTGATCTGGAACCGACATTACATAATTTGGATCTGTACCCACATATCTAAAGATAGGCTGCAGTCCTAAAGAATGTGTTAACCTCCAGTCCTCATAAATATAACCTCTCTATAAAAACCTTGGTTTCAAATTTCTACCTACATGTAGTGGCTTTGTATGAAGATTTGACAGAATTGGACATTCGACTTGAAGTTACATGATATTTATTCTGGAGAATGGTTTGATCTACTTAAACATGTACAGTTACCTCAGACATGTAAATGATTATTTTTGTTATAGATAAATGCTAACCTAGTGTCTAGTACTGAAATATTGACATTTGCATAAGATACTGTCTTTCTTTACTGATCTAGCATTTTATCTGCTTTAATTAACGATGGTGCTCAAGGTGTTTGACCATTCTACTAGCATTATATGGTAAATGTCTTTTGTTGCATTTTACTGTCACTTTTTGACTTAAAGTTCCAAATTAGCTCAATACTTGTAAATGTAGAAGAATGTTTTTGTAAGTTCAAAGTCTTCCTGCAATGACTGAGAGCACAATTTTCATTTTTTTGCAACCATATGGAATTAAAGAGTTTTGACCCAGCTGGTGCTTAGAAGTATCATTATTATAGGAAGGTAATGTATGTCAGGATGTTCAGTAATAAATATGTTTGTGTGCATGAATTAAGTGCATGTCCAGGTGAATGGAGTAAATAATTATATGACTGTTTGCAAAGAAGCTATGGATGCTTTTTCTTAGAAACATGCGTAATCTGTTGTGAGAAGCAAACTACGGTAAACTCTTTTTGTGTAATTTGGCTAAATCTTTTTGCGATCAACTCAGAAAGAGTGATGTTGCATTGTTTTATTTGTCATAAAGAAAATAAGAATGTTTTTGTAAGAGGTTTTCAATACAACATTATAAAGTCTAAGAGTCTTTGTCTGATAGTAATGGTGGCATGAGTCATTGAGCAAAGTCTGATATGTATGTGAGCATGAGATGATGAGGAAAGTCTGATAGTTATTTGAGCATGATACAATCAGCATAGTGTGATAGTTGTCTGAGCATCAGACTATGAGCAAAGTCTGATATGTATGTGAGCATGAGACAATGAGCAAAGTGTGGTGGTTATGTGAGCATGAGACAATGAGCAAAGTCTGATAGTTGTCTGAGTATCAGACTATGAGCAAATTCTGGTGGTTATGTGAGCATGAGACAATGAGCAAAGTCTGATATGTATGTGAGCATGAGACAATGAGCAAAGTGTGGTGGTTATGTGAGCATGAGACAATGAGCAAAGTGTGATAGTTGTCTGAGTATCAGACTATGAGCAAATTCTGGTGGTTATGTGAGCATGAGACAATGAGCAAAGTCTGATATGTATGTGAGCATGAGACAATGAGCAGAGTGTGGTGGTTATGTGAGCAAGTGAAAATGAGCATGGAAAACAAAACTATACTGATATATCCATCAATTTCAACAGTAAAAACTAATTTTCTCATGCCTCCAAACAAAAGATATTTCCTGTGATATATGATGGTCAGTATATCAATCTGTTCTCTCCGAAGTAAGAAATTATACATTTACCAAGAAACAAAGTGTATGTTAATGGCCTTGGAAAATTGACATTGCTAGGAATATTATTACACTGACAGACAATAATTGATAGGTTGAATACATCTCATTCACAGGACTTGTAGGTTTGCCAGGTAATTGTCCATTTATCATTTTACAAGTGAAGAATGTACACTGTAGCTTGATATCTGATCAACATAGATGCTATCTTGTAAAGTTTATGAGTCTTTCAAGTTGTTATCCAAGTGATTTAAATTGTTGTTCTGATTTTTTTATGCCCCGTATTGAAAGATTGGGGGGATACTGTTTGCTCTCATGACTGTGAGGAAACTGTCCTGTTAGCTTACAGAAGGTCAGTGGTTCTATCCAGGTGTATCTATTGTCCTGTGGTCCAGTGGCAACCGTCACTGACTAAAATCCCATCTATGACCGGGACAAACATTACATGTGAGGAAACCGTCCTGGTAGCTTAAGTGTACAGACGGTCAGTGGTTCTACACAGGTAGACACCTTGGGTCATTGTTGAAAAAGTTGCCATTGGCTGTTGGTGCAAAGTTTAAACCCCAGAGAAAATCGAAGTACTGCAAATACTCATGATTGGAAACAGAACTTGCATAGACTTAAATTGCACAGCAATGGGAACTAGTTTAGGAATTACATGGTGGATGTAGAAAAATGCGGTAGTTTGGTCCACATCAAAATTCATGTGTGCCGAGAAAGTGATGGCTAGAAAGCTGAACTATTGTTCTTTTTTTTTATAGCATTGTCCTACAGTTACAATAATACTATACTGACTATTTAATGTATCTTAATAACAAAATCACAGTCTTAACATATATTAGATTGTTTGATATACAACCCTGTACAGATTTATAAATTCTCTATTACCATGTTTGATTCTATATACTTACATACAGACAATTCTAACTGACAGTAAAGTAATACATATTATTTGTGACATAATTATTCTGTATCCATTCTGTGATATTCTCTCCGTTTATGTTTGTTTAATCTTTTCTCAGATCAATAACGAAAGTCGCACAAAAACATAAATACTTGAAGCAGATGATCAATAGATTTCACTTCTTTAAATGGTGTATGAATTATAAATACCTCTAAAGGCCGTGTGTTACAATGATATACAAAACTGATGTGTAACAGTGATTTTATGACTAACTGCTTCTAATAACATCTCTATGTGATTTGACTTAATGATTCGAGACTTAATAAATTCACTGGGAGGGGAATAAGAATGAATCCAATATGATTGTTTGATAGTCAGCTTAAATTCGTTCAACTGTATTAAAATCAAATACTATTATAAAGTTCTGAAAAACATCAAACGCTGTCAATTAAATAGGGCATATTTATAAATTAATGTTAATTAACTAATTCATCGATCCAATACTTTGGCCGGAAAATTTATCTAAAAATTAACATATTAGGACTGAAGATAATCCCAAATGAGATTGAAATAATTTCTTTGTTATTTGTGCTACAAATTTTATGAAATGACCTAAACCTACTATAACATTAACTGATAAATAATAATAACTGATATTCAATTTTCTTAACCATCATAAATTATCAAAAGCAGTGAGCCGAGTTTTATGTGTTTGTAATTTTCAAATAAAGAGTGTGAAACGGAATAAACTACCAAATAAGATATTAAATTCAAAAGCACTTGGGTAAATAGGTACTCCATTAGTTCTGTTCCTCTTCAGTGAGTTTCCTGAATTAATTGTATACTTAACTAGAGTAAATTGTAATAGAAAAGTTTTTTAAAAAATCAGTTTATTTGTGTTAAATTGTTGCAAAATTGATCATCCTAATATCATTCTTGTTTACTCAACTTTCAAGCTAAAACTGAATGATGCATTCATGTTGCATGATTATAGTTGATGAAATATTTTATGTTGTCATTTTTTTTGCCATAGATCATAGATTTTTGTAGATTTATATATGTATGCTAAATCATTCTATGTATATAAGAATTGTATTTTATCACGTTATATCAGAAGCTCAATCTGCCTGTTATACATGAATTAGTTTTTCTTAAGTCTATAATTACTTATGCCTCATTAAATTGCTCTTCCGCATAATTTCGAGAAGAAAAAAATCAGTTTACCGGTAAACGTTTTAGATATATGAAGAATTACCAGTATTACCCTAGTACATTTTATCATACAGTAGAACATGGTTATTGTGAATTCCTGCGAACCAAAATAATTACTTCATATCATCTATTATTCACTATAAACATTACAATGACGTGAAGTATGCATCCAGGTGATGTTAATGTTTCACTGTATCCAATTCTATATATTACCCAAATATGCATTCTATACGTCTTAGTGCTTGGCATGCGCAGTGTGTACTAAGTCGCTCTTCAAAACTAAGAAGTAAGTGCGTTTGTTTGATATTCTATGTTAGTAAGATATAAAGTTGGAAAGAAAAACTGTTAACTTTATATGCATCCCGTCTGTCCGGCCTTCCATCTGTCCATTCAAATTTTGCTTTCTGAGCAATAACTCAAGAAATATGTCATGGATTTGTTTTATATTTTACATTTTTTAAGGAGTGTAATAATAATAAAGTACAGGTCAATTTCGATTTCCGTTAAAATCCAAACATTTTCACAGGAGTTATGGCCCCTTTTTGACATAGCCTTTGCAGGGGCATTCATGTCCTCCGGACACATTTCTAGTATTTAGCCTAAGTCACTCATGATGATTTTTTTCAGTTGGAAAGGTTTTATGGTTCTCTATGGTGTACTATTTCAGTTATAAATTCATCATTCAGACCTTCTTATTTCATATCTACTACTCTCATTATCTTCCATGTATATCGAGGGCTCAGCGCAACACTGTCATAACTTGTTCTTATTTCAATATGAGTTACGACACTGTTGCATTGAACCCTCGATATGTGTATTTGTTACAGTTCTGAACACTCCAGGAATCAAATTAAGAATTAATTAATTCTATGGTATATAAGATTCTGCTCTCATTAGCGTTCCATAAACTTAGAAACTGCAGAAATTCTATGGAATAGAGCAATAGCTATTACATTAAATGTCTATTAGACAACTGATGGTACATTATAAATTGATGTTCAGTGTAGATCACAGGAAATAATTTGTGACTGAATTTATCAAATTCATGAAGCCATCAGTTCACTAAAGCCAAGGAAAATCCATTGGTTTATCTGGAGTCAAGTTTTTGACAGTTATTCATCTGTCACACATTCCAAAGACCCTTTTTTATTGATTCATTATGGTTGGGGTCATTTGGTGAATTATGTTTCATTGTTGAAAAAAATGTCAATACTTTATCGCAATCTATTATGTGAGATTTTGGAGACAGGAATTGTCAAGGCCTTTCTTTGCTACACTCGTCTCTTAATGTTGCAATGGATGCTGTGAGAAATAAAATAAGTCTTGCCTTAAATTAAGGGGTCTGACCCTCCTTATTTGTCTATGAACACAGAGTCTTAACCAAACTATCCTATTATTACATAGATTTTTATTTTAATTTAAACATAGCAAATTTCACCAGTAACACTCAAATAGAAAGCTGTTCATCTATAACATTAATTGAATATCCCTATTTATGTAATACATTTTTGTGACCCTTAATGAATTAAAGATTGTTCTGGGGTTGAACCACAGACCATCTGTAAGGCAGCTGGCCGGTTCCCTCACATGTGATTTGCGTAGCTTGGGGTGGAATTTGAAGGGTTAGTGAGTACTTGTCAATGACCGTTACCCACTCAACCAGGGTACCAGTGAGGACCTACTTTTGATTGTAACCTGATAATTTTAATGGTAAATGATGTTTGGCACAACTTCTTTAAAAACTGAGGAGAAAAATCTTAGAACTGACAAAGAAAATATACCATAAACATATCTTGTTACGCTCCCAACTTGAAACCTGCCCCTTTTTCTATAAGCAGAAAAAATCATTAAAAATGAAAAAAAAATGACCAAAATTAGTGACCATGAAAACTTCTCATTTTTGTTTTGGACATATGCTGCCTTCAGCATTTACATGATCATTGCATGAAGTAAAATGATGATTGATTTCATAACAACACAGCCTGTAATAAACGCCCTCTCCCCTTTTAAAAATAAATGCCCTGGGAACGTTAAATAGGTGGTTTATGGTAAGGTCTTGGTGTTTCGGGTAAAAAGGAATAAATGCATATTTTTTGTGTAAGGATCAAAGTACTAAATGTTATCCCCGATTTTTATCAGTTGATAAAGAATGAGTAGTTTTTCTGTTGCTCAGGTTGTTAAATCATTTGTGCTGCAATTATTTATGATTCAATTCTTGCCTTGCTCAGTCAAACACAAAGAATATGAATTCTTTATCAACAGTTAAAACACAGGTATATCATTAATTTACCTTGAACATCATAAATACGGTTTTGGTGATTGATTATAATCAATCCTATATCATTAATGTATAACAGTCTGAAACTCTGCCTCGAACCTGCAATGTCAAGATCTAAACATTCCTGGGCTGTATGTATAAAAATTTAACCAGACAGACTGGTTACAATGTGCAAGTTGTCATTAATGTATGTGACATAAAACACTTCAACATTCAATGGCTCAGTTTGCATTAATTATAATAAGATGTCCTCATTTGAGCAATAATTTCATTTAAAAAATGTATGTATATGATAATAAAAAATAGCTTGTAAATGAAATTATTGAGATTATATAGATAACTGTAATGATCATTGATTTATTTTTATACCCCTGTATCGATAGTTCGGGGGCATATTGTTTTTGGTCTCTCTGTTTGTCTGTTTGTACCAAACTTTAACCTTGCCTATAAAATCAAAACGCTTGCACCTACTTTCATCAAACTTCATTTGTAGGTTCCTTGTGACAACCTCTACAGGACCTGTACATTTTCAGGTCAGTAGGTCAAAGGTCAAGGTCACGGGGTCTTGGTGTTTAAAACAATTTGTACATTTCTTTTAGGATACTACTCCTACATTTTTCATGGGATTTAGACGAAACTTTCACAGACTTCTTGTTACCAAGAACCCCCTCACATATATTCTGGGTTATTTGATTTGATCATTTTTTATGGAATTATGGCCCTTTGTTTATTTTGTCCATATTCAAATTACAGGGCACCCAGAGGAATGCATTGTGTTTTTGGAACACATCTTGTTTAATGATAAAACCTGAATCTTTGTTTTGAATAATCTTTCTGTTTTATATTAGTCCCATAACATGACTTATAAATTTGTCCATAGTTGTATATATTTTACCCATATCATTTTTGACTAACATGTTTGTATTCATTACATATTGTTTTAACCATGTCGTAATCGTGATTGTACAGCACTTTTGAACATGTAATTACATGAAAAAAGGGCTATATAAATATGGTATAATAATAATAATAATAATAACACTGGTTGATATGTATAAGAGTGTTAATTATAATTCACAGTTAATGTTAGGCCCTTAGGAAGCAATTTTACATTAGGGGGTGGGGGTGACCTATTATTGATTTTGTCTGTCAAGTGTGTGGGGGGGATGTAGCCCCTTTTAATGATCTGCACTGTCAACAATATTTGATGTGAATAGGATAAGCCCCCTAGCCCCTCAGCCCCCTGGTTCCTACAGCCCTGTGAGTTGATAGATTAAACAATATTATGTACTTGTTTCTCAATACTTTATTTGCAAAAACAATTTTCATTGAACTTATAAGAACTAGTGAATACTTCTCCTGTCATTAATGGTTGATGAATGAACATTATCTCTTGGTTTTATGTTTTATCAATGACTTTTTATATGTTCTGTGCAGCTTACTAAGCTAATTAAAACTTCATTTTAACGCAAATTTGCATTTTAATATTGAAAATTGTCTTGGTTTATGAGTTAAACTAAAATGTAAATCTTGTTAATTTTTTATGTTTGATGCATTTTCATGCAATTAGCATTTATTGAAGCTGTTTGTGGTTTATAAATTAAAACTTAATGATATAAATCATACAATTTTTTTAGCTAGTTATATTTATCTTTCTTCTGAATGTCACAAATTTGCTATGAAGTGATACACTGTCGGTATGAGATGTTAGATAGCTAGAGGACTTGTAAGTTAAACAGTTGATCAAGTAAGATCTTCACTGATTGTCAAGATTACAAATAAAGAAGAAATAGTTTTGAAACCAATGTGGAACTCGGCTAAGAACAAGGAGTTAAGGATAATAGATTGTCCCTCGTTTGTAAACGGGAGGGTAAATATGCGACTTATCTGTCGATTCATGATAAGTGAAATAAGAAGTATGCCGCTTTAGGGTAAATCAGTGCTAAACCATACTAAGATTGTGTAATGTTGATTTTGTATTTAATTGTGTTTACCACTTGCTGTAACAATTTATTTAGCAATATTTTACATGCATAATCATGTTATATAATTCTACATTAGCAATCATACCCGAGAGTCTCTCAGTTTACTTCAATGAAACTTTCAAAAACACATAAGTGTGATTACAGATACATATGAATTGTTACAATCTCAAATGCAATAACAGTTTAAGCAAATAAGTTATGTTTATAGAACTGTGATAAGAATACTAAATGTATTTCATCTTTGATGTTAAACACACAATTTGTCTGAATGATAGCAGTCAATTCTCTTTTCACCTACGAATTCTTCATTCTCTTTGATTCCAGTTTTCATGGGTTTAATGCTGGTTTTCAAAGATATTTCAGTTCTAAATGGCAGCCAGGTCCCCCTTACCAATTTCACTAGACTGTATTCTAACCATATATACTTCGAATACTTCGAAAAGGCACCTTATCTTTATCATATAAAATCAAAATACTCACTAATTTTGACAATTTGTTACAATATCACCTGTATAAGATTCATGTAAAGAGCAAAATGTAGTTTGAAATATTCAATAATTGTGTGTTTAAATATTTGTCTTGTACCATAGCTTTTACATCATTGGGTACCAGGGACAACTATGAACAGCAAATGTTAATATACTCACTTTCTTTCAAATATTTGAATATTTTATGGGCAAATTTCTTGTCTAGATGTGTTTGTACAATGAATACTTGATCATAAAAAATAAATTAGATTTTTTTTCATGTTGGTGGAAAGTAAAAGGTTACTTGTGGCTTTTACACCTTATCATTCATAAAATCACCCCATCAGATCTTTTGACTCTCAAACAATGTTACCTTATCTCATGAATATAATACTTCAATCAAAACTAAAAATTACTGTTAACTGTAAACTGCTTGTATTAAATTATAAGCACAAATTGGTAAATTATTATGTTTTTTTTTTTTAAATATTTAGTCTGGTACAACAATTTAATCATTCAAGGAAAGTACAGCAATTAAAAAGTGTGAAAACCAGACAATAAAATGATTCTAAGCAATCTTTGTGTTGCACCTTCTTCAATCTTATGAAATTAAATGCTTTCAAAGTTTTTTTTATTATTCCCCGCAAATGAAGTTTGAGAGGGGGTATATTGGAGTCACTCTGTCAGGTGGTCGGTCAGTCGTCAGCATAAAATATCGCAAGTTTGTGGAGCGAACTACTTCCACATTCTTTAAGTGATTGCATTGAAACTTGAAATATGTCATCACCTTGAACTGTAGATGTGCAAGACACAATTTTCATTCGTGGCGATTAACTATTCAAGAGTAATGTGTCCTTGAACTTAGCCATATAGTGTGCAATGGCAGACTTAGTTTGTGGGGAAAACTACTTCCACATTTTTCAAGGGATTTAATTGAAACTTAAAATATATTGTTAGTATGAAATGGAGATATGCATGACACAAATTGCATACCCAGTGATCCACTCATTCCACAGTTATGTTCCCTTGAACTTAGCCATATAGTGTACTATCGCATGTCAAAGCAGTGGCGGGGGTATTAGTCACCTCTGTGACAAAGCTCTAGCCATTGTATAAGGACCATATGGAGAACACTGTTCACATTGTAGGACAGAGGATGGGGGCTCTATAATCAAGTAGTAATGGTTTGTTGATTATGGTGCTGACAATCAATAAATTAAATAAAATCAGAAATATCATGTTAAAATGCATACAAGACTGTAAATTTCTGCACATTGAACATGACTTTGATATTTGTTGGCCTCCATTAGTGATAGTCATATTGATGTTAGATAATTACATTATGCAGTAATTTACTAGGATGACTTAGTATGTTTAAGATATTAATGATTCAAGCATAATGTAATGTAGGTTTTATCTATCATGCATATCAACAAATTTTGTTTGTTAAGCATTTTTCAAAGTATTTTAAAATATTTTTCTTAAAACAGAGTTGTCTACCTTTTACCATTGTGAAATATTTGTTGAATGTTTTCGAATTCCAGTGGTAATTATCTTTTATTTTTTTAGTGGAGCATTAGTTTAAAACACAATTTCAATGTAAAGCTACCATTAAGAATTTGTTTCAAAAATGAGTTTAGTGTAACTAACAAGAAGTTGATCATTGTATTTTTTTCATCAAGGTTAATTATATTCAGTTAGGCAAAGATATGAATAAGTTCATTTGTTTTAATATGTCTAATGTGAATATTGTCAATTTATAACATTGCCTGTTGATATGAATCTTAATTTAAACCATAAATCTAATCAACATAATATCTGGTAATACTGGTATCGTTTTCGTTCCTACCCAATTTTATGCTATGATTCTTTGTTATATGAGCAAATTGTTACTTTTCGAGTGAAAGTTTTACACTATCTACAATATATCTGACTGGCTGGCATGACACAGTTGTGATTATTAAACGTCCCTGTTGGCAACATGTGGTCGTCATGTTTTTTATCCTGTGGTATTGCATAATTTGCCATAACGCTGAGATTATGTGCAAAAATTCATTAATACTGATTTTCTACGCTACTTAAAAGAAACCATTCTGGGATCTGAATCATGGGGCCTTCCTGAACCCTCTTAAGTTTATCTTTAATTTATCAGACAATTTACATTTTAATTTAACATCTAATACAGTAGCTTTTTGAAAATCTGACAATACAAACATTGTTAGAGAAAGTTTATAGACTCTTCAATGCATAATTTATTGTTTTATTCAAATGAAATCCTATTATCCGATGCCATAAACAAGATAATAATCAGTTGAAAATTTAGAAAATGTTGTGATTTTCTTTTCAAAAGTGCTGTATTTATTATGCGTTTTTGTGTTATCAGCGCATGATGACAATGTTGTTACCTAACACTTGTACAATTACATCATTTTACATCAATTCACGATTGCTTAGCATCACAGTAATGGTTGACATAGGCCCGTGATATATCTTAGTACCGGATAATGGTGTCCTCTTCCGTGCATTATTTATTTCCATTTTCACAGCTTAAGTCTTATTTTAAAGGAAAAATGCTACTAAGAGTATGTTGAACATTAATCAAATGTTTGTAAATTTGCTGTAAGGTATTTTTGTCATTCCAGGTGAGCTAAATTGAATTAATTCAATCTCTAGTCTGAAAATGTCAGGATAAATTTGTCGTTTTATTGTGACAAAGAATATCTTCCAGGCAACAGAGAGTGAAATTATGGTCTAGTTGCAAGTCTAGTAGGCTCATGGGTTATAGAAAAGTCAACATTTACTGAGAGAACTCCTTGCAACATTAAGATTGTTTTCGCAGCTACTCAGTGTTGTTGGCTTCATGTTGAAAGATATTTTAAGCACAGGTGGATTATCCATCTATCTTTCCTGACAAATCATAGAACCAGGTTTTATCTCAAATGCTTTGTAGTAAGACAGTGAAGATGCTCTTTATTTAACCTAAGCATGAATTACAATGAAAAACATCCAATGCTATGATACATTCCTCCATGAGGAAAGATAAAGCAGTCAGAATCAACATGAACATTATGCTACATGATTACATTCCTATAAAAAAACTTTCACAGGTAAATTCAATTCCACCTTTCAGTAATTATCAGGCATCAACTTGTATTGAAGTGTGTCATCACCCATTGCTTGAAGATACATCATTTATACAATAATGTAATCTGACAGTAAAAGCCCCACTTTTTCATCCTATAAATAAGCAATGATTAAATATCATATATATACAAATATATAAATCTGTTCAAAGAACTCGGTGTCAACCTGACTGTACACTATTAAGGTAATTGTTATCATATACTTACACAATTTATCTTATTCCTGTGAAGATACCCTTTATTATGTTTTTCTGTCATTTACCTGTTTTAGTAGCAAGCTTTCATGGAATGTTTATTTATTTATAAATTGCTCCCCTTATCACTTCTTGATTGTTACAGTCCCTGTATGCCTGACACTCAGTTTGTAGATCATTATTATCTCCCTTTGTTAACAGATCATTAATTATTATTTATTTTGTCTATAGAGCTTATTGTCTCCCTTTGTTTGTAGACTTTGTTAATTGATTATTTTTGTCTTCCATTGTTTGTAGACCATATTGTCTCCCTATAAAGCATATTGTTTCCCTATTTTTATAAAGAATATTGCCTCTCTAAAAATGTTTATGGAGGATATTGTCTCCCTTTGTATGGCACATTGTCCCTTTATTTTTAGAACACATTATCCCTTTGTACTTTCATTATAGCACATTATTTCACTTTGATTATAGAACACATTGTTTTACTTTGTCTGTTTGTTTGTCTTTTATTGTATTCTCTTATTTAGTCTTACACTCCTGCAAACTTATTTGTACTACATTAGGGGTATTTTTATCCTGTGGTCTGTTATGTTGTGCGTGAGATCCTGTGTCAGAATTGTCTTAATCTTTTGTTGAACAACCAAGTCAACAGCTGTGCTCATTTCAGGTTCAGATTCATCAGGTGAGCTTTTAGGATCGTTGAATGTCCGGCGTCCGGCCACAATTAGTTTGTTTACACTCTAGCATCCGCAGCTCTTAATGAATCGTGATTAAACTTGCTCACAATGTATATGGCCACAATGTCTAGGTTAAGTTCGATTGTGGGCAAAATCGACAATAACTTCTAGAGTTATGGGCCCTTGAATTACAAAATTTGCTATATTTAGCTTGTTTACACTCTAGCGCCTTCATTTATTCACTGATCCTAATCATATTTACAATGAATGTGTATGACCTTATGGTTTTTGGACAAGTTCAGTCATGGGTAGAATCGGACCACAACTTCAAGAGTTATGGGCCCTTGGATTAGAAAATTTGCTACGTTTTAGCTTGTTTAACAGTATTATACCTTCATTGTTGGTTTTGATCTCAAAATCTAGGTAAAAATGAGATTTACGAGATGGAAACTATATTACCTGGTCATTAATTATTGGCCTTTGTTCTCAGGTGAGCGATAAAGGGCCATCGTGGCCCTCTTGTTTCCTTGTTCTTTAACATGCTTGGTGTAAAGCACCAATGTATGCCTCGCTCTTTTCTTGACATTTTCTTGACATGGCATACACCAGATTTGACATCAACTCAACTTACTGGTCACGAAAAGATAAGGACTGAATTTTTAAATATCTTATGTAATCATAAATGATTGATTCAAAGGTGTGTCTTGATCGTGTTGGTATGATATTAAATGTGATAATTATGTATGCCATAATGAGGGTTGAACCATGTATATTACCAGGAAATAGTCATTGTGAATGTTACAGTAGAGTATGGGGTGTAGGGCTCTGGGGGATATCGTGATAAAACACACATGGTGATATCAAGCCTTTTCCATCATGGATTAAAACTGCCTCAGATGAAAATATATACAATGTAATAAACAAGTATTTGTAAAAGCATTTAATGGATTCAAAGAAGAAAGACATGTCACTGTTACTTCTCAAGTGTGATTTATAATTGACATCATAAATTCATATTATGCTGAGAGTCCAGACTTTCTGATACGCAGCTTGTGTCAATAATGAAACTTTTAAATCTTACAGAATCATGATTCATTGCTTATGATCCTTTAACAATACGTCTTGAAAACATGAACAATTCTGATCCCATTTTCCGCCAGCCCCCCCCCCCTTTGACATCCCAATGATAAACTTGTTCATTCTCTAACTTCCTCTTTATTGCCAGTGTATAATTACCTACAAGTTTTCTCCAGAAGTCTTTTATAGTTTCAATGAACAGTTTTGACACTTGGTACAAAATACTCTCTAGCTATGCTTACAACTTTATACTGAAAATCATAGTTAATGACTTGGTGTGAACCCATTGGGATGGATTTCTTTTCTCAGTAAGTTTATTGCTATTCTCTCATCACATTGAGGAGATTTGTTTAGAGAAACATTATGGAAGCAGATTATCAGGAGACTGATGTTGTTTGTAAAGGATATGATTAACTTGTTAGAGGTAAATTGTGCTGAAAATCTTAGGCTGTTACAATGCCTGCTTGCTGTATCATGCTGCAGGCAGGGAGAAAAAGAGATAGATGATAATTGCTAGATTGATTTGTCATGGTGTATTTTTTTATGAAGATGATTATGCTGTTGATATTTATGATGAAATGATTACTTGATGATGAAATTGATGATGCTGTTTTAGTGTTTATGTTTACGGCAAGATAATCGTTGAGTCTTATATTTACCAAATTGACTACTGTATGTTTTGAGTACAAGTCTGCAATATTGATGTACCTTAATTTTTATGGTGTTTTTGTTGATGATGTTATTTTCATCTTATTCATTGCTTACATTTTTTGGTCCTATGATAATATCATTCTATTGTTGTTCTTATCAAGGACACTACTGTTGCAGTAATGTTGTTGCGCTTGTTGTCAATGCTATTGTTATCATAGGTATTCTTGTTGTTGATATTACAAGTAGTGCTCTGTTGCTGTTATTGTATTGGCGTTGTTGTCAATGACATTGTTGTCAAAAGTACTTATTGTTGTTGATTTTATCAGGAGTGCTACTATTGCAGTATTGTTGCTGCTGTTGTTGATATCATTAAGGATGCTATTGTTGCAGTATTGTTGCTGCTGTTGTTGATATCATTAAGGATGCTATTGTTGCAGTATTGTTGCTGCTGATGTTGATATTATTTAGGGTACTATTATTGTTGTTACGTTGTTATTGCTATTGTTGTCATCAGTTTAACATCCAATGTAATTGTTATGGCTAATAATGTTATCATGAGTACAGCAGTCCCTGTTGTTGCTGTTGATGTTGGTGTATGGTTCTTGTTGCCATCAATGTTTATAATATTTTGTTGTTATTGGGCTGATGGTTATGGTTGTAGTAATTTTCTTATATCTCGTACAATTGATTTTATTCTCAGATGTAGATGAATCTTCACTGTTTCATTTACTTATTTTATGCAATTTAATGATTTGTTGGAGTGGATTGGTAGTCTAGTGGTAACGGGCTGGACTATCAATCTAAAGGTTGTGGGTATGAATCTTTTTTAGGGACACTTTCTGTGTCTCAATTCCCACTACCATTTTTAGCCCAGTATTGCGTTGAGAAATCACAGGAAACAGATAAGGCGTGTATCGGTGCTTCTTTACACTGGGCACAATAAAAACCCTCTCTTTGGAGCAGCCCTGAAATGATCATAGCTGTATAATGGGCTGTTAAACAACAGATATAACATAATAACAAAAATATAAACAAATGATTTTTATGGTGTTTAAACAGTCAATGTGTAAAACAGTGTAAAGTACCAATTGAGAAGTGACAAATCCATTATTTGTCTCGATTGCCTTTAATTTATTTTGATAGATTAAAATATCTTTTTTATTTCTTGAGTCGAATATATCAAATCGTTTTTTATCATAATTCAGTGATTATGATTGATACAAGTTTTCATACTTTGATGATTAGCATTTAAATTTATGATTATTCTCTATCATTCATATTGATTTTTTTTGTTCAATATGTTGTCAGTTTCTCATGCTGATTTGTGACATCAATGGAAATAATTGTTTTGATTCTGTCAGTCAACTCTTGATCAAGATTTAATAACACATTTCAATATGAGTCTGTTCTAAGGCGAAATATCTGTATTGTGTGTGTTCGTCTAGATTGTAAACTGGGATTGAAAAAAAAAATCGGTGAGTGATTTCTCACAGCCAAGAAAATATTGTGAAATTGTATGTCACTAAATATTTGAAAGGATGCGGAGAATATTGATATGTTGAATTAAAATATCTCCGAAACCAATTAAAGAATTCTAGGAATTTCAGTGAAAAGGAGCTGGCAGTTATAGCCCTCATTTGCTGGATGAAATTCTCGACCGCAAGTCCCCAGTGACAGCATTGCAGATTTGATTAATATGCATTTAAAATTTTCAGTATTTATTTTTCCTCCAGTAAAATACAAAAGTCTAAACTATTTAGAATTTTCACCCCAAAAAATGTAATATTTCACTTTCATGGCTTGGTTACTGTATTCAGTTAGACTTGTAAACAAAGGCCAACTGTAGGAAAGACATGCCTTAATTGACAGGTGGCCTTTATTCATACGTCATTTTGTTTAAATTAATCTGTGATAGATTCTCAAAGAAATTTCCCTTTGTAAGGAATTCATGAAAACATGTAACTTATCTTGCGTCGTCATGAATAGTTCATGAAGTATATATAGATGTTTGGCAGAGATGGCCTTTATGCACCTGTGGCTTTATTTGGAGATGGTAACTAACACAGGTTTGCCAGTAAATGTTTTGTAAAATTGAATATCCTTCCGTTTCTCTGATTATTTGTAATAGTGTTTCTCTTTTAGTTGATTCTGTCATAGAATGTTACTCCTTTGGGATTTCTACTGGCTCAAATATGACACTTCTCTCTGAGTTCTCTCTGCCCAAGCTCTGTTAAAACAGTAGATAAAACAGTGATTTCTACAGATGCCTGTTTGGGCCATTATAGAGTCCAATATTAAAGTGATACTAACATAATAATGGTTAATAATCACTCGACCAATACAATGCAGTGGGAGTTTAAGTATCTTATGATTGCAATGTTCTATTTAATGTTTCAATAACACAAAAAATAAAAAATTATCTGTATGATGGCCCTCACTAGTTTCCATAGATTGTTAAGGCATAAAGTTGACAATAAGTAATAATTTATTCCTGAAGTATTGAAAGCATCTTTCAGTGATATATTTGACATCAATGTAATTCCATTACACAAGTGATTTTACTTTGAAACAGTAATGCATTAAGGATGTCCTTTGTATAAAAGCTAAGTAAAAGGATGAATTAGTCCCTTGTTTCCATGGAAACCAAGGAAACAACTGAATACATTAAAACTGGAAAATATTACAAGAAAATTTTACATTCAGTCTTTCAGTAAAGGATAATTAAAATCTGTACATAAACATACAATGAATTTTGTAGTTTTTACAATTTCTTTGTGTTTTTTTGCCAACAGTACAAATATTTTACTTCTGAAATTCTAGTTAATCTTTATGCAAACTGAGAGCTGATGACAGGTAGATAAAAAAGACATCTACTGCACAAATTGGTTTAATGCTTTCAGAATGTTACATATTTTTTCTTTCATGTTGTCTACCATATTTTATACAATGCTAGACAGATGCTCTACTTTAAATAGTTCAATTCTATGACACACTAAAGACATCCCTTGTTTCCATGATACACATATTTCTTAATATGGCATGAACTATTTTCCGAGTTCCTTTGTTCATTAAGGCATAAAAAATGTTTCTTTCTGGTTACCTTGCCTACCCTAATTTTCCCCGGCAACACAAATCTTTTTATAAGCACAAGAAGAATACATACAATTCCTGAACCTACCCTATTCTTAATTAGCATGTAATTAGAAACAAACAATTTTGTTAGGCCTAATAAATGTGGTGCCTTTAGTAATGTCACTTCCTGTCATATTCTACAATGCTCATTTCTCCAAGTGTCGAAGTTCTTATGTATAAAATTTTTAATGTTTTACTGGTTTCCATGCTAACATAAACAAGTTAACTTGCATCATTTTGCTATAAAGCAACCTTCGTAAATTAAGCTCTAAATTCTGTGCATGAGTTTTAATTGTTTTGATACAGCTTCTAAATATCAGTTCACCATGCTGCCACTATACCCACATCTTTTTTTTGTATACAGTATTTAATTTGTGAACCAATTAAATAGAGCTACATTTAATTTCTTTATAACAAATTTCTTTTGATGTTGGATTTTGTTCTTTTAATAATTGTGGTACTTAGTTTTAAATTTCATGTGTCTTCAAGTGTTTTTAAGGGAGTATGCATTAAATCGAGTTCCTGTCTCCTAATCTATGAATCTACAGGGTGTTTTAACGAACTTCAGTTCTATTACAGTTAGGCCTTAAAATTTTTTTCTTGGTTAAATGCTCATTAAAAATAGGGTAGGTAGATTGGGGCTTTTTTGCTCTTGTAAGCATGTGGAAAGCTAGAAAAAGTGAGAAAGTAAATTTTCAATTCCTCAGGCCTAATAAAATGTATAGGGACTTGAGGCGAAATAAGGGTCGGCCAGGTAACCAGAAACTAAAAATCTTTTAGGCCTTAATCGTCTGATGGCTTGGTAATATTTTTTAACAAAATACTGCAATGCAGCCATAATCTTATTACCGAGTATTTTGTCAGCGTGTGTGTGTGGTCCTGTTTAAATGCCTTTTTATTCATTCAATAATTATTATATATCATTTGCAGATCAATTTTTTTGCTTGAGAATAATTTAGACGATAATAGAAGAATCTCGCACCTGCAGTGTAATGATTATTGACGTCTGGATTCGGAAACATTCCTGAGATGAAATTCAAATGTACTCATTGGGATGTTGAAAAGTGAAAATTAGAAAATATTCTTTATTTCTTAACAAGGTCGACTAGGGTGTAACTTTCGCAAAATCTATGTTTTCGTGTGACAACATTTTTCTTATTTTGATTTTTTTGTACTTGTTTTGAGTTAAGTGCTCGTACACTTTCTAAATTCTGAATCACCTCAGATGCATCCAATTGCTTTAGACGCAGGTCTTTTCTAGCCTTTCGTGAAATTGGTGGGAGGGTTTTCACACTTAAAAGATGCTGGATTTTCATTGCTTCATTAATTTGTTTTAATCTAGTGTTTTAAGAGGATAATGACTTGCACTGGCACTTTCAGGGGGGGAGTACACTGCCTATTTTCCTAAGTATTACGCCCCTCCCCTAGTCTGAAATCCTGGATCTGCCTCTGACTTACCTTGTCTGCTAAACAGAATGACATCAAAATATGCTGATTGATTTGTAAATGCATGTTCTACTTACACTAACCCTTCTCTCAATGATTATTATAAAGATATAAATCATTTAACAACAAGAATTAGGGTCAATTCAGGGCCAAGAGCTTTGATAAATTGACTGGGTTTTTCCTTTCAAAAGTGTATTTATTGAAGGTGGGAATGTTTTGAGTCAGTCAGTTTAACAATCTGGCAGTTCCACTAGGCTGTATAGCAATGGTCTTCCTCAAGTCCTGGGCATTTATTTGTGCTGTGTGGTTTCTTTCCTGGCATTGTTTGGATATTTTTTCATGAAGGTGTCTAAGCACACTTTTGACCTATATTTCTTAGCATGACATATTAATTATTCAAAAGAAAGTCCTCATTCTACTGTATGATTCAGAGGAAACTCTTCATTCCATCGGGTGAAATCTACAAGTGTAGAAAAATTAAGACCAACTTATAGCGAGATTGCAATTGCTTGTGATTATAAGTCACAAATAACTTTTTCAAGCTCCTGACATTTGGTTTGTTAAAGGTGAAAGTTTTGCCAGACAGAATGATCTTTGCATGATCAAATTTTGTATCTTCAACATTTATCAAAGAATACTTTTTAGCTCACCAGAGCACGAATGTGCTCAAGGTGAGCTTTTGTGATCGCCCTGCGTCCATCGTGCATCGTGCGTCGTTTGTCGTGAAGTGGCGTCCATGTTTACTTAAAACAACATCTCCTCCTACACCGCTATGCCGATTGCAATCAAACTTTGCTGGAATGATCCTTGGGTGGTCCCATTTCAAAGCTGTTCAAAAAATTAAATTTCATTAAAAACTCTGGTTGCTATGGCAACAAATAGAAAAAACTTTAAAAATCTTCTTGTCCGAAACCACAGGGCCTAGAGCTGAGATATTTGGTATGTAGCATTGTCTAATGGAACTCTACAAAGTTTGTTCAAATTATTCCCCTGGGGTCAAAATTGGCTCCGCCCCGGGGGTAACTTGATTTTACATAGACTTATATAGGAAATTTAAAAAATCTTCTTGTCAAAAACTACAATGCCTAGAGCTTTGATATTTGGTGTGTAGCATAGTCTAGTGGACCTCTACAAAGTTTGTTCAAATTATTGCCCTAGGGTTAAAATTGGCCCCGCCCCGGGGGTCATTTGATTTATATAGACTTATATAGGAAAATTTAAAAAATCTTCTTCTCCAAAACCTCAAGGCCTAGAGCTTAGATATTTTGTATGTGGCATTGTCTAGTGGACCTCTACCAAGTTTGTTCAAATTATGGCCCTGGGGTCAAAATTGGCCCTGCCCTGGGGTTTATTCTATTTTATATAGGAAAATTTAAAAAATCTTCTTCTCCGAAACCACAAGGCCTAGAGCTAAGATATTTGGCATATAGCATTGTCTAGTGGACCTCTACCAAGTTTGTTCAAATTATTGCCCTAGGGTCAAAATTGGCCCCGCCCCAGGTCACTTGATTTATATAGACTTATATAGGAAAATTAAAAAAATCTTCTTCTCCGAAACCGCAAGGCCTAGAGCTTAGATATTTTGTATGTGGCATTGTCTAGTGGACCTCTTCCAAGTTTGTTCAAATTATGGCCCCGGGGTCAAAATTGGCCCTGCCCTGGGGTTTATTCTATTTTATATAGGAAAATTTGAAAAATCTTCTCCTAAACCACAAGGCCTAGAGCTAAGATATTTGGTATGTATCATTTTCTAGTGGACCTTTACCAAGTTTGTTCAAATTATTGCACTAGGGTCAAAATTGGCCCTGCCCCGGGGGTCACTTGATTTATATAGACTTATATAGGAAAATTTAAAAAATCTTCTCCTAAACCACAAGGCCTAGAGTTAAGATATTTTGTGTGCAGTAATGTCTAGCAGACCTCTTCCAAATTTGTTCATATTATGGCCCTGGGGTAAAAATTGGCCCCGACCTTAGGGTCACTTGATTTTACTTGGACTCGTGTAGAAATATTTTAACAATGTTCGTCTCCAAATGACCTTTTATCCTGGTGAGCATTTACAGGGCCATCATGGACCTTTTGTTTCCTATGCTCCCTCCCTTTTCTTTCATGAGTTTCCTCCCTCTTCATTCCTGATCAGAGTCTCCTCCCTTTTCATTACTCAGTTCCCTCCCTCTTCATTCCTGTCTTCTCACCCTTTTCTTTCATGGTTTTCCTCCCTTTACTTTTCTTTTCCCCCCTCCCTCTTCATTCCTGAGTCTCTTCCCTTTTCATTCCTGCGTCTGTTGACTTAGGAATAGACATTCGCCAGGTGACATGCATACATGTATGTTGTTTTGCATATTAGTTGAGATCAAATAATCATTGGCTTTAAGTGAATGAAGCCTGAAAATGCTGAATCATCATACACTGTTAGATAGAATTGATAAAATAAAACACTACAAAAGCCTCGAGGTTTCATAACAATTTTTTTTTTCAATACTTCATTAATACAAAACATTTATATTCTTGTATGCGTATGACAAGCCTATCAGTTAACAAATTAATGGATTTTACAGTTAAAACTGTAAACTAAGGTTACTCTTGGGAAAGACAATGGGGCCTTTATTGGCATGTGACCTTATTTGGAGGTCATTTTATTCAAAATAATCGACAGTTTTTAAAAGAATGGCCTTTATTCACAGGGTTGCCTATATTCGGATGTGGCAGCCAACACAAGTTTGATTGTTTTTAGCTCACATGTCACAAAGTGACAAAGTGAGCTATTAGGATCACTCTCCGTCCGGCGTCCGGCGTCGTGCATCGTGCGTCGTGCGTCGTCAAACTTTTTGTTGTGAACACACTAGGGGCCACATTTTTGGCTCAATTTTAGCAAAACTGGGTCAGAACGTTAATCTCAACAAAATCTCGGACGAGTTCGATATTGGGCCATTTGGGGTCAAAAACTAGGTCACCAGGGCCAAATAAGGGAAAACCTTGTGAACACTTTAGAAATCACTGTTTTGAATTTATCTTCATGAAACTTTGTCAGAATGTTTATTTTAATAATATGTAGGTCAAGTTTGAAAATGGGTAATTTCTGTATTAAAATTAGGTCACTAGGGCAAATTGCTGGAAAACCTTGTGAACACTCTAGAAGTCACTGTTTTGATTGGATGATCATGAAACCTTGTCAGAATGTTTGTCTTCATAATATCTTGGACGAGTTCGAACATGGGTCATCTTGGGTCAAAAACTAGGTCGCTAGGTCAAATCTTATGAAAAACCATGTTAACACTGTAGATTTCACAGTTATTATTGGATCTTCACCAAACTTTGTCAAATCGTTTGTTTTAATGATATAACGGTCAAGTATAAATATGGGTCATCTGGGGTCAATAACTAGGTCACCAGGTCAAATCTTAGGAAAACTTTGTTAACACTGTAGATGTCACAGTTTTAATTGGATCTTCACCAAACCTTGTCAAAATGTTTGCCTCAATGATATGTGGGTCAAGGATGAACATGGGTCAGCCGGGTTCAAAAACTGGGTCACAAGGTCAAATCTTAGGTAGAAATCTTGTAAAAGCTCTAAATGTCATGGTTTTGATTGGATCTTGGCCAAACTTTGTCAGATTGTTTGTCTTAATGATATTAAGGACAAGTTCAAATATGGGTCACCTAGGGTCAAAAACCAGGTCACAAGGTCAAATCTTAGGAAAACCTTATTAACACTGTAGATGTCAAATTTTGATCGTATCTTCACCAAACCTAGTCAGACTGTTTGTCTTAATGACATGTAAGACAAATTAGAACATAGGTGGTCTGGGGTCAAAAACTAGGTCACGGGTTCAAAACAATGTTTTAATGAGTAAACAGTGATTGTCATGTGAGCGATATAGGGCCATCTTGGCCCTCTTGTTAATTAATAGCTTGAGTGCAAATTATTTGAGCCAGGCACTGCATGAGGTTTGATGTCTTACGTGAAAGTTGTTTTGTTAAATGTATAAACACAATTAAAATTAATTAGCCTGGTTGACTAACTTCATATCATTACAGGGCTGCTGATACAGATAATTTGAAGCCCATGCTGAGTGAATGTGATAAATAAACATTGCGTTGACAAAAAAACTTTAAAACACGAAACAGTAAAAAAATTGTGGGACAAGTTTTGTTTAAATCAAGACAAGATTTACATGAAGTTGATTCAACTTGTTTATAGTAGCACATATTTTCATTAATTGTTTTCGTCTTCTAGAATAAAATCAAGTATCAATATTAAAGGAGAAATTGAACAACTCTTAAGCCTCGGTTATTTATGAGATAAAGAGCTTTCATATTTTCTTCAACGTCTCCAAATGGCTGATAATGGCTGAAGTGTAATTTTTATACCAACTCCGATAGTGTGATGATTTACAAGTATGTTGATAAAATGAATGTTTGTATTGCTATGAAGAGGAAGAATGAAAATTGAAAGAGGTAATCTAGCTAGTTCCTATAGGACATCACTCTTCACTAGGATTGTTAACAAGTTTTGTACATGCCACCCGACCTGCTGAATTATCTCAACTTTTTATACAACCTCCAACTAATGATAGCTTAAGAGTTTACTGTAAACACAGTATAATTTTTAAGGTTTTTTTATTTACGTATTAGGGGCTGGACCTGACTGATAGGATATTAGTTTAAATGTTCTTCAATGAAATTAGATTTAACAATTTATTGAGGATTGTTTGTGTTCCCGCAACAATGTACGTGTAACATTGCAGTTTGTTAGGAAAATTAAAAATAAACAAAATGTTACAACATAGGTGTTATTAACAGATGCTTATGTGGAGATTAAACGATGTTTAATGAAAGCTCAGTGTACCTCCCTTCCGTCATGTTTGTTTATGAAAGGTATCCTGAACAAAATGACAAATTGATTGTATAAATTCACTACACTTTAAAATAAGAGACACATTGTCGTTTTAAGAAATGAAATATTACGTTTAAATTCTTGTTTTCTGTTTTCAATTGCTTCTGATTTGTTAATTTATAGCAATTTTTAATCACAAGAAATATTAAGCACGATCATTAATTAGACAAAACTTTAAATCAAGAAAGATTACATCTATTATTATATTGTCAAAGGAAAAAAAGTCATTTTAGAATATTGTGTTGTGCGTCTATTGACTTTTCAGAAAAACATTATCATGCAATATCTAAAGTGAAGTGTGTACTGTAATAGAATTTATGTTAGTTAGATGGTGAATTATGAGTCAGTGCTTTGCTGCATATTTCGTTAATTTGAATGAACATTTCTGTGAACATTTTATGTGTATTATGTCTGAAATGGATTCACCTCCCGGCTATATTATATCAGAATGAATTATTAATGTTGAAACAGAATAGCATGCATTTATTCTGCAGTTTACAATACTGTCCTATGTCTGTCCTGTTGTCAGTATTGAAAGAGGGTATATCCTGTCTTATACACAGTCAAACCTATGAAGAGAGGGCCACCCTTCGGAAAGACATAATATGGCCTTTACAGACAGGTAGCCCTTATCCAGGGATCATTTTCATCTAAATAATCTATGACAGTTATTAAAAGAATGGCATTTATTCTAAGGGTTGCCTTTATTCTGAGATGGCCTTAAACATAGGTTTGAATGTATATATGTAGAGTTCTTATGCATGAAAAACAAAAGAGAACCTTGTTGCACTGATGGCTCATATTTATTAATGTGCAGAATTATGGTAGGCAGCCATTTTTAGAAATTCTAACTTCAAGACATTTTTCAAGTCATTTACAATTCTAAATTTGTAATAAAAATGATCCGACTTGTTTAATTATGCTGAAGGACAATCACGTTGAAATAAGATGTATTATTTTCATTTTGGTTGTATTTGTAAGTTTTAAATTGTGTCTGCTGACTGAGGATTACACATGTCTGGAAACACCAGGTTACATTATAGTCAGTCATTTTGTGAGGAAATTGATGAAGATAGCTGTAGGCATGCAACTATTTATGTGTATAACATAGTCATGTTCTGACTTAGTTCTCTAACTTTGGGTTTTAGGATATATAATATTAAACAGTGTCCTGCCAAGGTTTAAAAGAATTTTGGACAAAATTTTCAAGGGTTCGACGCAACAGTGTAGTAACTCATATTGAAACAAGAACAAGTTACGACAGTGATGCGCTGAGCCCTCAAAATGCCCCTTGAGTAAAAAATATTGGGGACATTTTGAAAATAACTGAGACAAAGAATTCAACCAAGAGAATTATCCTTTAGCCTTTTCTCCCGGAATGAATGAACAGTGGCATGTTTGGTTACATTAGTTCAGACTAAGACCAGGCAGGTATAGGTGTATTATGGTACATGTACAAGGAAGGTTGGTGGATGGAAGGTTTTCTGTTGTATTGTTGTTTTCATCAGATTATTGTGTTTCCTTTTGTTTCTTTTTACCGGCGTTGCCATTTTTGAAACATCAACTGTCAGAAAAAACAATCAATTTCATTGGTGGTTGCAGAATTATACACCAATCAGAATTGTCATAATAAAAGGCTTTCGCTCATAGTGCACTGGTGCCTGTAATATTTATACTGCTGTGATGATTGCAATTTGTTTTTCGGATTTGTACTCATGAAATTTTGTATGGAACATGATTCGCACCTCAGCAATTTTTAAGCAACACCTACGATTTTTTAGCGAGAATATTGCGGAATAGCGCCAGTGGCAGAACACTATATATATCATAATGTGACTGCGGCCGTCATCCAGTGGTAAGTTGCTGGACTTGAAATTAAGCAATTTAGGTTCTCATCCTGATACCGGCAGGTCACGCCCTTCTATGAAAGTTTTGAAAGAATGTTGATTTCCCTCTTTATGTTGAGAGGTTGCTGGCTCCTTCTTCAAGGTTTGTTTAATACTGGTAAGAATATTGGTGAACTGGCCACTATATCATTTAAAAAAACACCTAACTCACTGAAACAAAATTATCATTATTATGTGGTTTAGTATGAAACCTACCAATGCTTCTTGATGACTCACCAGCACAAACCCATATCTTTTTAGTTTGCATGTGACTGAACACTTTCTTTATGAATATGACAGTTTTTGAAGATGGTTTGAAAGGTACCTGAAAGTGAAAACATTGTATAGATGTTCAGAATTGATTGTTTTTAAAGATAGATTAATGATGCTATGTTTGTTTGCAGACTAACAGTTTGTTATTGTGATGTATGCTCAAAGGCGAAGGTATATTTTGGCGCCTACTATGTACTTTGACAGTTTAATGTCTAATAAGAGTTACTTTCTACCTAGAAACTTGGCATATTGGCTGATATATGTCATAAGTTATCCACCTTTGCGTGTCAGGTCTAAGCATCACTATATTGTATGAAGTAGAAAACTTGTAAACTTCAGGAGGTTCAACTCAGGTGTGTTCGTTAAGAGAAAAAACATCAGACTTGTTATAATAAATTCTTACCTTGCTTTGATGTTTTCATGATCTTATCATTATGTCTTCAAAATATAGAACATGTATCCTGTCAATGTATCTTGTCAGGGTATCCTGTCAATGTATATCCTGTCAATGTTTTATTTTTTTAAAATTTACCCGTTAAGTTTAACACATTGAACGATTCATCAGCCGTTAATTAAAGAATACACAAGAGAATGGCTCAGATACAAATGATACACACATGTTTAATTTTAACTGGAACATGAGAAAATTTAAATAAATTCCTAATCAAACAATGACAGCAAAGTTTATAATTGAACACCTACAAATGCATTTTGATTGATTTTTTTAATTAACCATTTCCTAATTTTTTTTTTATTTGCAGTCAACTCCAGTGTTTGTAGCTACCTCCAAATAAAAGCCATCCTGTGAATAAAGCTCATTCTTTCAAAAACAATCATTGATTGTTTAAAACAAAATACCCTCCAAATAGAGGCCACTTGCCAATAAAGGTCATATTATGTCCTTCCAAAGAGTGGCCTTTGTTCACAGGTTTGACTGTATAGATGGAAAGTTAGTACCATTTTATATTCGTTTGTAAAAGATCTGTTTTGTACAGTCTGTCTGGATTTGGATATTGAATAGCTTGTGAGAGGAAGAATACCACTTTGAACTAATCACATGAATTATGGAAAATTACATTTTGAAACTGGTAATATATGGCCATGGGGGGATTAAATCTTGGACACAAATTAACTATCAAAATGGTTTTTATATTTTCAAATTATAGAACATTGCTTTATAAATCATTTAAAGATATTCCTTGTAATTTCCTCCAGGAAATTTATTATCAAAATATTTTAATTTAGAAACCACCCACTCCTTGGCGGACCAGTCTCATACCATTACTTCAATTTCATAACTTTTGTAATCATTTCATAATTTACTTCCCTTGATATTTATCGCATAAAACAAATTTCTATTTAAGTATGTGATGTGTTTCTCAACGTACAAGCTTCAAGTTCTTTTAATTACATTTTATGTTACTCTCCTACTTTTATTCATAATTTTGAATCTATTTCTGTTTCCTGGCCCTCCTTTTTTATTGCCACAATTGCTGTGAAACAAATTTTTTTCATGTGTTTTCCGAGTTTTGTTTCGTTTTGTTCTGCTTGTCTATCCCAGTATTATGTAACACTTAGCAAGTTTATAATCCGATGGTAGCAATTATCTGCAAAGTTAACATAATTGTTGAAACATGCATAAAAGTTTTCATTCACATAGCGGAAAATCATTAAAACCTTGATGTATGTCTAGGTTCTCGGAACAGCTGCTCTGTATATATCATACTTGTCAAAATCCAGTTAAAATGTTTACTCTATAAGTTATACATATACAAGGAAATTGCAATTCATATTATGCCAATTTTCTTGTTTTTGGGAATTCCGTGATGTTGGCATTTTTTCGCAACATCTTAGCATGTGTAATTGAGATATAAATCTGGTATATTTCCTCAGTGTGTTACAATTCTAAATGGGTTATTCAATGCCTTCTTGCTTGAAGAAATATAATGATCTCTAAATGACATTGAGATATGCGTAGCATTCTATGGTTAATGCTATATATACAACTCATTGTTTTACAACTTCAAACATGCTTCAGATCTTTGCAAGGAGAAAAAACATCGGTTGAAAGTCGTCTTTAAGATACTATTATTTGTGCGTTTTTTTGTTTGGTTTTGTAGTGAATTTTGTAAAGGGATTTTCATATGCTTAATTTTGTCTGAGAAACAAATATTATAGACAACATGTAAATTATTCTTTGTTGGTTTTCTGCTTACTGTTTCAGATGTTGATTTAAATAGACTCAAGCATTTTAATGAATGAATTTCTTTGCTCTTTCTTTATATGTAAACTTGTTGACTGCACATACTTTGTTAAATTGAATCCAGGATTCATAGTTCATGAAGTTATTAAAAAAAAGATAAAAAAATGAAATTGCTGAGTCTTCTACAATGGCCAAGGATTAAAGTTTATTCAGATTCATACATATAAACCTACCTATCATACTAAAATTCGAGGGCTCAGCGCAACACTATCGTAACTTGTTCTTTTTCAATATGAGTTACAACACTCTTGCGTTGAACCCTCGAAATACTCACTACAATACTCATTACAAACCTTACTTATATAATATAGAGAAAAAAATATCATAAACACATTTGTCAACTTGTAATCATCTTTACAGCAAGGGTCATTACGTGATTCATTTAAAGGTCAATGATTCAAGACATGCCACTGGTCATTCAAACTTTGAATCATCACTTACATGTCCCTGATAAGTATGTTGGTCTTGATTAAGTCAAGCACCCCTGTAAAACATCTATTCCTACTTCATGAACTATTCATGAACTATGCAAGAATAGTTTAAAAAAATCATGTTTTCATATATTCTTTTCTTAGGGGCGACTGAGCCAATGGTATTTATCCTTTCTTTGGATGGCATTTATGTAATCATTCTTTCCGCTTAAGTCTATTTATGTTCTCGTTACAAAATTCTCCTCTGATTGCCAGCATTACAGTACTTTTTCTGCTTCAGTTTGTTAAAAAATTTGGTGGGCCAGACAGTCAGCATACAATTTATTGCCTATATAGCATGTCATATTGCACCTGTGTGTTAAACATTAATGGAACATTTCAAATGTATCCTGACAGATTGTAATTATATGTATATGTTGTAACAATTCTTTTCTTCTCCTCTTAGCTTAGAAAGCGCAGTATGTGAGCTGGGGAGAAAGCGTTGGGATTAGTTGATGGCATATATTTGACTGACATCTCTGTTAGCAAACTTCCTCAATGCCATTGAAACAGAATATGGAATAGTTTTTGCATGAAGTTTTGTTTTTGACGTGATACTGAAAATTCCTTGTAATAACTTCAGTGAAGTCAATTCACATGATACTTTTTTTATGCCCCTGATAGATGGGTGGCATATGATAGGGTTTTTGGCCTGTTTGTCTGTTTGTTAACATTGCCTATAAAACCAAAGGCTTCCACCTACAGTCACCAAACCTCATAATGTTGGTTCCTCATGACAACCTCTACAGGATCTGTGCATTTTCAGGTCAGCAGGTCAAAGGTCAATGTCATGGGGGTATTATGATTTAAAAACACATATAGTTTATGTTTCATACAGTTCTGGGATCCAATAGCTCACTAACATCCTTCCCTATGTCTGGAACTTGAAGTTCTTTTATGAGTAATAAACAACCAATAATCTCTAATTACACTAATTGCAGCACATGCACTTTGTATGGTACTTGGTTCCACACTATCTTTTACTATTATCATAGGGTGTTTTACATAGATAGATAGGTTTTGTTTGAAAATAAGACAACATGTCCAACATTTCGCACATTACAAAAACACAAATTAACATTTCCAATGATGTGATTATAGAAATCTAAATACAAATGATCATTTCTTTACGAATACATGTGCAGTATAATTTTTAAAACAAAATTAAAACAAAATATTATTATTCATCAAAATGCTATATCAATGTAAGTGTTATTACATGTATCATATTAAATACAAAGAAATGACTGAAAAAAAAATAAAGGAAACATATTCAACAATTGACACTATTATATGTATTGCCTTGTGAAGGAGAGCCTCTGTCAATTAACAGTCTATTGGAGAGGATATAAGAGTCTTGTCACATGTTGTTTCAGGTCTTTACCCTATTCAGTCTCTCCAAGTATACTTAATTTTCTATTGAAGAATAAAATTTATCTAAACTCTGTTAATCTTAGAAATATTTTGTCTTCACATTGCATAATACATATTTAAGGGGTCTGAGAAATCTAGAGGCCAAGATGTGAATTTGGGGTCGGGGGGGGGCAAAGTGTCCAGATACCATTGAACATTGTTTGTTCAGAAAGTTTGATTGTGTTGCAGTGATTGAACATTGCTTAGAACTGCAAAGCTTTAGAACTGAAGCTAAATATGTAATAATCTTTTATTGAATCTTTGATTGTGTTGCAGTGATTGAACATTGCTTAGAACTGCAAAGCTTTAGAACTGAAGCTAAATATGTAATAATCTTTTATTATATCTTTGATTGTGTTGCAGTGATTGAACATTGCTTCTGCAATGCTTTAGAACTGAAGCTAAATATGTAATAATCTTTTATTGAATCTTTGATTGTGTTGCAGTGATTGAACATTGCTTCTGCAAAGCTTTAGAACTGAAGCTAAATATGTAATAATCTTTTATTGAATCTTTGATCAACTTATTAAAAAAAAACTTGAAAGGAATTCAAGAAAACATGATCTTTTCTTAAATTATTCTTGCATAATTCTTGCATAGTTTGTGAATAGTTCATGAATTATGAATAGATGTTTGATAGGGGTGCAGTGGATGGATAAAGATGTATATCAAAATGGATGTGATGCATAATATATTGAATCTCGTCAAAGTTTGTTTAAAATTTTGATTTTCTGCAAATGATTGACTTAAATACACCAACATGGCTGCTACTTTTCGTGTTGTAATAAACACCATGTATACATTTACAACATATAATTCTATAAATACAAATTGTATATTCATTTCTTGTATTTTCAGACATCTTAATTTGCCTTTTAACAATTTGCCATTCAAGATAAAATTGTTTGAACATGTACAAGAAACTAAAACCTACCTAGATGATATCCATTGGCTCAGCACTCAATAGCTTAGACCGTTGTCTTTACAACAGTTTACTGTATAATTGAGTTGTCCCAGTATTTTGCTAACACAAGTAGGTTTTTTATTTCTGTTTATTTATTTAATTTATATGTTTTATATCCGGACTACTGTGATGAATTCTCAAAGGAGATTCTTTCTTAGAGAGTTATTGATAGTACCAGTTAATTCATTGTATTTCCAATGTCTGTATTATCTATAGCAACTTGCTGAGCTCAGAACTAGCCGTTCAATTCCTGTTTTCTTAGTCTAGACAAAACATTAATTCTTGGAATGTTACAAATATTAATGTTGCACATACTTGACAATTCTTTCACTCTGCATACTATTACACTGATTTATAAATAATGCCACATTTAAATAAACCTAAAAATTGACCCGTTTTGATGGTAACTGTTCTTCAGCATTTTTATTTGTCTAAAATTCTGGATTTTTTTTCTTCAATGTTGAATGTATCAATTAATAATGGTTTCCTTGCAAAATGGGTCAATTTTTCGAAAAAACTAATCGTTGCAAAAAAGGAACAATTACCAAAGAAGTTTTGGCCTTAGATAAAACATGTTTATTTTTTGCTGTCACAGTTGTTTAAGATAAGATTAAGATGTTTACTATGGAAAATCTATAATACAGTAAAGAAACACTAGATTGAATGGTATTTGCCTCATGACATGGCAGTAAACTTAATCTTTTCGCAATTTACCAGTAAAAAAACTATCTCTTCTCTTTTATTGCTGTTTACTGTCTCTTGCAGACACATTCTTTTTGTGATTTCTTTGTCTATATTATTCATCTGTCATCATTTTCTCCCCAGTGATTGTCTGAGGTCACATTTCTATGATGTTAAGTAAGTTGAAACCTATACTTGCACTCACATTAAGATAAACACTGTTGCAGCATGTTTAAGACTTATGAAGTGTTAGAGCGTTTGTTATGGTGCTCTGTTAAGGCCATCATACCATCGCTACATGTCATCGTACCATCACTTCAAGGCATCATACCATTGCTTCATGGTATCGTACCATCACTACATTGCATCGTACCATCACTACATTGCATCGTACCATCACTACATAGTATCGTACTACCATTACATGTCATCGTATCATCACTTCAAGGCATCATACCATCGCTACATGGTATCGTACCATCACTACATGTCATCGTATCATCACTATATGGTATCGTACCATCACTACATGTCATGGTACAATCGCCACATGGTATCATACCATCACAACATGTCATCGTACCATCACTTCAAGGCATCATACCATTGCTTCAAGGCATAGTACCATCGCTACATGGTATCTTACCATCGCTACATGGCATTGTACCATCACTACATGGTATCATACCATCGCTACATGGCATTGTACCATCACTACATCGCATCGTACCATCGATCCATCTCCATTGTACCATAAACATTGTGCCATCTTGACAATGACCCCAAATCATCTTGCAATTGACTTCCCACCATCTTGCCATCGACCTCATACCATCAAGCCCTTGATGATACAATGGCCTTAATGGAACACCATAAGCAGTAGTTTACTTCAAGATAATCTATGAAGACTTTAAGTTATGAAAAGTACTGGTGTTCATTCTTGTTCCTCATATTTTTTAAAATCAATGTAGAAGTTAAAATAAGTAGTCATTCCATAACACCATGAAATGACCTTTTACTAAATGCATTGTTAGAATATTGAGTAATTGTCAATGTTTCATTATTGTTTAAATTCTAAACCTTTTCTGGTATTTATTTCTAGCTATATGACTTTTGCTTGATCTTCTTCTGAACAGTAAATAAATATCTGATCAGTTTTCTACCACAAGCGTCTCGGCTTAAGACACGCTCCTTGTAAATAATGGAAGATGGATAATCTGTCATTATGTAAAATAAATATTTATGTGTGTTCGCTTTTAACACAATAAAAAAAGATGGACAGAAATGTCAAAGTTATTCTGATGAATTGTAAACAGGTTTTCACATGTTATCCTGTAATTTGACCTCTATCTAACAAATATGAGTGGATCATCTATCAAAAGAGTTATAACTGTCTTCACCAACATAATTAGTTTAATCATTTACTGATTTATTGAAAAGATGGAAAAGAGAAAATATTGCAAGAAGAGTTGATACATTGTCATGGAAACGTATCTAGAGTGATACATTACAAGCTGAAATCGTGCTAGATGGAATTCACTGACATTAGATTAATCTATTGCCGCTTTTCCCTTGAGGATTTGAGACCTCTCCAGTCTAGATTACTTCCCAGGAAATAATATTATAAATTGGAAAAAAGAAATCCTCATAAATTGATAACAATGAATACACTATGTTGAAAGCTAGAGCAGTTTTTCGGGATCAATGTAAATGGAGAATATCAGGGGATAATTTACTGATCATCTTGTCTCGTATTCTATAGAAAAAAAACACAGCAAATATTGAATGGATGTCAAAGTAGTTACTGACTAGGACTGTTACAGTATACTCGTACTTAGGTATCGCGGTGTGGCGGGTAGGCTGTTAAATGAATACATGTACTGTATCGGGAGGTTTGTATTGATTGTACATGTATTGGCATTTTTCCTTTACATACATTTCATGCATAAAAAACGTCAAAACTTCTTAGTTTTTTTACATGTTATACTGAACACTTTTTAATTTCTGTGTCTATTTAAACTGTGTTAAGGAGTTGATTTGTTGGTTTGAATCTTGGCTCTGCATTGACGCTTTTTCAGTGGCCCCTTCCCAACTGCTGAGCCAAGTACTGTATTTAAAAAATTACAGGAAACAGACGCTTGAATCGGTGTTAACCACCGGGCATGATAAAAGGACCAGGAAAAACTATTAAAAAAGAGTTGGGATAAAAATGCTCTGTTCACCTTTATCATTTTTCCCCTCTCTCTCTAATTAATGTAGCTGTAAATAAATAAATGTATCAGATTCTTAAATCTTGAACAAATTTAGAATGTTTGCCATATGTGGTGATGTTGCTGTCATAAAAGGAAGGGAGGAAACTTTGTACAAAGGAATAGAATGGTAAATTACTTTTCTGAAAATTTAAACATTCCTAAACCAATTCTTTTTTCTGACACTCATTATAAATCCATAAACTTTATTATCGGGTTACACTCATTAAAAGTTTATGAACTTTACAATTGAGCTACACTTAATAAAAGTTCATGAACTGCATTATCCAGTAACATTCTTCAAATGTGCATGAACTTCATTATCAAGTAACAATCTTCAAATTTTCATGAACTTTATTATCAAGTAACATTCTTCAAATGTTCATGAACTGCATTATCAAGTAACAGTCTTCAAAAGTTCACAAACTTTATCATCAAGTAACAGTCTTTAAAAGTTCACAAACTTTATCATCAAGTAACAGTCTTTAAAAGTTCACAAACTTTATCATCAAGTAACAGTCTTTAAAAGTTCACAAACTTTATCATCAAGTAACAGTCTTTAAAAGTTCACAAACTTTATCATCAAGTAACAGTCTTCAAATGTTCATGAACTTTATTATCAAGAAACATGCTTCAAATTTCCATGAACTTCATTATCAAGTAACAGTCTTCAAATGTTCATGAACTTTATTATCAAGTAACAGCCTTCATATGTTCACAAACTTCATTGTCAAGTAACAGTCTTCAAATGTTCATGAACATCATTATCAAGTAACAGTCTTCAAATGTTCATGAACTTTATTATCATGTAACAGTCTTCAAATGTTCATGAACATCATTATCAAGTAACAGTCTTCAAATGTTCATGAACTTTATTATCATGTAACAGTCTTCAAATGTTCATGAACATCATTATCAAGTAACAGTCTTCAAATGTTCATGAACTTTATTATCAAGTAACAGCCTTCATATGTTCACAAACTTCATTGTCAAGTAACAGTCTTCAAATGCTCATGAACTTCATTGCCAAATAACAGTCTTCAAATGTTCATGAACTTCATTTTCATTTAAAGTGTGTTAACTTCATGATTATGTTTATCATTTAAAGTTTATGACTACATCCATTCAAAGTTTCACTAATATGATAATATGAAATAATACCAATACATCTAATTCATGAAGACTATTCATAATGTATGCTCATAATAATTTTTGAATCCTTAACATTGCTTTTTAGGAAATTCCTCATTAGCAATTTAGAAATGCCCTACTATTTAGCTAATGTCATGGTTATGTCAAGACATTCTTGAAACAAGGTTATGCAATCATTGTTGATGCATTTTAAAGTTTTCACAAATACTTTTATCTCAATTTTATGTATTTGTCTACAAATGATTTAATCAGTAACTTAGGAGAATATATTCCATCTTGGATACTGCATCATTCATGTATTATACATCCAGCATTCTTTTATCTAAGAAAAAGGTTGTATGTCCTTAAGGCCATGGAATTCAATAGCTTTGCAAAATAACTAGGAGATGAAACAAAATTAACTTTACATTTGCACTGTGGAGGTTAAATTTATAAGGACCTGTGGTAAATTACTGTGAATAGCTTCTGGCATTTGTTCCATTGCTTGAATTTCTAAGACTTTTTAAGCTGAAGTTTGTCAAATTATGAGATTTTAACATTGTTACCTCCCTTTGTGAAACATTAATCACTGTTTCCTCTAGATAATGTGTGACAATATAGAATTATTTAGTATCCCATCTAAAACATCTGTTCCTACTTCTTGAACTATTCATGAACTATGCAAGATTAGTTCAAGAAAAATTAATGTTTTCATGAATTCCTTTTGAAGGGGAAAAAATCTACCCAGAATATATTGACTTATTAATATATTGAAACTTTTTTGTTAAGCTAGCATTTACATTAATTTTATCATATTTATTTAAAGAACTGCAATACATTTATATAAGTTAAATTTTTACATTTTTATTGATTTAATGTTGCATTTATTGTACTCATCCTCACAAGGGAGACAATTCTGTTAATGCTTGAATAAGAGCTAATTAATAACATGCATTATTAATTCATGCAATTATAATTTTTTCTTTATCATGAATAGTTGTTGAAGTATAAATAACTTGTTTGACAAGGGAATTAACTCTGGTTATTCTCACACGCTTCTTCCTTCTCTTCATAAAATTCTTCATGGTTATAATCATCCGTACTAACTCATGCCATATTCATATTTATTCATTGAATGAATATATACACATACATTTGTATTGAATGTGATATTCTAGGGGTCTGTAGTTTATTCATCTGACAAATTCCCATATCCATTAGTTGTGTGGCTTATTATTTGCGCATAAAAATGTGAGTATGGTCGGACAATGTTAGAGAATGATTCCTGGGCTGTCTCCCATGGGATGAGGCAGTCTTTTTAATTTGTCAGATATGTGTCAGCTATGTCTGATTCCCAACGATATTTTGTTCGTTACCCTAGCAAGAATGAATCCCTCGATTGTCCGTATGATTAGTTTTGTGAAAATGATGCTGATATAAATGAATTAACACTTTGTTGATCATTGTACGGAGATACATGATCCCAATAGACAATACTTTCATTGTTTTTACGAGTCCTTTCAACCAAACTATGTAACCAAATATGGTCATAAGTGCTGCCAGAACATTAGTTGTAATTTTGGTAATTGATTTGTTCTCCTTTGCCCAAATGGAGGAAAGATAGTAAATAACTGGCCAAGTACCGGGCAATAGACTTCAACTATTGATCTTGTTTTGGGATAGAGTTTTCTCCCTTTTATTATATTCCATGTTTAATGACCATCAACATTTTGCTTTTGGCTATTTGGTAAATATTAGAGAAACTTAACTTGCCTGAATCAATGGTTGTTGTTATTGATCATAAAATGAACCACTTTGATAATTGTTTGTAAATTATTTGGTTTCAAATATTAAAAGATGATTTGAATGTTGCTTTTTTTATTGGGTTTTAATGTTAGAACAACATTCAGGGTCACTTGGTGACTTCCGGCTTTAATAATGGGGGAAGACAACAGAGGTACAACTGTGTAGGACCGACTGTCCTTCCGTTAGCTTGCTGGACAGCTTCCTCTTTACTGGTATTTAACTGAAAGATCGTTGAAGGAAGGCATTTAAAACCCTACTGCAATGAAAACTTGAAGTTTAAAGCCCCATTAGCTTTTTGGATGTTAAAATTAAAGTAGGTCTTATTTTGCATAGAAAGATGTCTTATCAGTGAAACTGACTTTCATTTGCAATAAAAACATTCCAAAAATTATTTTTTAATCACGACGAAGTACATAATTATTATAGAAATATAGCACAGTATTATTTTCAATGATATTGCAAAAAGTAAGAAAAATCATTTGACAACATTTTAAAGAGATGTGGCTAAAGAAAAGCATTATGTAAATAATAGTGTACATTTCTTATATTTTACTATCATTTTACCTATTGTTCAGTATTACTAAATTCAAAAAGCTAACGGGTCTTTAAGTTACCTGAAATATAAAAAAGATATAAAGCTCATTAAAACTCATTATATCTGATAGTCAACCTGGTATTTATTGATTTAAAATGTGTCACAGACGTTCTTGTTATTACATCTTGTAAAGTCCTTGTGCTAATTGTGTGCTTCTCTTTTGTTGAAAGTTTGTTATATTTCACATCACATTTCAAAACACCTTGTTTCATTGGTGTACAAACCCAGGTGGTAAAAATAGTGAAAAAAAAAATCATATTTGATTTTGTGTTAATAATGTCTCACCCATTATAGAGACCCTTTGCTTGTTTCTCTGACAATGTTGTATGCTGTATGACTTGGCCTAGACAGCTGTGTGAGTTTTTGTCTGAATCTTGCACGTTTTATTTAAAAAAGAAACCGTAATAAAGAATAGTTCGTGTTGTAGCGAAACATTATCCTCATGATGTAGTTTGTAATTCATAACCTTTGTCAGTTTATTATTCACAAATTTTAAGTACTAAAATATTTTATACAATAACTAACATTTATGACTTATACAACAATTGGGTTGAGTCTTGCAATATGAATTTGTTATTTTTCTACAATAATTTATTCTCTTTAAATAATATGTTTTTACTTGATTTTTGATTTAATCCGTCTTATTTCTCATTTTTCAACAACTGGCATCGTTACAAGCAACAAAGTGCATTCTTGTACATTATGACTTATATTCTAAATGTTTTTTTTTTAATTTTTAAACACTTAACTACTGAATCTGCAGTATTTTTCATTAAGGTTTAAATATTGTGCATGTTTTAAAGACTTCCATTTATCATTTTTTTATTATTTTTTTATTTATGCCATAGATGTACTTGATACATAATTATATTCTGAATGAAATTGTATTTGTTTATATTCATTTTAAATCAGTTTTTGTCAGCAGTTTTATATGATTATATTTAGAGTCTTCTGTACGGTTGTATGTTACATGATAATGTACCATATAAATGTAATTACAAAAAACACTTAAAAGCCTCTTTCAGAATTTAAAACCTAACCAATTTTCGAATCAAATACTTCATAGCTTTATTCAATTTTTAGTTTTCTTCTATTTTCATTTTAATATGGTTACATTAACAGTTTTATGTAATGAGACAAAATAGTTTTAGTGTTTAGAAATTTTTCACGCTTAAATTATTTGCCGATATTTAAGTCAAAAGAATGTCATTCAAAATGTAATAGTAAGATTTCGCAAAATATATGTTTTGTCGAATTTTTGAATTACACATATTTAGCATTTTTTTACAGTGAAGGGGAGAAATTGATATTTTTATTAACAATGAGATTTCTCGAACATTGTGCACACTTGATGGATTGTTATAACGTGAAATCATCTTTCATCAATGCAGGCTTAACAAAAAATGTATTGATAATTATAATGTTAAGTAGTGGAGTATCTTCAATACTTACCTGACAAAGATAAATATTGATTTGCGTACCATTCTCTGACTGTTAACAATCAGGTTTATAATACCACTGGTTGCATTAAACTCGAGTTTTCCCTTTGTTCAAAGTAAAATAATTTATTGTAAAATTGTTTAACTCTGTCAAAAGCTGTTATTTTGCTTTAAGTTTCCGCTTAATGGTTTAACAACAGTTTCTACTGATTTGTATTAAATTTGTTAAGTAAACATTATTTGGAATTGATCTTAAACTGTTTCCTTCTATACACGCTGCTCATACAATAGATCTGACCTTGTTGACATTTTATGGTACAAATTATAAGCAAACATTGAAGATTTAGAATTGTTAACAAAATATTGTATGAATTGATAAATAAAATATTTAAACTGGTATTAAAGATTGAGGTATAAATATACTTCAGTTGATTGTTGCAGAGTTTTATTTAGAGAGCCATATATTTTTTATGTACAGTCACCTGTACACTGCAGATCTAATTGATGATATTTACTGTCTCTTGGCAGCAGCTTGTTGATTAAGTCTGTAGTGTTACCTGCTTAATGCAAACCTTTAACTGCATATATATATATATTGATTCTACTAATTTGTTTAACATATTTTTAACTAGTATTCACTTTTAGATTATTTGATTTATTTTCACTAACAATTTGTAATTGATTAAAATTGATTCAAATTTGAATAGTTGTACATTCATAGTTTAAGCTATCATAGACTGATTAAGTTTTGTTTGGTTTTAATTTCATGAATTATTGCTCTTTTTGTGAAGTAGTTTCATTTCAAAGTAGGTTTATTGCTGTTTTTTTGTTTTTCCCAAATAATTTCTTACTTTAGATTTCCCTGTTAGGAACATTAGGGTTGGCAATAAAACATCAGTTTCTGTCAGGTAACCAATTAACACAACTATTTTTCTGTCCAGGTAAACTACATAAATATAATAATTATTCTTGTTGTATTACTAATTGGTATATGCAGAAGCTGTGAGATTTCATTTTATCAACAGTGAATGCATTGACATCATTTGTGCAGTCTGTCTCTATGAATACTGTAACCTGTTACTCTACGTTCTACTCATCCATATCACTTGAAGTGTACAACAATGTTATTGCTTTGTGACTTTTATTGTAATGGATTTTTAGCCTCAGCTATGGTTTGAGTGTGAACACCCTTCAATGAACGAGATTTGTAATGCACAAAACTGCTCTTGGCATTCATCTATTGCCACCAAGTCTGTAACTGAAATTTGAACTGTTAAATTAAGAAAACCATGACTGTATAAAAGACAGCGATCCAGTTAATCTGAATGTTTTGTTTAAAACCTTAAGGTGACAGTACTAGCTTTCAATAGTGATATGTTTAATTATCTCCTAGGTTCAGTAATGTCGAGATAGATTTAAATTCCCTACAACAAAGAAGTCTTGATTAGACTAATGCACTAGACTGCATCATTATAGTGTTGTCAGTAAATTTATTGCTTCTATTTGATAATCAATAATTGTTTAATGTTTCTGTATAATGAGACAATTCTTGCAACAGAAATAAAACTTCCTAGATGTGTGACAATAATAGCCTCTACTTATGACCTTGGTGCAAATTGCCGGAGACTTCAATGGTTTGCTAATATCAATTATTATGGTGTTTGGTTATTACAACTGATTTATAAGTAGGCTTGGATAAAAAAAAAATCTGACATTTTGCAAATTTCTGATTCACTTGTTCAGATTTTACTATCAGTGAAGGTAATTTTGTTCCACCTACCATGGCATTTATCTTAAAACCCTTTTAAAGTTAAATGTCACTAGTCACCATCTAGGAGAATTAATTTTTCTTATTTTTTCAAATGTTAACAATTCCTCCCAGTGCTATGACAAGATTTGCAGATTTCCTATCTTAGCACTCAGGTAATCACGAATCAAATTGAAAAATCGAGTATGAATAATCGTCATTGTTCAGATTTGGATGGCAATCTTGTTTGTTAGCATAAAGTGTATTCTTTGTTCTTAAATATCCCTTTTCTCTGAATACATTTTCTCTTCAGGGTCTACTCTATTTGCTTAGAGAATGGGTCACAGGTTTGAACAAGAAAATTATGCTGGTAAACTCATTAATAGAAAGGGAGCACCTATAAATATAAGTAATAAAATCAGTTAATATTGATTTATTCCTGAAATTTTTTTTTAACTGTCTTCAGAACTGAAATGTTTAAGTTTGAGATGGGTTACATGATAACAAAAGACTTGTGATTCAATTTGTGGATTGCAAGATCTGATGGGATTGCCTCTTACCCAACGATCCACAGCCCTAATCATCCATAAACTGTCACAAGAAACGGTACACCAACCACTTACATCACTCTTTCAGAAGATGAATTGTTAATTTCTGTGTATATGACAACAGCGCTAGTTATTCCATTGATTATTAAGAATTAAAAAGATTGCCATCAGACCATGGTTAAGTTTTTTTTATGGTATAAGATATAGTTGTATGATTTAAATGAACTCAAGTAGTTGGCATAAAACAAAAGGCAAAACTGTAATGATGTATTGTGTAAAGTGATGTCAATAGACACTTTCTATAGGAGTCCACTTGTGTTTATAACAGTTTCTAATGTGTTACGCTGAGGATAATTCCTTTAAATATCATTTAATGAATATATAGATAGATTGCGCATCTGCATTGATTTTGTAATTCTGTTAGGGACTTTACCTGTGTGTAATGTCATAAACTTGATGGCTGCTGTGAGTTATGGCATATACAGCTGCCAATTCTAATAGTTTTTTATAGGTGCTTATAATTAAAGAATTTGTGTTTTATACAAGAAAACCATAATAACATATCCAAGTCTGTCAGGAAGTATCATTTGTGAACTACTTGAGAATATTCTAAGGCTGTGGGATGTATAATGGTTAATATACAATATGAACAACACTGTCTGTAACTGTCATAACTCACATTCCATTAGAGGAAGATATATTTGTCTGTAGTTTACTTACTGCTCATGTTTGTCATAATTACATTTTTATGCTTCAATCTCCATCAGATTTTATTGTCCAATTTCCTACACTGTTTATTATGAATCTTGTTCAACTTAATTGGTTACACAGTTCTACCCCTCATGTATAATTAAAAGGGATTATATGTTCAAGTATTTGTGTCAATTGTTTATTTGATGTTTTATTGTATACATTGTTTACACCATTCGAGTCTTAATGATTGACTCTAGATGGTCAGAAGACTCAGAACACAAGTCATGCTCTTGTAGCAATATTTTGCAGTAATATCATGAACTGTTTTCACTGTGCATGTATTTCATACTGGCATCACGTTTTTGTGCTGTTGCCCTGCTTTTACCCTCTTGGTCTTCTTCCAAATGTTTGACATGTTGTTTGAAGTAGTCTACAAGTTATGGTCCTTTTATATCTCTTCTTTAACATTTAAATTGCTAAAATATATTGTATTATTGATATCCATTACGTTTTAATGCATTCTATATTTTATTTCATTTATTGGTTTGGCAATGCTTTGACCATGTTGTTAAATACTCAATTTCCATTGGCTGCCTCTGAATGTTTTGTACGCATTTATATTACATCGTATAAAAGGCTGCATCATGAGGAGATTAGTTAAATTCTAATGTTACAAATATGAACTTTATGGTTTATATTCATTTTAAGAAGCCATTGGTTATTCGCAATGTGTAAAATTTCACTTATGTGCATCTTGTGCTCCTTTGTATCACACAGTCTAGTTAGTCCTCATAGAGAATCATACTGAAGGTTTGTCATAGACATTTACAATATCTTCTCCTCAGCTGAGTGATGCTCTAGCTACCATTTTCTAAATTTTGAGAAAATCACTCCCAAAGTTTTACAAACTTATATGTCATAAACATGTAGAGCAATACGAAACGTACACAGTGATAAAAAATATCTTTTTTGAAAAAAAATGGAGATAGAGCACTATAAGAATCAGGCGATGATATATTATTGTTTAAAACATGAATCTTACGCCATTCTGATACTATGTATCATTTCCAAGTTGGTTTTTTTTGCTGTTTGTTTCAAAGTTGTTTTCTGCTGCATGCTAAACTGCGGTTGATCCTCTTGCAAGACATGGTTGTATATATATTTAAAGGTAACAAACCATTACAAGCATGAGGCAACCATTTCACAACATGTGGCCAATCATGTTAATTATACATAGGTCAGTATTGTTTGTACTTATTTCTAGGGTTGCCAATATATCTGTGTGTCACACTTGTTTGCCATGTTCCTACAAGTACATACACACTTGCAAATACTTATATTAAGTACTCTTGTATCTCCTATATTGTCTTGTAAGGAGGTTTAATTGCTCTCAAGAATTTTGAGTTGACAATATCTATTGCTGTCTGGAATGTAAACGATCAGAACGTGTTTCCTGGTTACGAGAGTTCCCTGATGCAGAACAAAATTGACAAAAATCATCTGATTCCACTTTAAATATGCCATAAAGTTGCTTTATATTTATGTCATCTTCTGTTTGCAGGTGAATACTTTTGGTGAGACAGTTGTTGAATGAAGCAACAAGCTCCTTGCCAGTGATAAAGACAATCAGGCTGTGTGAGTAACATTTGTGATTTCCTTAAATGAATGCCCTGTCCTGACCTTGTATATTTACTCTAATCACATTTAATTTTGGGTGCAATCTGGGATTAAACCATATCTCCAAGGACTTGTAACATTCATCTGATTCACAATTTAGTTAGTCTTATGTGTTTATGTTATCATGGTGGTGTATAACACCAACCATGGACTCCATTGGTGCTGCTTAATTTGGTTTAATTTCAACTCACAAATAGACTAAAATAACAGGAATTAGACTTGTAGTCATTTACTTCATGTCTAAATTGCTGCACATGTGAGCTGGTGATGGGTTACATGTGTGTTTTGTCGCATCCTATAATTATCTGATATTCTCATTAAAGAGTTTTTTTATTTAATCTTTTCTTGGGGCACTTACATACTGTTAGTTAGTTTTGAGCTTAAAATGTAACAGAATGTAAAAACAAAACATGTTGCTATCTCTGCTACTGGGCAATAAGAAAGTTTGGTCTTTGCTTAGATAATTAATTACTTTTGTGTATCAGTTTTACAAGTGACTGGCTAATTATGCTTAATTGATTATGTTGTATGAAATAACAGTTATTAGCAAACTGTTCTTTTGAGAACAAATAGAACTATATTCGTTCAAGATATTTAAATCTGAGATGACAATATAAAGTAATAGGATAGTTTCTTTGACATAAATTATTTTGGTTTAAAAAATTCTAATATGTATAAAAACTATTTAGGAAAAAATGGACCTATTATTTGGTAGAAATATGTGCATGAATTAAAAAATTTATGAGAAAATTTCTTTAAATTACCTTAACAAGAGTACCAGGCCTGTAGGAAGCACTCAGATTTGGGGCTAGTTATAGATTTTTTCTGACAATGGGGTGTTGTTATAGCCCCTTTAAATGGCAATTACAGGCAAAATGATTCGGTTGGGGCAGCCCCCAAGGTTCTTAAAGCCCTGAGAACACAGTACCGGGTAATTTTCTTTTTTAAGAAAACTTCTGAGAAAACTTCTTTAAAACATTATTACTGTGTCAGTAAAAGCTTAATGTAACTAATGATATCAAGTATGAGTCTCCTTGTAAGATTGATAATAACTTACAGAAAGAATGCTTACACCATCACCAAAGCTATTAGATGAAACTGATTGTCAAATAACCAAATTATACCAGTCGATCTTACAAGATTCTCATAATTTGGCCATGGAAACCTGCAATGTCTATTCACACTCAATTCTGACAGAAGAATGATAACAAATGTCTTGTTGGTTGATGGGTAAAACAAACCAATAAAGACAAGCTGAGCGATATTGTTTGTTTGTTGCTATATAACAGTTTGTTTGTTTCCTCCTAGAGTGTCAGCAGTATATAATCATTAACTGGTACTAATTGAGATGGCAGGGTAATAACTCCATTCCTCTTTGACTTAATACTACAGCAAAGAACCTGTTTGAGACACTGGTGTTTTTGTTAGTGTCTACCCTCAACAGTTTATGGCATTTCTGCCTCTTTGATGCTTCATATGGGGAAGCATAGAATTCTGTTTTGAATTATGTAGATTTATGGTGCATATAGATGCTGTAAAGGAGGAGTATCAAGAGTTATTGTTCTTGTGTCAATAAGGACCATCAGTGATAATGTTCAGGTACTCAACGATGGCAATAATCTTTTACTTCAGTTTTGTGGGTGGCAGTCTTATAATTGCGGTTGCTTTTGTTTGTCTGTAAGACTTTGTAGATTTTAAAGTTTGTTAAATGATTTTTATAACAATAATTCAGTTGGTTTGACAGCAGTTATAAATTGGTACTCAGCTATTTTCGAAGAAAAGGTTGAGCTATTGTGATCACTGCGTCATCTGTGTCTGTGCAAAAACTTTTGAGGTAGCTCATAACTCAGAAACTATCAAATTTAGCTACATGAAACTTCATCTGAGGTAGTGAACAAATGAGTGTTGGCACCGCTTTCGGCATTCTTGTTTGGAACTGTGTAAATGGCGACCATTAATTTAAGGCTGCTCTGGGAATTAAGGTCATCTTTATAATAACTGTCACTGATTATTTAGAACAAAATGACTCCATAATAAAGGCCACCTGTCAATGAATATGTCCATGTGTCTATATTGATGACTGCATTGATTCATTAAAACTCTATAACTGTGGGACACAAATTAAGTTGAGTCAAAAATATATTTATTAATTAATTTTAACATTACTTCATGGTGTATGTTTTTACATTGTGATGAATTTATTCCCTTAATATTTAGAATTGTCATTTAAATGTTCATTATTTGATATTTTTATCATTAATTAAAATGGTTCTAAAACATTCAAACCAGCAGACTTATGTAAATTAACTAAAATATCAGTATTTGATAATATAAGTATTTGATAATAATGTCAGATATATATGGCTGCTTGGGTACCCAACCAGATGTCTTGGACCACAATTTGAGCAGTATCATTTACTTACCCTTCCACAAGGTGTTGGTAAATAGTCCACATACGGAGGAAAATATACATTTTGGACAAATTTTCTAAGAGGGTATGACCGGCTGGGACAGGGATTTGAACCTGTAGGATCACTGGGTCACAAGTCCGGCGGCATGTACCACTGGTCCATGGCTGTGACATAAAAGTATATGATAAATAATTATCTAAAACTACACAACCTGGTGTTAGATGATAAATGGTTTCTTATATTGTTGTAACAACTAATCATCTGACCATGGATTACAAGATATAAGTGAAGGTTTGCATTAAGATATTGCCTGGTTAACATGTTCAATACTGCCAGAATCAATGAGTATATTATAGGTGATGATGATTTGCAGAGAAACTATCTCATGGATATTGTTGTACTAGGTGGATTAAGGGCAGGTATTGTCAGGATAGCAGAGTGCTTCATTAAGATAAGATAAATACATGATAAATGGCTGACCTTGTGATCACCTTACCATAGTAGAATGTTTGTTATGTTGCTTTAGGTCTAAGAAAAATACTATTTATCCTTGTTACTTATTAATGTTTGTTTATGATAATTACAATCATAATGATAAACACTGTGCACAGCATCCCCAATAAATGTTTTTTCAAAGGTAGTTTCATTGTGGTTTATGATGATTGTGGTATTGTGGTTTATGATGATTATGGTATTGTTGTTGATGATGATTGTGGTATTGTGGTTGATGATGATTATGGTATTGTGGTTTATGATGATTATGGTATTGTTGTTGATGATGATTGTGGTATTGTGGTTTATGATGATTATGGTATTGTTGTTGATGATGATTGTGGTATTGTGGTTTATGATGATTATGGTATTGTTGTTGATGATGATTGTGGTATTGTGGTTTATGATGATTATGGTATTGTTGTTGATGATGATTATGGTATTGTTGTTGATGATGATTATGGTATTGTTGTTGATGATGATTGTGGTATTGTTGTTGATGATGATTGTGGTATTGTGGTTTATGATGATTATGGTATTGTGGTTTATGATGATTATGGTATTGTTGTTGATGATGATTGTGGTATTGTGGTTTATGATGATTATGGTATTGTTGTTGATGATGATTGTGGTATTGTGGTTTATGATGATTATGGTATTGTTGTTGATGATGATTATGGTATTGTTGTTGATGATGATTGTGGTATTGTGGTTTATGATGATTATGGTATTGTTGTTGATGATGATTGTGGTATTGTGGTTTATGATGATTATGGTATTGTTGTTGATGATGATTGTGGTATTGTGGTTTATGATGATTATGGTATTGTGGTTTATGATGATTATGGTATTGTTGTTGATGATGATTATGGTATTGTTGTTGATGATGATTGTGGTATTGTGGTTTATGATGATTATGGTATTGTTGTTGATGATGATTGTGGTATTGTGGTTTATGATGATTATGGTATTGTTGTTGATGATGATTGTGGTATTGTGGTTTATGATGATTATGGTATTGTTGTTGATGATGATTGTGGTATTGTGGTTTATGATGATTATGGTATTGTTGTTGATGATGATTGTGGTATTGTGGTTTATGATGATTGTGGTATTGTTGTTGATTATGATTATGGTATTGTTGTTGATGATGATTATGGTATTGTTGTTGATGATGATTGTGGTATTGTGGTTTATGATGATTATGGTATTGTTGTTGATGATGATTGTGGTATTGTGGTTTATGATGATTATGGTATTGTTGTTGATGATGATTGTGGTATTGTGGTTTATGATGATTATGGTATTGTTGTTGATGATGATTATGGTATTGATGTTGATGATGATTATGGTATTGTTGTTGATGATGATTATGGTATTGTTGTTGATGATGATTATGGTATTGTTGTTGATGATGATTATGGTATTGTTGTTGATGATGATTGTGGTATTGTTGTTGATGATGATTATGGTATTGTTGTTGATGATGATTATGGTATTGTTGTTGATGATGATTATGGTATTGTTGTTGATGATGATTGTGGTATTGTGGTTGATGATGATTATGGTATTGTTGTTGATGATGATTATGGTATTGTTGTTGATGATGATTATGGTATTGTTGTTGATGATGATTATGGTATTGTTGTTGTTGATGATAATTGTGGTATTGTTGTTGATGATAATTGTGGTATTGTTGTTGATTATGATGATTGTGATGTTGTTGTTGATGATGATTATTGTTGATGATGATTATGGTATTGTTGTTGATTATGATGATTGTGATGTTGTTGTTGATGATGATTATTGTTGATGATAATTGTGGTATTGTTGTTGATTATGATGATTGTGATGTTGTTGTTGATGATGAATATTGTTGATGATAATTGTGGTATTGTTGTTGATTATGATGATTGTGATGTTGTTGTTGATGATGATGATTATTGTTGATGATTATGGTAGTATTGTTGATGATAATTGCAACATTGTTGTTGATGATAATTATGATATTGTTGTTGATGATGATTATAGCATTGTTGTTGATGATGATTGTGACAATGTTGCTGATGATGATGGTGACATTGTTGTTGATGCTGAATGCAACATTATTGTTGATGATGATTACAAACGTCGTTATTGATGATGATTGTGGTATTAATGTTGATACGACATTAGTTGTTGAAGATGATAGTGACATTGGTATTGATGATAATAGTGAAATAGTGTAGGTAGGTTTGGACTTTCACCCTTGAAAGCTTGTTGAAAGGTAAAAAAGTGAGAAAGTGGACATACCATTTGGCAGGCCTAATAAAAGTCTAGGGTCATGGGGCGAAATCAGAGGTTGTCCAGTAACCAGAAACAAACATTATTTATGCCTTGGTTTTACGAATCATTATTTTGATTGTCTCCCTTGCTCCACAGTGTAGTGTTAATACTTCTCTCTACATTACCTGTATTTTATTGTGAAAAGACATGATAGCTATAAATCTATATCTAAACAGATCAGGTAGATCTCTCAGTCTGTATTTGTTCCAAACTTGTGTTTCTATATTGAAACAAAACAGTTAGCATATTTTTATCATTTCCTGATAGGTTAGCAGGCATAAATATTAATTGTAGACATTCTTTGGCAAGCAAAATAAGATGGTGTACACAATTCTAGGAAGGAAAGTATCTTGAAGAATTAAAGTGAGAAATGAAAGACATCTAAGGCCAAGTAATGCTAACTTGATTATTGCTTTTTTGTTGTTTTATTGGGGGGGGGGGGATATTTGTGGGAAACATTTATATTGTCTTTATTGTCTTCATTTGATACTTTGTTTTAACTGTGTGTAGAAGGGACCACCCATTCTGTTATTCCTCTTATATCCCTCGAGAGATAGACTTGTAAGTGTAGCAATAATCTGAAGGTTTTAATTGTAATTAACACGGAAATGACTGAATTTTTATGTAATCAGGTTGTTAAATCTATTCGTATCTCAATTAAAACAGCATAAGGTGTAAAAAATTGTTGGTTTCTGGTTACATGATCTATCCTAATTTTAATCTGGCCACTCTAATTTTTTTGTTAGATCCAAGGAATGGTTTAACCACTGTCTCATTTGTTCTACCTTTCCTGACACGCTTTTCAAGAACCAAAATAAATATAAAAAAATTCCTATTTACCTACCCTATATTTAATGAGCATGTAACCAGACACATACAATTTTTTTAGGCCTAATTAATAATTATGCTGTATAATAAGTCCACTATCATTATGTTTAATGAAGATGTTTAACAATTAAATGACAGTATCTTTATTATGTTTGTCAAGTATTGTGAATTATGAAATCTTGTTGGGAGCAATATTAATGTTGTACACCATTGTACAGTAAAAACCATAGTAACCCATGTCACATTGTACAATTTCTTCATATAGCACAATTAAACAATGCAATTTGATTTTAATTGAAATTTTGTTGAAAATTCTTATTTTTGCTTAAGATGTGACCATCTATTATTTGATCACATAGTACATGTGTATAGATACTAAGGCCTGGTAACTTGCTCATAAAAATTGGATTGGTAGGTAGGGATATTTTTTTATTTATTTTTCTTATAAGCATACAGAATAATAATGAGAATATAAAAAAATAGTGGATGTACCATCCCTTGGGCCCTATAAAAAAATCCATGGTTGCAGAAAAATTATAGTAGGTCGGGTAACCATGCAGAAACAAACAATTTTTTACTGGTTTTGTCATCATACCGGAAAACATTACATTGCATGCTGTATTGTATTGTACTGTCACTCAAAGATGACTTATGGTTACCAGATCCCATTTTAGAATGCTAACTGAAGGTAGAATGATGTACTGAAAGATTAGAACTATTCAAAGAATTTTCTCATTTATTCCAATATTTTTTGTTTATATTATTATTATCCTGAACATTTGTGTTTTATTAAGAAAAGTGCTTCACATTTAAGCACTAAGTCCATGGTTTTGGAATGACATATAATGTAATTGTAATGCTAGCAATGTTGTTTTTTGGTGTTGTATGACAACAATGTTGTTTCACAAATAGGCACCTCTATTCTGATGCATCATGTTTGTCATAAAATGCATGTTGTTACATGGAAATCTATTTTATGTTGATAATGTTGTCATATCTTGTGAATTGAGATAACCAGCTTCCTGATATGTAGGAGAGAAACTCATTTATTATAGATTAAAATAGGCCTCAATCTCTGACAGAATGTCTTATATTTTCTTTGGTTAAATTAGGTCTCTCTGAAATCTATAAATCTTATTGCAATATTATGTTTATTCCAACTAGCAGATGTATTGTTTTAAAACATTTATTTAAGACCTTTGTACATCTTATTTGAAATACTTGATATATATCTCATGAGGCCAGCAGTAGCTAAATATAGTTATGTCTATAGTTGCCAGTCTGACCCTTTTTGTGCAGACCTTAAAGTTTCTAATTGCAGAATACAAGGGAGGGATGAATCAAACTTTGTGTTCACACAAAAGGTGTTTGGAAAAAATGCAGAATTGTCTTTCGACTTACCAACCCGAATTAAAATTATGTATGTCAAGTGACTAATAATCATATTTTTTTTCTAGCCTACTAAAAGCTGAAACATTTGTCTGTGATAATTACTTTTATATCTAGTTTGAGTCATTCAAGTTATGCAAGCAGACAAAGCTCAACACCAGAACATACGTACTGAGTGAAAAATTGGCTGCTTCATTTTCCACATTTTCTTCTCATATTCTTTGACCCCACTAATATGGACTGTATTCTATTTCACTGATATAAGTCCCAGTAAATGCATATTTCTCCTCATTCAATGTCTGATATTTTCATTCAGGCTCATGCATATTGTTTCTATTAAGGCCCTGACAAATAAATAAAATAAAAAGATATACGCATAAAGAAATGATCAATCTCACAGTCTGTGTTATCCTCCAATGAAACCTTTAATATATCAATATGTTAGTTCTGCCATCTCAGAAAACCATATAACAATACAGACAGTTATTGCATTAAATATGTTGTTTTGCTTAGACAAGTTGATCAGCGGAATGTAACAGCTAGTGTTATAACTACATGGAATCTAATAACAACACTGAAAATTTCATTCAAACTTGCAGACTTCTAGTTTGCTTTTAACCAGTCCTGAAGAAATTCAGGTCAGTCCGATTTATGAATGATGAGAGTAAATAAATTTGCCTTACTGTAGTAGAGTTAATAAGCATGATTTTTCTGATAAGCATCATTTGGCTTTCAGTTTACATGTATAAATTGTGTGTGCAGTGTTTGTTATTGTTAATCTTCTACGCCCTGAAATCTTAATCTACAATAACTTGTAAGTTATGCTAAATATGATTTCATGATATCATCCAACTATGTTAAGATAATGATACATCAACAAGGACTTCGGTTTTTGTGGAATACACCTAACATGATTGATAAAAGACTGGATATAGGGAGTGGATCGTAGTCTAGTGGTAAATGCTGGACTACCATCCCAAAGGTTTCAGGTTCGAATCTGGGCTTCGATCAGCTTCCGATATTTCAGTGACACTTTTTCAGTATCTCCATCCCCACGCTACTGAACCCAGTATTGTGTTTAGAAAATCAAAGGGAAATGTGTGAAGTATGAATGTATTGGTTCTCTGAAATTACCATAGCTGTTGAATGATTGAAAATAAACATAAAAGCCTAGGTATGATTTGTTGCACAGTACTACTTTAAGCTCCTTAAGTCTACTGGTGTAATGCAAAAACAACAATAACATTAAATACAATTGCCATATGCAAGAACCTGTTTAATGTTACTATTTCCTACTACAAGTAATCAACAAAGAATGAAATCATTGTTTATCTGTCTTAATACAACAAACATTTGAATTGTCTGGTCTAATGTAGAAAACCACATGGCAAGTCTCTTTAGACATTGTTGTATAAAAGCTGTGATTAAGACTGTGAAGAAAGTTACAAATACATTCCTTCCATTGTTTCATCTCTGCAGATGATTGATTAAGCATAATATTTTCTCTACACTTGATGCCTTAAACTCAACATAGTTCTGTTGCTGGATTCTGTGAAATAATTTAATGGCTGTAGGTTAAAGCTAAGTAATACACGTGAAAAGTTTTTTCACTACATCGGCAATGCATTTTGTACAACAACAGACTATTAATAATGTTGTGGAGTGAAATCCTAGACAAGACAGCTATCATTATAAAAAGTACATAAACTTATTGAATTTTCATCTTATTCTTTCAATCATGGTATATATAAAATAGCATTACAAACAATTGATACAGACTTAAATTCCCAAATGAGTCTCGCAAAAACTAAAACTGTTAACACCAAAGCACAGTGGTGCCATAACCAGGTTTCGACATCAGTTGTGGCAATCCATATTTCATTTCATCATTCATAAGAGCTTCCACTCTGTCAGATAACCCTACCAAAATGTTGGTGCTTGCAACACCATATTATGGTAACATTTGTCCTAAATCTCATCAATTGTGCCGCACAATATGTCATACTTCAAATAGGGTTGGCCTGATATCTGTATACAAGAGTATTTTCGTTCTGGCAAAAAATATGTTTGACATATCATGTATAATGTTATTTATTTAAATATGGACAGGTGTATTTTGTGAGTGACAATTATAGCCCAAAACAAACAATTTCTTAAGTCAGGCCTAAGTTAATTACATTAACTCCATCATTGAAACTGGAAAAGTCGCCAAAGACTGTGGCTGTTAGTATGGTGTTAAACCCCAGTGTCACTTACACATTAAATGCCTTGACTTGATACTGTAGATTTTTAAACATCATACATTGAATTTAGTGATAGTTTGATTAGTCTTACATGCTTCTATAAGTTAATTACATTTGCCTTAAAAAACAATGACTAGAAATGCATTATGTCTTGATCGTAATTTGAAATTCATTAACCAGGCATGTTGGTTTATATTTCTAAAGTTGTGAAATTTAATTGAAATTTAATTAATATTGTGATAATAGAGTGATAATGTTATTGTGGCAGATTCCATTACTTTGTTTGTATATAAAGTACATCTGTAAAGCACATCTGTTTGTTTGTTTGTGAAGTGCTAGCTGAGTTCTTTGTTAAGTGTTTTCCTGAGTTCTTTTGTTTAGCTAAACTTCAACAAGATGATTTATTATGCATTAATGGAAGATTACTCTTTTCTTGTTGAAAGTACCCTGTTAGGCCTACAATAAAATATTGCCTGTGTCCCCTCCTGCTTCCTTACCCACATTAATTCCCCCTACCCTTTTTTTGTCAGCAACTGAGATGTGTGAAGTTTTATAAACGTTTATGATAAATAATTTTGGAGACTGGTATCAATATGTCAATAATTTGCCACCTTTTTAACTCTTTCTGTTTTATTGGTCTGAGATTTTTCTATCTTGTTAACATATTTTCCCCTCCTTTCGTGCTATTTGTCACAGTCTATTATGCCAAATTTCTGCCCTAGTATATTTGCTTGATATTTTTGCCAATAATTAACAGTATTTGTCTGGCAGATCTTGGAGACTATTCATTAAATACAATAATTTCTGGATGGTTATTGCAGCCTAATTACTATGCATTTACAAGCATATAACCCTATCCATTTACCAGTCTTTAACCTCAAGCCATGTCTCAAGAAAGGCATGCTCCACAGGATCAATTCTGCCAGATTAATGATGCTGCACATTACAACAAGTTTAAATAATTAATTGACCGCAGATTAGCTGTGTTCTACTAGAAATGCTAGCATTGAATTAATAAGGAATGAAAATTTCCTGTCTAGGATTGAAAGCCAAGTTATTTAACTGGAGATGAAGTGCTATTTGTAAAGAGAGGAAGTTCTTATCAATGTGTTGAGATGTTTCAATTACGAGTTCTTATATAATGTTGAAAATTAATGTGTTATAATTTACATAAATCACGTAATAAATGTTATGTTTCCTAATATTCATGTTTTGTCCCTAGCTTGTATGCTTATTTTCACACAGCAGCTTATTGTGCCCTACTTGTGTCATAAGCATCTCTTGAATCTCTTTTCATCTTGTTATGCCTTAGTTTATACTTCTGGTAACTGCTAGCTTAGCTATACTGAACAAAACTTACGAACCTATGTAAGCTTGGGTACACTGAGGCAAGTGACATGTTAAGAAATTTCAAAATATATGTTGCTAAATTTTTAGCAAGGGCCGATAAATCACATTTTATTCATGAGGGGTTATATGTTTTAGTGTATTATAGTTCCTGCTAGTTTGTCCATTCCATAGGCTACATTAGTGCCAAAGGTGCATGCTAAATATTTATCCTGCCTATGGTCTCAAAGATACTCCTTGTTTCCCTTGACAAGCATTTTGAGCTTGGCTGTTGTAAAACCTGATGTTTCCTTTTTGGTCACTTCTGTTGTCACTGTTTTATGATTATTACTACTTGCTACCTTTAGTGTAATAGTGAACTCATGTTTTGTTGACTTCCTTTGTCACATGTGTCTCTTGTTGCCTTTTGCTACCTTTGGTGTTATAGTGAATTGACAACTTTCATTGTTATAATTGTCTCTTGGTGTTCCTTGCTGACTTCCTTTGTCACATGTGTCTCTTGTTGCCTTTTGCTACCTTTGGTGTAATAGTGAATTGACAACTTTCATTGTAATAATTGTCTCTTGGTGTTCCTTGCTGACTTCCTTTGTCACATGTGTCTCTTGTTGCCTTTTGCTACCTTTGGTGTAATAGTGAATTGACAACTTTCGTTGTTATATTTGTCTCTTGGTGTTCATTGCTGACTTCGTCACATATGTCTCTTGTTGCTTCTTGTTATCTTTGATATAATAAGGAACTGACTTACCATTGTTGTCACATTTGTCTCTTGGTGCTCCTATTTACCTTTGGTGTAATGTAGTGAACTCATACTGTACTGACTTGACTAACTTTAGTGTATGATAGCGAACTGACAACCTTTGTTGTAACATTAGTCTCTTCATGCTCTTTGCTACCTTTGGTGTAATTTAGTGAACTGACTACTTTTGTTTTAATGTTTGCCTCTTGTTGCTCCTTGCTAACTTTAGTATAATTGTTTAATTCTAGTTTTATTTGCTGCTTTTGGTATCAGTTTGCTATTAAAAGTCAGGTATCAAAGATATCTCTGGTTTGCAGTGGTTGATATTGGTGTTAAAGATGACTGTCAGTTTTACTTGTAACTGACTTGTTCTATGCTTCCTGAGAAAGGCTTAATGTCTGTTCCACTGTTTTTTTACAGTATGCATATCTTTTCTGCCTTCTCCTGATAATTAGCTGAAACATTAACAAAGATAAATATATTGATAAAATGCGCCTTATTTCAGTATAGTGGAATGTTGTAAATTACCTTTATCTGTAAATTTTTGACCATTTAGCAGTAAGAATAAATCATTTAAGAAAGATAATCAGGAAAAGTCCTATTAAAATAACTAACACATACAAAGAACTCCTACCAAGCATAAATCTATTGTTTAGCAATGCTGAGAACTGTGAGCATTCCATTAAAACAAGATAATGTCTTAAAAAACTGATTATGTCTACCTGTGTGTCTTCTCCAACATCAATCACTGAAACACCTCAATGTTATGGACATTTTTTAGAATATATCTACTTATTAATATTGCATGGGCAAACAAACAATATATGATTGATAATATAATGATTGGAATGTTCTTATTACCTTGAACACATTAGAGGAATGTATTATACTATATTTAATAGTCACTAGAAATTAGTCTTCTAATACCATTAGGTTATATTGATGGGTCTTAAAACTTATAAGAAACATAGATTTATTATTACATATTTTTCTTTATATTTGGTTTCACACCAGGAAGCAACAGTATAACAGTTGACATTGATTTCATGCGGAGTATTTATGCAAGGTTTCTACTCTTTATGCTTCTCTTGATGGGACGTTTGGGACTAGACAGTGCAGCATTTGAGGTGGCATCCACAATACTTGTTTTCCGTCTGAATTAAACAGTTTCCATTCAGTTGTCACCAAATTTGGTCAGAATGTTTATGGGCTAATATCTCAATGAATTTTGAAAATCAGCAAAACTACCCTTAGCGCTCGTGAATTATGATGCTGACTGATTCAGCAAAATGATGAGATGAACTTTGTCTGATCTTAAATTCAAACTGTTTCCGTCCAATCCCCAATGGATGATTTTGACAGGCATTTTTGTGACAATTTGTTGCTCTTGTGAAGTAATCAGTCATTGGAACTTTATTTTTGCTCAAATTATTCTATGCTTTTACATTTTGAAGTTTAATTTTGACAATTCTATAATTTTCTGTCTGAAATATTTAGGACACATATTTTTCAACTTTATCACTCTTAAGATGGTTTCTTTTCTTTAACTGCATCTGATTCATTTCCTCGTCTTGCAAGTTTTACCACAAAACACATCAAACAGCAGTGTCTGAAATTGAAAATTTTCAATAAACCAAATCCTGTAGTGTATCACTCAAATCTGAGTCATATTTATTAACCATACCCTGAGAATCATATACAACATTCTTCATAATAATTTCTTGTTGAAATTTGGTCATTTTGAGAAACTGGTTATACTTTGTATTTAAACAAACAACAACTGAAAAGTGTTTGTAAAATACATTTTAACTTATGCCAGTGATAGACAAAAAGGACATAGGTATACATGTTGTTCCATTTTTCTTTTTCCAAAGGAAGCCACGAGTAGATAATTGCATTTAGAATAATTAGAAGGACTTGGGCTTAAAGCCAAGTTTTGTCATCTTGTACACAAAACCAAGTTTGAACCTAGCTTAAGTTTAAACACCACCATTACCATGTTGAGTGTCTCTACACCCATTCCATATTTGACCATGCTTGGACAAATATTCCAGGGTTGTGTGGGTGATTGCTGTCTTATCATAGGATTTGATGATACCTGTAATACTTCACTTGTATTCAACTTATACATATATAGAAAATAGTGACAAAATGTTTTATATGAAAACTGAATGAAAAAACATGCCTTACAGCAAGTTTATGTAGATATAATTAATCATTGTAATTATGTATAACAAAGATATATTTAACTTCTGATTAATGTATATAAAACAGTGTATAGTGTTATAGAAATTATAAGTAGTTAATATGTTCTCTTCACTTAATTATTTGATGTTTTCATTGCGATGATTTCTTTGTATTAAGATGAATGAATGTAAGAAATGAGTTTTTTTGCAGCATGTGTGCACATGCACTTCTATTAAATTGTTTCTTCTAATGTAGTATTATTACGATGCAGGAAATCGGTTAAACGTTGGTCTTTTATGATTCATTCTTACAGATTGCTGTAATAATTTATAAGCCCCCACCCCCCAGATGTTGAAATTTATAGACTTGATGTTTTTGTACTATCAGCTCTACAAAAAATCTTATGCCCTGCTATTTTGTCTAAGGATGATTATTTGCTAAACTGCAATGAAGATAAGTCAGTGTTGTAAATATTTAGTTCATTCCAATGGTTTAGTTTTTTGTACAGGCTTTTTTGAGCAATTTACAGAATGGGCGTTTGACTGTCATGTTTAGAATAGTTGGTAATAAATACTGTACTTAGCTACGATTTTTTTTGTGACATTTTTACACCATTTCTTTCTTGTTACAAATTTAATATAAATGAATGATTACAGTGTATGGTTCACTCATGACCACGTAAGATTTCGTTAAATGTCATTTGAAACGTGAAGCTAAACTATCACATTCTCCGACAATGAGTAATATAATGAAGTAGCTGTATCTTTCTTACAAGAAAAGTGATTTACCATCGCATCAATCATGACAATATTGGTTAATAGGCTGGTTTGTGCAATGAAATTCTGCACTAAATGATTTCACTGGAAAACTGTTGTACAACAAGAAAAATATGTTTATGATCAATGATTAAAGCAGCTGGTGTGGTAGATTGTACTGATAGAAACTGTAGATTGATCAATATGGGGTCTCTGTACTCATCTATTACAATATCATCTTGAACAATGTTGTCGCTTAACTTCTACTCAGTGCAATATGTCAAATTTCCTCCTAGGTAATGATTTATATCGCTGTCACGGTGATCCTTTTTGTTCATTTAAATACAGGTTTTTATATCACTTAATGCGTAATCATCATTTATTATATTGTGATTATAAGTGATGGCATTAACAGTGCTTGTTGTTATTATCATTGAGTTCAAACAGACAGCCTGAATTACTATCTCCCTGGTAACTTTTCAATTATTTTTTAATATATGACAAATCACCTGGTGTTTCCTTGCAAAATTCCCTTGTCAGCAAATTAATGTGTAAAGTTGATAGTAAATCTCCTATATGACACGGTCTGATTGACGCAATATCCCAGAGTTTCTGTTTCATATGTATAAGGTAATATAAATAATGTAACACATGTATCCTTAACGTGTTTTTTTTTCACTGGTGTTTAACATTGCAGCAACAGCCAGAGTCAGGTAACTTTATCAGAAAAATCCCAGCCATACATATAGGTTGAACATCTAACCTTTTGTATGTTAGCTTGATAGCTTCCTCACACATGAAATTTGTCTGGTACTGGAAGGGATTCAAATTTACAGCATTGAGGCGCTATGATTATCAGTGAGACTATAAGAACTCACCAGAGAAGCCTCTAACTATCTACAATTGCCTTTGACACTACAGCATTTTTTTACGGTGAAGTACCATATTACCCACAGCCCGGGGCTAGTAAATTTCTGTTCGGGCTAGTGAACTTTCTCAAAATTGTGTATTCGGGGTAGTGGTAAATTGTCTATTTTCAATAGTCCACTTATAGTTTGGGCTAGTGCTTTAAAAAAATTAGTGTGAACACTGTTGCAACATTATCCTGAATTATCACAAACATAAATAGTGCATGTGACAGCAATTCTATTACTGCTCACTATTTGTATCAATAAAACAAAGTTATCTTAACATAAAAACAACATTAAACTTTGTTGCAACAATTAACTGCAACATACACTTAGCATCAATATTTTTCAACATCATTATTGAGTTTAGTGCTTTCAACAGCTTATTAGCAGTAAATGTTTGCAATAACTAAAGGGTACAGCAATGCTTTTGTGGCAACAGCATTATTGTGACACACTCTTTGTAGCAATTACTGCATTTTAATGATGATAGGTTATGTACAGTTAGTTCACTGATTGCTTCGTGTGTGCCAATTATTAAGATTTCACTGTTGTTCTTTGTCTAGATTTCAAAAACTGTGCATTGAAAGGTCTCCTTCAAAACCATAATGTTTTGGCACGAGAATCCTAGAAAAATGGTCCGTGTTGTTTCTACAACATTTTCTCACAGTTCTGGATATAAGATCAAAGTGTGGTATCAATTATGTGTTAGCATTGCAAGGTAACATATGATATATATCATATAAATCATTTTGTCTTTTTTAAGAATCATATTGCATAGGTAAGTTGAACCTTTCAGTGTGAACTCTACGGGGTAATTTACATTATATTGAGAATTGGTTTGAGGTAAATGGTGTATTTACATAAACAAGGAGATTAAAGATGTTGTCATGGGCTGATATTATTTGAAGGACCTCATGCCTTGATGCTAATATTCTTTGATTAATGATCTATATGGGTGTAAGAAAGTTTCTGTGGTCAAAGTTCACTCCATGTGACAATTAATTTTCACACTTAAATAGAAAATTTAAAAGATAACTTCAACTTAGCTATTTTGAAGTGAAATGGAATAGTTTCCTATTGTTACTTAGCACTTGTTGACTGCTTACTTGATGAGGAAACATGATATTTATATGGTTCAGACATATGTTAGCATAGAACAGACTTGTGTTAATATCTTTACTTGATGTATAATTAATTGTTATTGTGCTGTAATTATGTTGGGACATGGTTTATGATATTAATGTGTCACTTAATATGTCTGTCTTTCTATTTGTACCATTTACTGTAAGAGATTTGTTAATTAGTCATAAAAACAAATTCACTATCAGAATATTTCTTAATTTATAACTGTAAGTCAGAGAAAATTCTCAGTGCTTAAATTTGGCTCTAAAATATTTGTGCATTTTTTTATTGAAATAATTATACGTATGTGCTTGATTTATTTTAATGTGGAAGAAATATTGCAGAAAATGCACAATTCTTTTACTTAAATGATTATCATGCCATAAAGCAGTCTTGATTTTTTTCTTTAAAAATACTTTACACACATATTCATAATATGTACCTTTGCAAATTGACTGAAATGACAATAGGGCCATCCTTAAAAAACTATTTTGTTTATGGTAATGCTACATACTCACAAAAAAGACCCCTACCCAATTTTTTGGCGCTTTTCAGGCAAATTCTTTTTTATACGCCTGTTTGATGTATTATGGGAACACCTGTCCACAATGGTGTCCGCTGTCAAATTCAAACAGTTTTATTTGGATCCTCAGCAAACTTGATGGAAATATTATGGCCATGAGATGTCGGTCAAGTTCAATAACCAGCCCAAACAATCCATGCACTTCTGAGTTATGCCGCTTGGTGCTTTGAAAAATGAATTTTGATGGGCACATTTTGTGACCTGGCACTCTTGTTTTTTGTAAATAAATAAATATGATTCTGACATGTAATTTTTGGTTCATTAAAAAAAAAAATATGTTTAAAAAATATTTCCTACATTCTCTGGGAAGGGTTACCTCAAACGAACATATAGTTCACCATTACATTTTAACAGTATATTATTCCCTGATGGATGAAAAGTTAGAAAATCTGCATCACTGCAAGAAATTTAAACACCTCCTTTTACCTTAATATTGTTATCTTACTGTTTGGGCTAAAGAAATACAGAACTGTGACTTAAAATGCTTAAGCTATGTATGTAATAATGTAATCAACTGACACTGGTCCGCTAGGAATATTCCCAACTTTTACATTGTTTTTCTCGTTTGTGTAAATAAAAGTTTAAATAACCAAAATGATTCAGCATTTATTCTTAGGTTGTGAAAACTTCTTTTATCTTTATCTTTATTGTTAAACTTTTGCTTGGTTAATTGTTGTATATCACCTTATTTGCTGTATTTTTGCTAAGGATAAAAAAGTAATGTGTGTTTCTTGTTACTTGCTTATTAATGATAGAGTAATTAGGTAGGTCGGCCCTTTTTTTGCTCTTGAAAAAGGTAAAAAAAAGGAAGTAGGTGTATTATTTTTCGGGCCGAAAACGTTTAGGGTGGCGAGGAAAAACTAGAATAGTTCGGGTCACTAGAATCAAACATTTTAGGCCTTATGTTGACAGTACTGTATAAAAAACTTGTTTGACTTTTAATTGAATTTTAACTTATATATTTTTCTGTTTACAGGAGTCCTGTCTGTGTGGTAGTGTGATATTTGATGAAGACTTGACAGCTTGGTGTTTCATGAAAATATTACAGTGTGATCTTTCCTTGTGGAATAGGCAACAAACTGAATTCACTTCTAATAGTCTTGTGATTTGTTCAATTCAGAATACGGAATCAATACTAACTTACTGTATGTGTATTTAAAATCATGAACTTGTGACATTCTGTTGTTTTTATCTGTAAATCAATGAAGAATACTTCTGCTGGCTTCAAGTTATTATAATTATTAGAATTGGTTAATTTATGGATGACATTTTCACATGAAATTCATATGACATTTATTTCTGACATTTGACCCCTGATGCTAATTAGAATATTAAGGGACAGTTACAGTATGACTGTCCACATGGCCTTGCTAGCACCATGAGTGATATGGACAGACATATTAAACAAACTAATGACAGACTACAGTGTATAAGGCAGGTGAGTTAAACAAAGTTGATATAAAATTATCTATGTTTGTGTTCCCATCACAAGTAAGCATTAACAATACGAGGGTTCAACGCAACAGTGTCGTAACTCATATTGAAATAAGAGCAAGTTACGACCATGTTGCGCTGAGCCCTCGAATAGTAACTTCATTTATATTAGTAAACACATTTAACAGATAACCAAAATAGATAACAAGTAGCAACCTCTTCCTCCACATTCTACAAGCTAATGAAATAATCTTGAAGTGAAGTGTTGACAAAATCAGGGACACAGAATATTCACTGTTATAATATGTAGGCCCTGTCCGCAGGCTAGTGACTTAAGTGCGCTTGACCTGTAACCTGGAGGTCAGGGTTTGAATCCATGTCATGCCAGGTCTTACCATTCTATGAAAATTTGACAAAAAATGTTGCTGGCTCTTTGTGGAAGGGTTAGTAGTTTGTACTGTTTAGAATACAGTTTAGATGAATCAGCCACTGTATGTAGTTGAAGTATCATAGAAAAATGGTGGACCCACCTGAGTGAGAGAAACGTCATAAAAATGTCATAATGTTTTACTGTAGTCCCAAACCTATAAAGAACTGATTTCCTAATAGTTCTTTGCTTAATGACTGGGCTGACCAAGATGTGTCTGATTTTAATTTTCGTATGAACTAGTTTTTATCTTTGATAAAAATGCTATTACATGTACTATCTTTTGTATAATTTTATTGCTTGAATTATTGTGTTTTTATATAGCCTGAAGATGAGTGCACACAAAGAGGGAACATTATGTCCTCTTTTAAGTATGATTTATTTAATGGCTTCCTATAAAAACAATATAAATTACATTAACTATGAATGTAATTATGTAAATACTGATGTTAAAATGAAAAAAAAAAGAGTAAGTATTGTAATAACATTGTGTAGTATATATTTATAAATGTACATTTTTTTCCTGGTGTTCAACGTTGCACCATTGCACCAAACTTTAACGGTTGTGGAAAACTCCAGGGTTCACCTGGGTATAGAACCTCCAGCCTGCCATAAGCACAGGTTTCTGAAGTTGTATGGTTCTGGGTGGGATTTGAACCACAGAGGCCCCTATAAAATTAATGTACAATAAGTGAATTGATTTAGTTGTAGTATAAAAGGACTTGGATTTTGAGGATGAGTTATATATATAGGGCCTTTATGGGTTTCTTGTCTATTTAAAACCTGTGTTAATTTCAAGAGATATTAGATTAATTAAATATTGATAATATCTGAATGAACTTAATTAATTGCATTCATCAAGATGTGCCACCCCTATACAATCAAATATATAAATAAACAAAGGTCACTGGAGGAATGTAACAACTTTGACCTTTTGACAGTTAAAATTTATTCAGAAGTTTATTTGGTATAATGCCAGTGAGTGACCATTGCTCTATGATGATTGACTGTTATTAATTTTGTTGTCATATTTATTTGGTGTCTCCAGTAACATACAGTGGCCAATGCAACCAACAAGTTTTCCTGGACTGTATTCTAACCAGTACTAACTTACCCTTTCCACAAGGAACCGATAAATTCGCCACATGTGAAGGAAATCAACATTTTGTCTCATTTTCATGGAAGGGTATGACCTGCCGCTACAGAGAATCGAAACCAGATCGCAGGGTTACCAATTTATCCAGTTCACTAATATCACTGGACCACGACACTGGGTTTTATTTGTGTTTGACTTTATTAGAATTGATGGGATAAGTTTGTGTTTAATTACTCTTAAGTGATTATCTTTTTAACAATGAATATACCATAAGCTTCTTGACAGCCTGTCTGTTTAGCATCTTACAGCTTATATGAACTGTTACAACTTATATCTAAATAAATTCATGTTTGTTTTAACAGAACTCACATAATTTCACTGTAGCCTCAGTTCTTTCTGATAAGTTTTATGCAGTTTATGAAATTGTGCAGGGTCGTAGGAATTGAGAGGGGGGGGGGTAATGGCTAGGAGGCCTCTCAATAATTAAAAGGGGTTATACCTAATTGTACCCCCCACCTTGTCAGACAATATTTAAATCAAGCCCCCAATCTGAAATTGCTTCCATCAAAATGAAATGTGCAAATGTACAATCCAGTTACACATGTAACAACCAAGTCTCTCCATGCTGATCATGTCAGAATGATATTATATCAAGAATTAGGTGGGGTTTTAAATTAAAGATGTGTCTAGGGAAAAAGTTGGTCCATGAAAGTTAATAGACATCCCTGATGGATGAAAACTTAAAAATCTGCATCACTGCAAGAAATTTAAACACCTTCTTTCACCTAACATTGTTCTTTACTTGTTTGTGCTAGCAAAAAACAGTACTGTGATTTAAAATCCTTAAGCTATGTATGTAATCAACTGACACTGATTTGAAAACCTCATTTAGAAGATATGGCAAAATTACCAGGGTAAACGTTTTCTATGATAGAAATAATAGATGTTAAACAAATCAGATCCCCCATGTTCACTCTTGATAAATCATTATAGCTTTTATTCATGCATTTCAAAGATCATGTTTCTATTAATTTGCTAAGAATTGGTCTCCTGAGTCAGTTTCTATCATTTACTGATTTTCCAGATTGTATATTTTATGCAGATGAAGAAATTTAAGGTTCCATTTTGAAGTATTACATCGGTGTGCCTTAAGCTGTGATTAAGATACCATATTATCCTTGGTATTTATCTGCCTAATGAGTGTGTTGTTGAAAACATTAAATCACTGTTTAAGTCAGAATCTTTGAAAGCTCTCTGTGTTTTCCATTTACCAGTATGTATAAAATGTCTGATATTTCAATCCTTATTTAATTTATTGCTACTTGAAAGTAAAAATACTGGACCCAGACCCAATGATCATTAATAATTATCCTAACTTAAAAACACACAGAATTAGGGTATCCACAATTAATATATTTTTCAATTCCTGGGAACATCTTGTACATCCATGCTGAGGAATGGATTGGTACAGTCAGTAATCTAGTGGTATTGCACTGGACTAGTAATCAAAGGTTGTGGGTTCGAATTTAGGTTCCTCCTTCCGATAGATCAGGAACACTTTTCAGTGTCTTGATCCCAACTACTAAACCTAGTGTTGTGTTTAGAAAATCCAAGGATTTTATTACATTACTGAAACAGCACTATACTCTTGATTAGTAAAAAATAGAATTGTACTCTATGTAATTCAAAAGAGTATAGTTCCTTAGATCAATTAAAACAGCAGTGTACTCTAGATTAATCAAAACAGTGTACGTTCCTTAGATAAATTGAAACAGCTGTGTAACTCTTGATCAATCAAAGCGGCTGTGTGAACTCTAGATCAATCAGAACAACTGTGTACTCTAGATCAATCAAAACAGTGTAGTTTCATAGATAAATTGAAACAGCTGTGTACTCTTGATCAATCAAAACAGTGTTAACTCTAGATCAGTCAAAAGAGCTGTGTTCTCTAGATCAATTAAAACAGCTGTGTGCTCTAGATCAATCAAAACGGTGTGAACTCTAGATCAATCAAAACAGCTGTGTGCTCTAGATCAATCAAAACGGTGTGAACTCTAGTTCAATCAAAACAGCTGTGTTCTCTAGATCAATCAAAACGGTGTGAACTCTAGCTCAATCTAAACAGCTGTGCTCTCTAGATCAATCAAAACAGCTGTGTGCTCTAGATCAATCAAAATGATGTGAACTCTAGTTCAATCAAAACAGCTGTGTGCTCTAGATCAATCAAAACGGTGTGAACTCTAGCTCAATCTAAACAGCTGTGTTCTCTAGATCAATCAAAACAGCTGTATACTCTAGATCAATCAAAACAGCTGTGTACTCTAGATCAATCAAAACAGCTGTGTGCTCTAGATCAATCAAAACAGCTGTGTACTCTAGAACAATCAAAACAGTGTGAACTCTAGATCAATCAAAACAGCTGTGTGCTCTAGATCAATCGAAATGGTGTGAACTCTAGTTCAACCAAAACAGCTGTGTACTCTAGATCAATCAAAACAGCTGTGTTCTCTATATAAATCAAAACAGCTGTGTACTCTAGATCAATCAAAACAGCTGTGTACTCTAGATCAATCAAAGCAGCTGTGTACTCTAGATGAATAAAAACAGCTGTGTACTCTAGATCAATCAAAACAGCTGTGTTCTCTATATCAATCAAAACAGCTGTGTTATCTAAATCAATCAAAACAGCTGTGTTATCTAAATCAATCAAAACAGCTGTGTACTCTAGATCAATTAAAACTCTATTGGCAATTTTGGCTTTTATATTATACATGTACATAGTTCTTGATGTAACTCCCCCATATTAGTACTTTCAGTGCTTTGATTCTTATTGATGATCCCTTGTGGTGCAGGGAAATATTTAAATGGTAGACAAAGACATCAGTAAATATTGCAAGTTTTCTGTCTTGTTTTTCAATTTGTTGTTCAATTTTGCTTGACAATAAAATGGCTAAGGGAGTTTTAGCATTATGTCTGACAATTTGTTTTTATGTCTTCTCTCAGACATTGTGAAAATCGTGACAATATACTTAACTGTAAAAAGAACATACTCGTAAAATTATTCCAAGACTTTGGATGTTGCCTTAGTACGCATCCATCAAATATTAGATAGCAATTGATATTTACATTAACGTTCTGTCTGAAAATGGATCTGTACATTTGGAAGAATTTATGCAAGAGATGGTACTGTGAAAATTGTGTCATTTTAACGATATCTGTAATATTTCTTTTCTGGTATTAGTCATGTCATATATGGTTCTCATATTATTTCAAGTAACAAAATTGAAACAATGCATTAATGCTAGTTTATTATTCTTGATGGAAAACAAGACAGCTTTCATAAAAAAAGCCTTCAGCTTTAAATGCGAAAAAACATACGATTATACTTAAGTTAATGTTTTAAAGTAATCATATCATATTTAACAACAAATGGTCTGTCTCCCTGGGGAGATTACAGCTATATATAAGAGAACAGCTCAATCAGGGATTTGGGCGTGATCCCACCTCCAAACAAGAGAGTTCCCCTGAGGAAGCAGATTTGTCAGAGCCATGTAACTGTTCATCAAATACTTGTAATCTCAATCAAGCGGCGTATTGTATCACACAGTTAATATGTTTCATATCGTTCATCCTCCTGTTTTGTCTCCACCTTCCGCGCTGTTTTAGTGCTCAATTTTATTTAACATAGCAAAATATCTAGCTGTTCCAAGCATCAATATAGATCCAATAAATTAAATGTGCAGAGGATACAATGTAGGGTCTTATAAGTCAGTGTGCATATCTAGTGAGATACACCTCGTCTAAATGTGTCTTCTATGTTCATCTTTGTCTGGCTGAATTTCTTCCTATAATTTCATTAAAACTACCGGGGAAACTTATTCCCCGCTTCTATTATTTCTTTTCTGTAACTAAATATTCAATTACAGCCTCGCGATGTATCATTATGTTGGTTAGCTTACTTACATTAGAAACCATTTTCCTGATATTGCACTGGTTTTAAGCATCAGGAGAATGCCAAGTTTGCATGTGACTTGATCCTTCACCATTTTCATGGCTTTCGTTTTCTCCGTTTTGTACCAGATTATGTTAGATGATGTTGCAAAAAATGTTTAAAAGATTTAAATTACTGGAACAACAATATGAAATTCTGGAGACAACAGTTAGATCACGGAGCTGTTAATCAAATTCTCTTCTCAATTTTACAGGAATTTCTCTGTATATGTATCAATTGCTGTGTTAAGTGCCAAGCATTTCAATAAATCACTTTTGTCAGAGTTGTTTCTGCACAACTCTACTCTTTGTTGCTGGAAATATTTTATATGTCATATTTAGTCTAAAAAATGCTCCATGTATGTTGTTAATGCTAGTGGGTCTTTAATTGTCTAAACTGACACAGTTGATTGACAGTAAATAAAACTCATTGAGTATGTTTGCATCTTAGTGTGATACAGACTGTACATTATAGGTTGTAGCTAGAGCATAATAATACCCTTCCAAAAGAATTCATGAGATCATGAATCTTTCTTGAATGATTCTTGCATACTTAATGAATAGTTCATGAAGTATGAATAACTGTTTGACAGGTGTGTTGTTTGGTGATTTTGAATTAAATAGTTCATTGGTAAGTATTCCAGTTGTTAAGTGGTGTGTAGGGGAACAGGTTAGTTGGATAGATCAGCTGATTGATGTAAGAACTTGAATATGTTAAGGGTTTGCTCCAACATTTATGCTGATCATCATTTTAGTACAAGAAGGTTGTAACTCATTATTGGAAGAAGGAACCAATGCAGCTTCAGTGGAATTAAGTGTTATATTGTCTGTCTATATATATCATTGACTATTCATTAGTGTTGGTATACAACCATATATATCTGCTTTTACAGCACATTACAAGAAAGTGATTTATCTAAGTAACAGTTACAGCTTATTTGTTTGTAATATTTGAATAAATTTGTCTCAAATTTAAGTCTATAATTACAAAGTTTTGTCATTAATTTGTCTTTGACATTTATAATTCTATGATATTTCAATGTCTAGACAATTTGCAGTAATTAGTTGGGGGTTCCTTTGAACATATAATTCAATGCCCTGAAATGTGTGCTTTCACTGTTGGATGCAGCACAAGTGTTGTCTTGCAATGCCTTGTATGTCTGTCAATATGTTTTTCCCCAGACAATAAAACAATAGCAATCTGCAGATAGCTCACTGTAAAGTGTTCATTTAAAAAAATCGTGCACAACTTTAATGATACTTCATTTTAAATCTTAATTGATTTTTTTCACCCTTTTTCAACAATTGGGCGTAAACTCTGAGAAGTTTGTATATTTCTACTGAAATATCCACAGTCAAAAAATTTCATTGCATTTCTTACAGAAATACATAATTATGTTTATACAACATATATATAGATAAATATCTGTCTGCTTGCTTCGTGCATGCAGTGGTTTTATGATGTTCCGAGTACTGTAATTGTAACCAATATGGTAGGAATGTCTACTTCTTGCCCTACATGCTGAAAGTTTCTTTATATTTCTGGGAAATATTTTGAGGGTTTTCTTTGAGTTGCTAAGCAATTTATTATTGCATGTTTAGATGAAATACACATGTTTCAATTGCCGAGATAATGATCAGGGTTCCCTACCATGTTAAAATTAAGGTGGCATATTTACCACAGAATCTATTTTAGAGCTATGTCCTACCTGAATGAACTCATAAGCGCGATACATAGCAATTATATCTTGAGTGAAAAAGGAAGTCTTCTGTGTCATCTTATGCCATACTTCATGTCGGAATTGACACATATCTTGGATAGTGTAAACACTATCTTTCATAATTATACCTTCAGAATAGGTGTAGCTAAAGGTTTTAATAACAACACTTGACTAATTTGTATGATGATATACCTGTCTGCTAATAGAACAAATCAGAGTGTCTAAATTGAGTGTAGTTTGCTTTGATCTTTTATTATGCCATTATCGAAATATTTTGGTGAAATAAGGTGGATTTTGTGTCAAGAACAACATCTTCACTTAATTTTTTGCTTACTTAATCTCCATAATGACTATCTAGAATGTCTGAGGAGTGTAGAGTAGTGGAGGATGTTAGACTTGGTACTTAAGTTGTTTTATACTTAATGATTTTTTGTTGTATTAAATATAGCGTTGTAAATTACACATATATTTTACTATATTGTATGTTTTGATTTTTCAGCATTTACGTAATCCAGGAGCCTTCCAGAATGCAGCTAGAGAGTTACTTGACTGGTGTTCAGACGCAAGAGCTTTTCAGGATACATTTGAGAACACACTCATCAGCTGTCTAACGGTTCGTTCATTGTTGTTACGTCTTATATATTGTTGTCCAATTATTGTCACATTTGTTTTGACTGTGAAGTGAATCAGTTGCCTTCTATTTTTTAAAGATTTATTTTGATATTATAGAGGCTGACAGAAGCACTTAGGAACCTGATCAATCAATCAATCAATCAATCAAGCAAGCAAGCAAGCAAGCAATCAATCAATCAATCAAGCAATCAATCAATCAAATGACCAGTCAGTCAGTCAAGTCAGTCAAGTCAATCAGTCAGTCAGTCAGTCAGTCAGTCAGTCAGTCAAGTCAGTCAGTCAGTCAGTCAAGTCAGTCAAGTCTTGACAAGTCAGTCAGTCAGTCAGTCAGTCAGTCAGTCAGTCAGTCAGTCAAACAAACACTTAACCAATCAACCTATTTATCTGTATATATCAAATGTTAAATCAAGAAATAGATTATACAATGCAGTGATTATTGCTGGTTGTTTAGTGTTAAAAGGGAATATTTTCCTGTTTTATAATTATCTATGTCTTGTTATAAGCTAACATCAGATGCTTTGTTGAAAGAGTTTATTTTCAGACAGTGTTTTTGTGGAAGCTCATTTATTACAGATCATTCACTCACAGTGCTTTGATTTCAACTTCAATGTTTTACTCATAATTTATTGAAGTATTGGAATAAATGCTTTATGCTATTGGAGAATTACATAATAGGACCAATACAGACGTTTGCTACGATATCAGTAATAGCATTACATGACACAGCTGCTTTAATGAAAATCAAGGGAGACAAATCTACATTGCTACTTTATACATACAAGGGAGATAATCCTACATTAAACTGACAATTTCCTTTGTTATCACGCGAGTGAAGATTAATTTTAAACTATTTGATTGTATCATATGATAAAATAGACCGAAGTTTTTATAACAAACTGATATTTGGTCTACAAATAGTGTATGCTGTTGTACAATAATTAGGACCCAGGTTTTCGCTGGTACAATATTTTTTCTATTTAATGTTTATTTAGAACATGGCTAATCATTCTTTCCAATAAGATGTAATTGATACGTTGCCAACCTAACAAAAGGCATATTGTCACTCCAATCAATTACACACTGACGATGTAGGCAACTTTTGACTACATTTGTAGCGGTCCAGTTATTTATAACAATATCTATCTACTAGAAAAGATATTTAGAGTTTAAATTAAAATGTGAAATTGATGAATAAATATGTTTTTAAATTTCTGATACACATTCAAAAGACGGTACATTAAAGTGATTTTTGCTGATTTTAATGAAATTCAGGTCTTCCGTGTCAATGTACAAATGTATTTACTTGAGGTTCATTTATTCCCATAATACAACTTTTTAGAATTTATATTCATGTTGCAGACAATATGATTGTTTGTTTCTTTCTTAACTTTGCTTACTTTTTTGAAGCTATACATTTTGCTGAAAGCCAAATTACTCTTGTTGGTAATACAGTTGTTTATCATATTTATAAATGTGGTGTATAACAGTTATTTGTTGAAATATATTAAGTTATTGCACAAATGATTTACATAAATTATTTTCTTAAATGTGTTCTTTTTGTATGCCATTGGCACTTACTCAATTACACCAATTAAAAATTTTGCAATTAACTTTTATTCAATGAATGAGAAATGTAGTACTATGACATTGGTGTTTAATTATTTAAGTTTATGTAATTAATATCATAACTTATAATAGGAAAAAGAAAATAATGTGCAAACTAGCGACAGTTAGAACAAATCATAGACAATATGAAGGTCAAGTATAGAGAGTTATTATGTCAAAAAGTCATTAAGGTAAACCTAAAGGCTAGACATTTTTTCTTGTGTTTCCAGTCACTTGACCAAAAAAGGATAGTTAGGTCACATGACTATTTATGGCATGATTGGTCTCCAGTTAGTTGTAATGTAAAACCACGATTGGTTGCCACTTTTTATTTTGCTGTTTGAAAATTTATGGTTAGCACAAAGAAATGGGGTCAGTCAGATGTCCTGAAACAGCTATTTTTTGTCTTGCCTATATTCTTAAAGTGGTCCATATTTCTGCTGATATTTGATTTATAATTTATAAGTGTAATTGTTTAATTTAATTTACTGAAGTTAGGTTATTTATGGTCCCATGTATGCAAGACTTAGTTCAAAATAGCAAGTATGAAGTTATTGGGACTAGGTTATTGGTTAATGAAGATCTATAAAGCTTTCCTCTGTACTATTTTACTATCTATAAGATAACTTAAGTGCACACTTTTAACGCAACAGTTTTATTTATGTCGACTGCGGCTATAGTTTAGTGGTTAGGGTGCTGGACTTGTAACCTGTTTTACCTGGACTGTATTTTAACCAGTAAGAATGTACCCTTCCATAAGGAGCAACAACTTCCCCACATATGGGTTAGGGTTGAAAATCAACATTTTTATCAAATTTTCATAAAAGGATATGTCCTGTCACAACTGGGATTCAAACCTGGAACATTGACGTTCTTCAATTTTGCTTGGTTTGAAGTGCTCTTCAATTATAAAAGTTCAATTTTGTCACACCAAAGTCTAGATCATATATTTACTAACAGTTATAGTTATTGCGAATACTAATCGGAACTAGTATTGGCTGATAACTTGCTTATTGAATGAACAGATCAATATTTTATTTTTTCTTTGAATGGTCTGTTTGACTAGAAATCTTGATGTAATATAATTATACAATTATCATATACTACAGGGTATGTGATAGCTAAATGATTATATGTTACAAATCAATAATATGTTTTTAGTACATTGTGTACTTGGCTGTAGTGTTATATGTAATATCCTTGGCCTTATTCTTTTGTAGCATTAATTCCACAAACAGCAATGATATCTTGGCTTAAGTAGGATGGGCCTTTTCTTACCACATAAACCAATATTTAATTGCTTTCAACTAGTTGACTTTCTGAATTGGCAAGTGTTACACTAGAAATGTTGCACTTTATAAAATGTTCACAGCACATTTTTCATTTTTTGTCACTTGCATTGACAAAACCTTTGTCACCACATTCAAAAATTAATATACAAAAGTTCTAACATTACTCTACATATGTTTGTGATCTTACTATTATGCATTTTTTATAACCCGAAAAGACCACCCCAATGAAAGCAATCAATTATTTTGTCTGATTATGTGAAACACGTACAGATTTGAATAGAACATACCTTTTAGGTAGTATTTCAATCAATCAATTTTAATGAAATTTGAATAAAAGTATTATCCTTAGCATTCTATAGTGGTTATAATTATAAATAAACTGATTTTATTTGTCTCTAATCTCTAGTCCGTATTCACAAAGCATCTTAAGATTTTCTTTAACTTAAGTCGAATTTTTTACTTAAGTGTAAAAATTTTTCATGGTAAAAGTTTGTAAACCAGTCATCAAAAGTTTGAAAATGAATTATCATTTTCATAATTAGCATCTTTAGAACAAAGATAAAATCATATTATTGTGATTTCCTACTTTATATTAGTACAAAAGAGTTAAGGAAAAAGTCAAATTTAAGGAAAAATATAACTAAAGTTAAAAAATTACTTAAGATGTTTATTGAATACCGGCCCTAGTCTTGACTCTTACTGTATGTGTGGTGATGGTCTCTGTCTGGTTATCAGTTGCCCCTCTGACCACTGTGGGTTCAAGTCCCACCCATGGACCAAATTGCAAATATGAGGAAGCTGTCTGGCCAACCTATGGAATGTTGATGTTTCTGTAACTCATCCCTGGGGCCATCCTTTACCAGTAAAGCTTGAAGTCATCACATGACCCCGGACTGTTCGTGTGACATTAAAAAAAAACAGAGAAAAAAGATGATTCTCATGTGTGGTATGATAATAAGGGCATAAAGATTCTTGGGTGTAGTATCAGGTTTGAACTCTTGAGTGGCAGGTTTTTAGTTCAAAACCATGCATTAAGCTGCGGCTGCGGCTGTGGTGGCATGGTAATAGTCTGTAGGACTTGTAACCTACTGTTCTTGATTTGAAATCCAGTCTCTTCTATGAACATGTTGAATGTCCTCCATATGTAGAGAAGTTACTATCTCTTTGTGAAAGGGTTAGTACTGGTAAGAACAGGGCCCAAGACAACTGGGCTATGCCCCCTCCCCAAGCATTCCTGATGTAATGGTAATTACAAGGGGCCATAACTGATTCTACCCCCCCCCCCCATTGTCAGACAAAATCTAAAATTAGTCCTCCTTATCTGAAATTGATTCATATATACAGGCCTGTCCTGGTATGAGGAACAGGTCCTGGCTATATGATGGAGTTCAAGATAGCAGTCAGTTAAATTATACCCCCGCAAACAAAGTTTGAGAGGGGGTATATTGGAGTCACTCTGTTGGTCGGTTGGTTGGTCGGTCAGTCGTTGGTCGGTCAGTTGGTCGGTCCATCCGTCCGTCAGTTCACATAAAATATCAAAAGTTTGTGGAGCGAACTACTTTCACATTATTTAAGCAATCGCAATGAAACTTGAAATATGTTATCACCATGAAGTGAACATGTGCAAGACATAATTTTCATTCCCAGCGATTTCCTCATTCCAGAGTTATGCGCCCTTGAACTTAGCCATATAGTGTAGAATGGCAGTCTTAGTTTGTGGAGCGAACTTCTTCCACATTTTTCAAGGGATGGAATTGAAACTTATTATCAATATTAAATGTAGATGTGCAAGACACAATTTTCATGCCCAGTGATCTACTCATTGCAGAGTTATGTACCCTTGAACTTAGCCGTATAGTGTACCATCACATTGTTAGTGTCAAATCGGTGGCAACAGGGGTATTAGTCAGCTCTGTGACAGCTCTAGTTTCTGATTGGGCTCGCGTACTACACTAACTGCTTAAAAGTTAATAAGATTAAGGTACAAAGTATTCTATGAGTTAAATTGTAAACTGATTCAACCATGGAGGTGATTCATCATCAGATATATGTTCAACCATAATCCTTTGATGTTCAAGCCTTATTAAGAATCACAACACAATGATGTACATTTGATGTACAGTTAGAGACGGCATGAAAACATGTTAAATATTTATATTGCGTATTCATATCAAACTTAACGTCTTGCTCAAAATAACTGTTAAATGATATAAAACAAATTTCGACAATCAATGAAAATATAGCTTACATCTTTTAATAATGGTTTATTGTAATTTATTGAATAACGCAATTTTATTTCTTTTCAAAGTGTGTTCAGTGGTGTATTATTTATTTGATATAAGATGCGGTTAGTCTAATAAAACATAAGAATGTTCATTGAACGTATTTTGTGTTCATTAAATAATATTGACATTTGATGTATGACATAGCATATTTAGATTAAAATGTAGATAATATTGAAACCATATATCTGTTGAATGTTTATGGTCACACCCTCTTGAGAAAAGAAATATGATATGTTTACAAGTTCCTTCTTCTCACTTACATTGTAAGTAATTTATGATACATTTACGACTGTAAACTGGTGGGTTATTTTAATTATAGTGTGATATTGATTGTACCAACTGTATTAATTGAGTTAACTATATATTTAATTGTTAATGTGATTTGGTATTTACTTAAATAAAAAATGTATACTTATGTTTCTTGAATCCAGACATATTAATACCTTGTATTCTGTCTAACTATAAACAAATCAATGACTCAGCATGATGAAGCTTTAATGTGATGTAACAGAATCAAATCAAACAATTCTACTGTAATGAATACAGTCAGGCCTGACCCTATATTCACTGCCTTAAACAACCTACCAAATCACTGAAGTTTATTTTCTGGTAGACTTTGGACTCATGCAGTAGCAATCAATGAACTATGGCTAGTGAAGTAAATGGCAATTACAATGGATTACATTGCAATCAACAATGGACACTGGTTAATACACTAAATGCAATGGACACTGGTTAATACACTAAATGCAATGGACACTGGTTAATACACTAAATGCAATGGACACTGGTTAAAACACTAAATGCAATGGACACTGGTTAATACACTAAATGCAATGGACACTGGTTAATACACTAAATGCAATGGACACTGGTTAATACACTAAATGCAATGGACACTGGTTAATACACTAAATGCAATGGACACTGGATAATACACGAATTGCAATGGACACTGGATAATACACGAAATGCAATGGACACTGGTTAATACACTAAATGCAATGGACACTGGTTAATACACTAAATGCAATGGACACTGGTTAATACACTAAATGCAATGGACACTGGATAATACACTAAATGCAATGGACACTGGTTAATACACTAAATGCAATGGACACTGGATAATACACGAAATGCAATGGACACTGGTTAATACACTAAATGCAATGGACACTGGATAATACACTAAATGCAATGGACACTGGTTAATACACTAAATGCAATGGACACTGGATAATACACGAATTGCAATGGACACTGGATAATACACGAAATGCAATGGACACTGGTTAATACACTAAATGCAATGGACACTGGATAATACACGAAATGCAATGGACACTGGTTAATACACTAAATGCAATGGACACTGGATAATACACGAATTGCCATGGACACTGGATAATACACGAAATGCAATAGACACTGGATAATACACGAAATGCAAGCAACAATGGACACTGGTTAACACATTACACTGCAATTAACAATTGACTCTGGTAAATACATTTCATTATAATTAAAAAATGGACACTGGTTAAAACACTTCATTGCAATCAACAATGGACACTGGTTAAAACATTACATTGCAATCAACAATGGACACTGGTTAAAACATTACATTGCAATCAACAATGAACACTGGTTAAAACATTACATTGCAATCAACGATGGACACTGGTTTATGCATTATAATGCAATCAACAATAGACACTGGTTAATACAACAAATGGCACTGGGTTAAATCATTACATAGCAATCAACAATGGACACTGCTTAATTTATTACATTGCAATCAACAATGAACTCTGGTTAATGCATTACATTACAATCAACAATTGACCATACATTATATTGTTTTTGGATTACATTCTTGAGCATTTAAAACATATTGGATTTTTTTCTTTTTGTCTTGTGATGGCTGTTCCTCAGACTCTTAGATAAACCTCAGTGTATGGTATCATGAATGGCACCGTTCATCTCCCATATGAGCACATCTGTCTGCTTATATATTAACATGGCTGAGCCACTGATGTATGTTTGGGAGCAATTTAGTCACCTCAAACCATTGACTTTTATCCTGTAGATGGCAAGAACTAATTTCATTTGAGCTTCAATGACCATCTGACTACATCATTATGTCACTGGACAAGCTAATGACAGTTGATAGTCACTCCTTGATATTGTATAATAATTGATATATTTCATGATTAACCAGAAGATATATCTCAGCTATATTGAACTAACAGTTTATATTGATGTGAATAATCTGGTGTTATGTTCCCATTAACCTCTCTGTCACACTACTGTAGCTATAATATATTGATCAGATTATTAGGACAAAATATCTCTCTATATTATATTAGTGTTCACTTATGATGAATACCTTGTATTAAGTGATTTATAGTTCCACTTGTAATTGGAACACCTAGAAGAGAGAATTATTGTTCTATTGTTAGGTATTACACTTGTTAAGTGACTCTAGTCTAGATTGTTTATGAGGGGGTAGTTGAAATACATGTACTGTGGGTACCTTTATGATAGAGCCAGGCCAGTCCGCAGACTCATGCAGTCTGATCAGGTGCTTTACTGTTGGGTTACTACCTACTAGGATTTTTAATGTTCATTGTGTTGTCCTTTAAATTGAATTGATAATGGACTGCTGGACAAGACATTTTAGGAAATCCAGAGGGCTAAGGGTAAATTCTCTGGGTATGTTTCTGTTGTCATACATTAAGACAACTTATTATATAATGATGTGCCGGATTGTTTCTTTAAGATTGTAAGCTGTTGGCTCACTTGATATCTATACACCATATTGGTCTGTTTAAATATTGAGCATCTTAAGAAGTAAGTAGAAATAAGATTTCTATAAATTGTTCTTACACTGAGATATTGATATTTCATGGACTGGTTAGAAGATGACATTTCACACTGTTCTTGTTACAAGTTACCAAACTCAATTTATTCTCAATTAGTTACATAATTGTCTCATTTCAAAGTCCACTGAGTCAACATACACTGATTTGAGGACACATTATGTACTAATCTGACTTTATATCATATGGGGAAAATACAAAACCATGTTTGTCATTAAAATAATATGAACTTGAAGAAATATTAGATTAGCGTTAAAATTATTGTTATTGTGGAGAAAAATATTAATTAAAATTGTTGAATTGAAATTTAATAGCCATTAAGAAGTCACGCCTTAGGGGTTGAATTATTATTCTATATTTGTTAGAATATTGTCATTTGTGTTTTGCGCATTGAATAAATCAATCTGGTCTAGAGAAAATAGATTTACATCATGAAGACACTACAGACATATTTAATAAAACAATATCTATGTAATTTATACTGTGATAATATATTCATCATAGCTAATGGAAACGTCTAGAAAAAGCTGTATTGGAATGGCATATTGTAAGAGTAGAAATAGCAATAAATGTCACACAGTGATCTAATGTCATCCGCAATCCCATAGTGCCCTAGCTCTGAAAACTTACATTTATTCAGAAAATCTGTAAAAGGCAGACTGATCCAGTAATTGAGTTTTGTAAGGCATTCTTTGGAATCAATAAGTGACAGAATTGGATGCGATTTATACACTGTGGACAATAATTGTTCAATTAATGGGAAAACAGAGCTATGATGGCAGCAGAGAGGTATAAGGAAAATCTGATTGATACTGAGATAATAGGAAACACTGGTCTCACACAGAAAGATCTTTGTTGTACTGTCTGTAAATGTAAAGTCTTAGACATCCACCTAATAATTTATATAGCTACTGTTTATTATTATGAATTAAGGCTGTTACTGCTTGAAAACAAGTTCGAGAGACTGTGCAGATTGATTTCACAGTATTCATGATCCATTTTAAGTGATGTACATGTCAGCTATCGGGTATCACAGGTGTTGTTACAATCGGGTCAAAGTTATATAGAGTTCATTTATAAGAAAATTAACAGGACCAAACAAATATGTCGGTATGTAGCGAATGTTGTTATTATCAATTGTTGGTACCGGCAAGTTATACTGTATTTAATCATTAGAACTGATTGGGTGAATATTAAAATTTTATTCATTTAAGATTATATGCTTTTTTAACCATTTTTTTAAAACAAAAGAGATGAATTCTAAGTCCACAATTATGGTAAACAAGAGAGCCATATGGCCCATGTTACCGCTCACCAGAAAAAAAGAGTTTTTGAGAAAAACATTTTTCACCATTTTCCTATAAAAGCTTATGTAAAAATAAATGAACCCCAGGGCAGGGCCAAATTTGACCCTGGGGCCATAATTTGAACAAACTTGGTAGAGGTCCACTAGACAATGCTACACACCAAATATCTTAGCTCTAGGCCCCTTGGTTTTTGACAGGAAGATTTTTAAAAGTTTTTCCTATTGGTTGCCATTGGCAACCAGAGTTTTTAATGAAATTTCATTCTTTGGACAACTTTGAAAGGGGACCATCAAAGGATCATTCTAGCGAAGTTTGGTTGCAATCAGCATGGAGATGTAGAAGGAGATGTTGTTTAAAGTAAAAATGGACCCCACTTCACTATGCACGATGGATGGAAGGTGATCACAAAAGCTCACCATGAGCACATTGTGCTCTGGTGAGCTAAAAAACATATGTTTGGGGGCTTCCATGGTGGAGTGGCTATGGTCTCAGACTAGTAGTCACTGTGTCATCAACGATCTTGCAGTCTCCTTTCACTGTTAAACCTGCCAATTGTTGTTACATACATTAAATTCAAGTGATAATTCCTTGTAGAAAGACACTGCAGACTTATTGACGTTCACTTAATAAAATAAAATCCACTTTAATACGTATCTTGTGCAATGAAGAATCTGATCCAGTGCAGTATAGATTCTGTCCTTCTTTAACCAGTATAAAACAGTTAGCTGAAATATCAAACGAATTGTCTGTGTGATCTACCAGTTATGTCTTTGATCATTTATAAATCAATTATATACAAGTATGAATAATGATGTAAATCGTGGCTACCTTATTGATTGCATGACCAGTGAACTTTGTTTTTATTGTCCAATTAAGTTACATACCACTTCTGATGAACCTTAGATATGCCCTTTCAGGCTAAAAATACCATTGGAAAAAAACACAATGCTTGTTCCAAATGTAAACTGGGATTGTCTCCCTTTATACAAGTATTCTAAAAAACGTTTTTAGAGTGGGAGTGGGGTAACTTATATTAACTAGTATTAGACCATGGACCAGAGATAACATTAACTGTATTAGACCATGGACCAGGGACATAATAGACTTTGGATATTATCTACTAGCATATTAAAGACCAGGAACATTAGATGGGTGTTATCATAAACAGGTATATGATAGTACAATTTTAAGGCAATGAACAAGGCTAAATACAAAAATACAGTTAGACATGCTTTGCAAGGCCTCTTAAATGATATTTATTCAGTTTCGCCTTTGTCTATTATTTCATCTGCAGAGAGATGCCATGCATTGCGATCGTGGTCTTCCTGAATTTTGCATGATTAAATGTGACAAGCAGACTTTTTACATAACCAAATAAGCATTCTGTGATCTGTTTACCTAAAAATGAGCCAATAATATTTGTTGTCATGTGACAGTTATAACCATTTATTGTAGGGCTTATAATTAATTGCAAGCTGATAAATATGTTGTCTCATTTTTCATCTAGCAATAATTATTATGACAAGAAATAAAGCACCAAAAAGCATATTCATAATTCAGGAAATATGACACTAGCTCAAATCTAGCCAGGGAATGATTGATCTTGTATAATAGTCCTTGTGGAAAGTTTATACAATAAAAAGACAGAGCTCAGAGAGTATGAATCAATCAATACTTTACATTAAACCATTGCTGTTGCAGACTCGGCTGAAACAGATAATTTGAAGTGTTGTTTAAATGTGGATAGTGATCTGCTTCCTGACTGTCAGATATCGTAGAATACAGGAAAGCTGAAATTTAATTACGTTACACAATTGCTTCAGGAAGGAAAATTGTTTGCTGGAAAGAATTGTGAAGAGCATTTTAAAACCATTGCATTCTAATTGCTTCCATAAAAAATATGTCGCAAAATATTTCTGCAGATTTGCTAACAAAAACAAGAAGGAAATAGAAGATTATCCAGAGCCTGTAATATGGTGAATTTGGTAATCACAATAGCAGAGTGTCAGTGGAAAGGCATTCTATTGTCCTAATTTGTTCCTGGTGTCATTCTGCAGATGAGCTTGTAATGAATAAAATGTTACTTTAAACAGAAGTTTTAATGAAAACAATTTGCTTTGCTTGAACTAAGCTGTCAGCAGGGAAATTTATAGTTTTACAGGAATGCAATTGTTAGGGCTTAATTGTCATGATAGCATGTTTGTGAACTTATAGCTGTGTTCAAAGTGTAAATTAGTGCTTAATACTTCATTAAGTCTACTTAAGTGATCATTTTCTATGTTGTTATTCTGCCTTTGCAGCCTCCTTACTGATTGTAATATTGGTTACAAATCAGAACTTAGTTTAATTATCTGTTTGTCCTTTTGTCAGCTTAGTATTTGTTTAGTCTGTCATCGAAGATAATTTCTGTAATCAGACTTTATTATTTGGTTAATTGAGTAAATGTATTGACTACTTTATTTGATCTGCAAACAACAGCTCTTGACTGTTATTATACTGCTTAAATCATACAAATTTAGTCAATGTTTCCTTTTTGTTTTTAGGTTGTTAGTCGAGTAGCAGCCCAGCCAGGCTATGACCTTGACCTTGGTTACAGATTATTGGCAGTTTGTGCAGCAAATAGGGAGAAATTTTCAACAAAATCAGCTGGTATGTTTAACTCAAAATCCTCTGAATTTGTCATAAGATACCATAATGCTGTCAAAGTTTTCTGGAATATGCTGGAAGTCCATTTTTAACAGGTCTGGACTGTGCTGTTGTTTATAATTGTTTATCAGTTCGGCACTTCATGAGGTTAAGATTTCCATTTTATTTTCAAAATATTCTACTTTCACCCATGTTGACAACACTAAAAAAAATATTATGGATGTAACGAATTTTCTTGTTACTGAAAAATATGTAAAATAAAAGAATGACCTTCGATAGCACAATTCACTACAATCAGTGAAAACAAATCGGATGAAGTAGTGAATTAACTCTTGCAAAACAAAGTATACCCAGAATCAACGCAAACAATAAACCCATTAGAATAGCAGTCAGTAAAAATACCTTCAAAACAAATGAATAATCTTATACACCGAAGTGCTGTTAAACCAGCCAGAGAACAGACATGTGTGCTTTAAGAGAACAAAACATATTGATTATCTACACTACTAAGCTAATTAATTGGAATGAATTGTTCATTACAAGAAACTTATGGATACAGATCTATACAAGTATTGAACTGATCTGTCAAAGTCCTAAATCCATTAACCATTGGTGTTTAGTCTCCGAGTAAAAATAGAGTTCACATAACTGAACTAAGCAATGATTTCTCTGCATGAACTACTTATTTAAAGGGACACAAAAAGATGTAACCAAACCATTGTTACAGAATAACCCAGATTTCACACAGAGCTCATTGATTTAATTTCTCTCAAACAGTATAACCTCTGCGGAAGTTAAACAAATTTATAAAACTTTAAGTCTACTGTGGATTCATTGACGAAACTTTCTCATGTTCCTGACAGACATCACAATATAATGGATACCGATCTTGCAAGCTCTACATGGTTAAAGATGTCTAGTTGCTGATATAGGATTGTTCGGATAGGTCTTAGCGATGTTGCATTAACTGTATACAACAATTACCTTTGAAAACGTACTTTAACTTTTTCGGTTATAGCTTTTCTATACAATGATTTCTCAATGGCACCTAAATCAGGGAATCATATGAACTTTGAGCAATCACAGATAGAAAATAGAAACGCATTGACTAATTGGAAATGTGGCATCACGTTTCTCATAAACAGCGTTCACCAAATCTGTATTACGCATGAACTTATTTCTTCCTTGAAGAAATGTGAATGTTCATATAGGTTTTGAAAATTCAGTTACACACTAACATCAGCGACAGTCCCTCTACAAGGAGTGGCAATAGATGTAACACTTAATTGTGGTGGCAAAGATGACATAAACTTGATGCTTAGATTATATACACAAGTTTAGATTAGCAATTGTTTAATGCAACAAACTGGCATTGAAAAACAATGTTTCATTCCACAAAGACCCCAAGAGGAGGAATATAAATGCATGCTCTCACATAATGCTTTTACACCCGTCAACGAGAAATAAAACAGCATGATTTTAAGTCAGTCGGTAGCTAATTTCGATGCGGTATAAATATTATTACTCCTATGACAGGATTTACTCCAAAATGAACTAATGCCAACTACCCATAGCTAGTGAATCTTGTATTAAATACAGGTAAGAAACTGATCATAGAAAACTCGAAACAACCCATCTAAGAATCTCCCAAATATTACCCTCCTGAATGATCACAAATAATTCAAGTAGGTATTTTTTTCTGATCCACCACGTTCAGTCAGACGAATGATACGAAACAAAATTGCTCTCGGAAATTTCATCACGGATACAGTAACAATGAATCGTCAATTTATTTTAATGCAGCAAAAATAAAATGTACCAGAACTCTGGTTATCCGGCGGAAGGGCTTAGATAATGTGGAACGGGATCATTTCAAAAGTTAACTATTGTTTGCCCTTCAGCTATAAATAATGTGCCTTAAAAGGTCTTTAACAGATGGCATCAAGGAGTGAGACAATAGTCTCCAAAACACTGTGAATAATTACTCACTAGGACCAATAATGGATTGACAATGACAAGGAACAAGAAAATTGCTCACTGAGCTTTGTTTAACGTGCTTGTTTTTGACGGTCTGTACAATATTGGCTGTTATTTCTCCAACAGAACTCGGTTGTTACAATATGATATTGTTTCTGTTTTTTTTTATCGAAAAACATCGTTTCTGATGTAATAAATATTAGTTGCATTTAATTCACACTTTCCTAATTATACTTGTTTAGAATAGCGCTTGTTTTGTTATCTCAATTGTACTGCAAACAAATTTGTTTTTTACATGTTTACTATATTATGCATGCATGGTGTTTATTTGATATCAATGTTTGTGGTTTGTTCGTGTTTGTTTGATGTGCGTGTTTGTTGTATATGTGAACGTGTTGCTGACATTGTTTTATTGACAGCTTGCATTTGATTGCATTTATTAAAGTCTTCAAAGCTTTTAGTGTTGTTTTATATCCATGATAAAAAGTCTCTTTCATTTTCTCAATAAAGTTAGCAATATCATGATTATGTCAATCGTAACATGGAATTGACGTGTTGCATACATCGGGAAAGATTCGAACCTGGAAATATGTGATGCTTTGCTTGCTCCTGTGCTCAAACTATTTATACCACACCAGTACGAGGGCATGCATATATCAGACGTCATAAATCAAATTTGTTCTAAACAGTTCCTAAATTGTATATGACAAACATGGTATGAATTAACAAATCAATTTCTAAAAAGGTCATCAGATGCAAAGATCTGTCTTCACGTTTGTTCATTTAATAGATTTCCCAACAGACCCAACTCCGAAGTTGTTTCGTTTGGCAAGTTTCCTGGAGATCTTCTTGTACGTATACCAAATACTATCATCAAATATAGGCGCTTTATAGCACTAAGTCATATCAACATAATCGAACAGACGTAAACATATTGTGACTTCAGGGAAAATTAATCATAAGTTGACAGATTCTAGGACATATGTTTCAAACGGTCATCTGCAGCCTCACAGTTAAATAATTGCTTAGCCAAGCTGTAGCATAAAGTGTGAATTGAATGCTGATACGTTGAAATTAGAATCATTTTTCACAATGATATATGTAAAAGACTAGACTGCAGTTAATTATCTCGGTCCATCCTATTTCTGTGTAACCAAACAATTCTGATTAACAACAAACTAAACTGTAATTTATTCTTAATCTTAAAAATACTGAGTTCAATTCGTCTTCATTATTGAATGTAATACAAGAGCCGCTCTATAGTATAAAACCAGACAATCTTGTACGCAATGTACTGTTGAACAATCATAGCCTTCAAGAACTGACTTGGAAACGTCAATCTTGACACGGCTTTGTCGTTCCATACAAACAACAACATTTTCCACGTCCGGGGAAGATAATTACCACTCTCCCAACAGGTCTTAATGAAACCAGTTTGATCAGTGACATCCAGAAATACAAGGAAAAGATAAAGTGATTAGGGAAAATCAAAATCTAATACAGCTTTCGGTGCCATATATTATTTGTAAATATTGATTAAGAGCTTAAAGCGATGTCTCCGTTGCTGACGATGCCTATAAATCATCAGACTCGATTTACTCCATTTACACGAGACTAATATAGGACAAATACATCTTGTAAGATGGGGAAATCTGATTGTTAGTTGATAGGAATGTGAAGATCCTTCTCGGAAGAATAACGGAATAAACATCTGACATTCCTTGACATAGGACAAACGCATATTTGATGCAAATTTTGTTAAAGAGTTAATGGATTTGTCAAATATGTTAGAGATGCTGTCTTTTCTTCGTTCCTTGATGTCAATTAGATTGTGTCTGTATTAGTGTTCGAATATCTGATTTATTTTGGCTTGATGTTCAGTTTTATACCATTGCTATAACTTATATGCTTGCAAGATGCAATGTCGTGCCGAAACAGCTAATCAAGTAATATTGTATTGCGTAGAGTATTAGTTAAGTTTTGTTTCATATACATTTGCAATATTAATTGTTGAAACTGATATCAAAATATTCACTTTAAGATGTATTATACTTACGTATATAAATTTAATATTTGACTATACATGACTTGCAACAGGTCGATTGATGCTTATACTTTTATCAGGTTCCGACAAGGTCAGAGAAAATACGTTAAAAAGAATTAATATAGAATGAAGAACGGAATTCCCAGAAACACATTGATGGCAGTAGTGTTGGCTTTACTACATGGACCAAAAGTCAAACACGCATTTTAGTCACGCAGTAAATCAAAAGTGACACTAAACTGCAAAATCTTGAAAATCGAAGACAAAAAAAAAATAAACATAATTATGATTTATTTCAAAAACATTTTTTTCTGGTAGTCTACAATGATAAACAGGTTGGTAAAGTGCTTTAGTTGTAAGGTCGTCATTTCAGACGATTTGATGCATGTTTTATGTGTGTATCGCACCATGTCTAATATTGCGCTATGATAGTTGGTGCACGCCGTACTTATTATTAATGTATTTATTAAATGAATTGCCACAAGGTGTGCTTACATCATACATCTGGTATAAAATTGAAAACGGATGAGATAAAGACTGAGGCAAAGTCATAGTATTAGTGACGACTGAAACAAAGCCATGGACTTAATGAGGACTCATATGAACCATTGTCTCAGCAAGGTTTTAAAGCATTGTTATTGTCTTAGCTAGGAGTGTGTTAAGCTGGTTAAGACATAGTCTACGATACAATGTCATAGATAATGCGTAATGCTGCTTCGAAATACAATAAAGGCCCCCAAGCGTGGTCCTGAAACCATGTCATTCATAAACGATGTGCTGATGTGGAGTAAATGGCCTTGCATATGATTGTTCAATATAAGTTTAAACGAAATGCTGATGCAAAAGCATGATCTTGTGAAGTCCGTCCATATTATCATGGCTACGCGTAGATTTACAGAAGCAGGTACATATTCTATTTTCGGGACTGAAGAGAGCGCACATTAATTTTTGGGGTGTAGCAAATATGTGGTCCAAATGAGGGCTGGTAACAAATCGATGGTCCTAGCAAGATATGGGAACAAAGCTATGGTCTTAGCGAGATGTGGGTACAAAGATGTAGTCTAAACGAGGAGTGGTGTCTTAGCTGGATGTGGTAACGAAGCTGTGGTCTTAGCAAGGAACGATAACAAAGTCGTGGTCTTAAGAAGGCATTATTACAAGTTTGATTAAACCTAACGAACCATAAAACGATTCAATATACTTCACACGGCCACTATACACATTGGTAAACAATAATCATCCATTTATATAAAATATATTATGCCGTTGTCAACTTTCATTCATTTTGTAGTTATCAACTGTTCTGTTTTCCAATTCTAGTGGAATTCAATAACCTAAGGGAAATAACTCGTTTATCCTCTCCTGTATTGATGATCAATATACTGATAGATTTCAATAATCTAGATATAGACGTAGTCATATCGAAATTGATAAAATCATTTTGATTTAATGACCCATGTCCAGACGAACATTATCTGAAATTGAAAGCGACAATATGCGTAATACGTCGGTAATTACTTCATTAAACTCTTCATAAATATGAAGAGAATGTAATAGAAGAAGTATTAGCATGCAATTTAAAAATGCTCTAAGACTTTCTGGAACATTTTGTTTGTGGAAATGTTTGAGTAATGATCAACTGACAGCGTTGTTCATTTTTCTGTACAGCATTGCTCTGAACTTGCAGATTTATTGAAATATTGTACCAAGAACGAATTGATACGGTAAATGACGAATTTCTTAATTAATGTCAGGTCTATACATTTGCGTTGTGTCGCATGCATTCTATTAAGCCAAGGTGGAATTTTTTTTTTTTCGTAATGTAGTCTCATAATAAATGCGCACTGAATGAAAAAGAAATTGTTTGTCAAGTCTTTGAAATACAATGGTGGAGAACCAATCCTTCCCCCATCCTTTGAGATTTCCTTTCCTGTTATGGTAAATCGAATAAGTGTCCACCGACGCAGACGTCTCCTAGAATATGTATTCATCAAAAAGGTTTAATGCTTTACTGCAGTGTTTATCTGAAACCGATCAAGCAGTGTCTGTAAAATGACGCATGGCTCCTTGTACAAACATATTCCACCATTTAAATAAACCTATTTTCTGCACTTTTTATCTGGTAATCATAATTAGTGATTTCGTAGGTCATTGTTTAATAAATCACCGACTACCTGATTATATGTGACGTAAAAATACTTTGTACATGTTCTGACAATATCACTATGGAGTGGCATCAGTTTTCAAATTCCTTTTAAAGAGAAGTTGCGGGCTAATTATCACTTAATTCAAAGTAATCAAAATTGTCTTTTTAACTCAAACGTGTTGAAAGAATGAGTAAAGTCGATGAATGTTCGTATTTAATTGCCTTTTATTATCTCGAGTGTGGCTTCAAAACACTAAATATACAATTGACATCCCTTGTGTACAAACGATTAAGGACATTTGTCTGTCCATATAATACCATCAATCCGGTTTAACAACTTGTTTGTTGAAATTTTGTTTCGTATTTCACAAACAATGGTGTTTTCTATTTTGATTAAATTGATAGTATCAAATGAATATTATTGATCATGTTGAGAGTACGGCATGCTTAGTGGCACCGTATGATTGATCGATCAACGTTCATTTCTCGACTTACAGGCATCAATCGTAGCATTGTTCATTAAATGTTCCAGATAATGATAATGGTTAACACCCTAGCTAAAATTGTTTGCTTCCCTGTCGGCTTGTGGTAACAGCATATGACTTTCTTCAGAATGATTTGCCATGTCCACCCCGGGGCGGACACTGTAGCTAATGACGTATAACAACTTTGTTAAATACCCAGAAATTATGAGGTTACAAAGACCTTATATAACTGAGTCGTCGAATTTTTGTCTATGACTTTCATTTAAATGTCAATCGATCCCGACACGAGTTAGTCTTAAACTGTTACATTAACGTGAAGCCTTTATAATCATTTAATAATTAATGCTCAATAAATGCAGAAAAGAAGTTGTTTTGTAAGTTGATGTCAATATTGATTTGTGTATTGATATCAAGTTGATAGCCTACCACTCTCTGTTAGCAGTCAATCGTATTTAAGTACATGCATTAATATAACACAAACAAAGGTGAAACGTGATTTTTGCATTATTTCGAGTATCGTTCATTGTTTTCAGATCTATTGATTCGTAGATTTGATTATCAGTTTTCCCTGCATGTGTAATTATTGTTTTCAAAGAGATACCTGTTTACAAGAAATAATAAACATTCATTGTAATTATTTTTATTGCCTTATCTTAACATTGCTGTTTGTCTTTTTTGAAAGAATGAACAATGTTAAACCCGGGTGTTAAGTTCAACATAAGGCTGAATAACGAATCAAAATATGTTAATGGCATATCGAATATATTGTATTTAAATGTTTACTTAATAAAATCTTTCTATCGCAGAGGATTATTTACATTATATTATTTAAGTCGTCAAACTATATCGACAATAAGCACATATGATACATGTATTTTCCTTTCAATTGTAAATGTTGTGTTGGCACTTAATGATAATATTTGTTCTCTATCGGTGTTAGAGCAAATTGAGGTCGTCAGATGACCACAGATTTATTGCCCGCGGCTATAATTCAAACAAGAGGAAAATAGCAGTCACCAATCCACGAAAAATCAATTGTTAATCTCTACTGTTGTACTTGTCGCGTTGGGAAGAGCATAAATGTCTCATCTGTCAATTGTGTAGCGTTAGTTTATTTCATTATTCTTCAAATATTAAAAGCTCAGGTATGCTGTTCGCTTGACGACTTTTGGTAACAAAAAGATGTTTTATTTGACTCGTAGAGTGACTATAAAATGATTTTGTTCATCGCTTGGGTAGTTTCTGTTTAATTTGATACGATGTATAAAGCTTTAACATCCGATTATATTTGATGATCGAGTTTATTTATACGTACGGAAATGCCCCTTAGTGTTCAGGTTAAGTGACTTAATTGGCGAAATGCCGAGGATATTTATATCTTTAATTGAAAAGCGGCTCTCTCTTTGACGCAAATGTCTACATCATTAGATTGGAGATGACGCAATAAATCGTATGTTCGAAGTCTTCAGTCATATTGTGTTGTTACTAAGGCATTCGCAGTAGTACTGCTAATAAGACAAAATATGAATGGTCACTCATTTTGTGGTCTCAAGTCGAATGCTTGCATGTGTAGGTACATAGAATGCTTGGAACGCATTTTGTTGTCATTGTTTACTTTCAAATTACGACTGAACAGTTTCACCATATTAGGAACATTGAGTAATTGTAATTTTAACCAAAGTTCGAATCGCATTTACGTGTATATATAATTCATCGTCTATGTCGATCTAAAATTGGGAAGGAAGCCAGCGTCATTGTGATCAGTGGAATATTTTGTCCAAAACTTAAAAAGTTACCGAGTATTGAATATGAATAATCATACGTAACCTTATGTTGGCATGTCACTTAGTAATGTTAAAATATTTGAGTAGTTTATGTATGGTGCTATAAATGTTCTGTGAAGGACATAAAGATTAATGTTATCACAGTTATTAAAGATGTCGTCGCTATTAAAGCTGATCAAATTATATAATTGGAAAAATGAGTTTTCGTTAAAAACACCAGTATTCAAACACTGAAATGTCACAGTCATAATTATAGATTTGAAAACACGACAACCTTAATTGTTGACTTCTGTGTCTTAATGGTCAAAACATATCACACCCATTAAATCAGACACCCAAAGCGTTACTGATTGAGACCCTTTGTTAAAATAATTGTATCAAGGACATTTGTATGCATTAATCTCCATTTCTCTAGTCCCCTCCAGCTTTACTTCAACAGAGACAATATAGTCGGTGGTCGTTACAACACGATGTGAATCTTCCAGTTTGTAACTCGGGACAATTACTATTGATTATCATGTACCATTGGAAATCCGGTGGCAGTCAACAATATAGCTCTTGTAATAATTAATCGATTTAGTCTTCTTGTTTAACCTGGAAATATTTTTCTTTTTCTTAGGCATTCTTATCGTAACTGTGTTTATAATATTTATTAATGGAATCATAGAGAAGGTTGTTAATATACCTCTAGGTGTTTGTATTCTGTGTATGTTTGTTTAATTACGTGGCAAGTAAACCTCATTGTCTTAATGTTTTAATGCACCATCGTTAATTGTCCACTCAATATAACCACAAATATACGTCGCTGTCTGTGTCAGGTAACACATCAGAGCGACCGCTTGACCCAAATCAATTGATCTATAAAATCTCATTTCCTATTCTGTTTAAATGATTTGTGGTAGCACTCGAGTAGGACTTGGTCATTTCGATGTCATTCTAGACTTTATTGTATTAACAACTATCAAGACAAATACAAACACATTAAAATGGTGAGACCCCATTGTTGCAATATGTATACATACGTAAATCATAATGCTATTGTTTTGGCATTGTTTCGGCTGCTTATATGATACAACTGCTGAATAAAACTTTGTTCTACCTTGCCCACATTTAACATGAAGTCAAATGAAAACCGGCTGTAATGAATCATCTGCGTTCTGATATTCAGATCTATTCCAATTGGGACATAGCAGAATCTCGGCCTTGACAGAAAATTGCGTGACAAATAATCATCTTATATTTGATGGAACTGAAATAGCTTGAAAACGAAGTATCCATTATGTTCGGCGACACTAAGCACATCATTCTTTCGTAAAAGCATATACACACGTCGTGTTTTTCTACTTTCTACATTATATTTATTTCTTGTGTAGCGTAATCAGTTAGTTACTTTTTAGAGTAATTTGTTCGATGTTTCTGCTGAAATGGATCGACTTTGCTTGGATAATAATTAACTGGATATTGACGTGTTTTATTCGACGACATCTTTGAAAAGATAATAATGTAATTTGCATTCTAGGCAAACCATCATTTCCGGATAAAATGACTACTTCCATAAATAAACATCACGACTCTGATAGATCCATAATTGATGACGTGCTTCGAGAATTAAATAATTGTAGATCTTCCCTGTCAGCGTCGGAAACCGCTTAACTATATACATGTACGTGTGTACAATGCCACAATACATTCTTCTCTAATAAAGAATCAATGTCGTTTACTAAGTATATAGAAAGTATGAAGAAAAAATATCTACGTTACCTGAAAAATATCATTGAATACATTAATACGTTTAAGAATAAATTCCTTTATGTACAATATGAAGCATCACATATGATATTTCTAGAACGATCATGGTTTGTCGTTCATGTGACGAATATTAACAACTTAGGTCTCCTTTCACAGATTATATTAACGCTCGTGTCATTTGAAATTTTCATCATTCGACGTCTCCTGTACAGCAACATGTGAATATGAAGTCATATGAATAGACTATTAAAAAATATGGATGCTTTTAAGAAGACATGTTCACTTATTGTTACCAAGAATATTTTTGTCGTACGGCGTATCCCGAATTATCTTGTATTGCCTAAATCGTCAGCACTCTTGATAACAGTCTTGTTGCAATTGCATATGTATATACGACATCTACTTCTATAAGTTTTTTATGTCCCCGCCATTCGTAATGGTGGAAGGGCATGAAGTGTGAACTATGTCCGTTCTTCCTTCCGTCCGATCAATTTTTGGAAACTGAGTGATAACTCAATAAATGTTTCATGGATTGGCATCATATATAGGTGCATAATGGCAAAAATACAGGTTGTTAAAATCCAAACATTTTCACAGGTGTAATGGCCCCTTTTGACTTTGTTTCGTGCCCTACGTGCACATTTCTAGTTCTGTATTTTTTGTATGACATTTTCAAACGATAGAACGTTTGTTTTTGTGTCCTTTCTTCGTTGTTTTTACATGTTGTTCTACAAAGAGGCTGTGTCAAACATTTTTTTTCCTTTTGATAACTCTAATAAGCCTACTTCTGTTGAACTTGGTATATAGCAAGTTGTTTAGGAGGCTTAGTTATTTAGGAATTGTTTTCGGAGGTTATTGAAAAATGCCAAAGAGGGGTAACGACTTTCTCTGAATGAACTATTGGGGCATTGTCGCGTTCCTTGTTAATTATGTAACTTCAGGTATTCTCTTGTTCTGCAGTGTGGATACATTGCACTGCTCACACTGTTGGTGATTCAGATCTATAGTTTTTACTTAATGTTTTAATATACATTGGCAACATTTCATTATTAACCTTCGTACATGTATGTGTTCTACTCGGATTGCTTTTAAATACGAGAAAATCATTTTAACTTTGTCGTGGCTGACGTCTGCTTACTGTTACAGTCAATACAGTGATTACCTTTTATAACTATGGTTTGAAAGCCGTGAATGTTTCTAGTGAGGGAATCACTTTAAAAACCCAATCCTGTTCTTAGTAAGAAGTTGATTTCCGTTTGTCGATATTAAATTTAATTGTTCAAACAGTCTCAGACAAAATGTCAATTGATTGATTTCTTAAAAGAATTTATGAACCACTCATAAAGTATAGATTTTATCAATGCAAGAATATGAAGACATCGAACGGTTTACAGTAAGGACGATGTTTATCAAGAGCTTGGGTAAGCAGATGCTGGTATGACAGCCCTTGTCGTAGCGGTTGTATTAATTAGTTTCTTTTACTATATGTCCTGAAGTATAATTCCAACAATGAACATAACTTCATTTTCAGTTTATCAGTAATGGTAATATGTAAGATATCTTACATATTGGCAGGACCAGAAGCACCCAAGGCTAGGGATGGCACAATAATTTCGGCTGTCATTAAAAGGGATTACAACTGATATCCCCCTTGTCAGACGAAATATCTTACCAACCCTCCCAAATCTGAAATTGCTACCTACGGGCCTATTAGGTTTTGGCTGGCAACTACCATATTGTCATATTTGAAAACAAGTCACCAGTAAATATGATACTTTTGAATATTAAGTATGATGTATTTAGGTTAATTGATCTGCACAAGAACACGTGTATAAAGATTGAAAATAGACAATTAAATATCTTATTTACGTTTGACGCTATTAAATCTGCAACACTTACAACCTAAATATAAAGCTCATCATCTTGGTGTCTTATTAATTACGATGTAAGGAGACTAAAAAGTATGATTTATTAAGTGATTCTTGTTTTTTATATAAAAAAATGAGAAAAGAAAACTAATTCTCATAGGATGTGCCTCGCGAATTACATGTCTTCCGCGTATTGCGACTGTAACATTTTTGCACGGACCTACCCGAAACCACTCATCAATCAAGACGTATTCCAACAATCTCAGCAAATATATCGTTAATTTTTGCTCTGCTTTCTTTATCGTCTGCTCGGGGAATTATCTCCACTTTACACGCTCCGCTACACTGTTTATGCAGCGACCAGGGCCTAAATGAATATTCATTACGGACCTGCTATTGCGTCTGATCGGAGCGTATCAACTGATCAGTGTAAACGGTTATAACGCTAAGTGGTAAAAGACACGTTAAACTGATCTTTGTTCAACTCTTCAAGCGATAAATTAACATTTTAAATTAAAACTTGTCGTTTCAACTTGTGTTATTGCAAATGAATATTTAGCTAGTGAAGTTATGGAATGTCACTCGAGGTAAGCGTTATTTTAGTGCATTGTTTTGCAATGTAAACAATTGGCGTTAATGATTAATCATGTAAGCATTACCGTCGGATCATTGATAAACACGTCAGTATTTTTATATAGTATAAGAAGCGGCTGATAGACTGTTAAAGCAGCCGTGTCATGCGTTCATTGACGATATTGTGATGTGTAGAAGTTTTTAACTTTTCAGTTCTGATTGTTATGAAGAAAAAGTGAAAGTTGTTATGGGGTAGTACATGTACTTGTTCCTGATACAAGTACGGGAGATATATAGTTACTGAAATTTGTGCTGATTTTACCTTGTCTTTCAAGTCTAGACCACAATCACTGCACGTTCTATTAGTATTATTAATTAGCAGGATAACGTTACGTTAGGTTATTCGTTGACTCAGAACTTTACGTTACGTTTTGTTAATTGTTGACTGATTTACGTTACGTTTGGGCCAATTGTTGACTCAGTTACGTTACTTTTGATTGGATGTTGACTCTGTTACGTTACTTCTAATTGGTTTTTGACTAATATACACGTTACTTTTGATTGATTGCTGACTAAGATACGTTAGTCTTGATTTGTTGTTGACTCAGTTACGTTACTTTTGATTGGTTGTTGACTCGTTTACGTTACTATTGACTGATAGTTGACTCAGTTACGTTTTATTCTTTTTTTACGTGCACATTTGCTGTTAGGCCTACTCTTGTTATTGAACGACTAAATTGTTTAAATTTTGACTTATGTGAAGACAAGTTAATTGAAGTATATATATGATATATATATATGATTTTGATGGCATTCTGTAAGATATTAACTAAATCGTTCAAAATTAATGGTGTTACTGTATTGTCCCCTTTCAAAAAGAAGGTGCTGTAACATCAAGTAATATAACAATATAGCTGACCTGAATTTATAATGACCTTGACCTTTGAGCATTGTTTTAATTTCTAAATGTTTATTTTGCTACTTGTTTGCAAAGTGTATTTTAGGGACCTCCGTGGTTGAGTGGTTATGGTGCCTTAGCCCTACATAGCAATCATTTGCACCCCTAGGGTCCCACCAGCTAGCTTATGGTAGGTTAGAGGTTCTTCCCTGGTGAAACCGTCTGAGGTCTTCAACCAATGTTAAAACTGGAAAGTCACGAATGACTCTGGCTGTTGGTGCAATGGTTAACTCCTGGTTACATTCTGAACTATGTTGCCATGTGTCTCCATGGAATTAGTCTGTATGATCTCTGTCTTAGTGCATTTATACTTTGAATTCAATTTTTTTTGTTTTTTTTTAAAAAAAGGAGATAATAGCCATTCATTGATGTTTGTTTGTTAAAGATTTTAATTCTGTAGTTTTTTAGCAGACAGTTGTAATTGGCGGCGTCCACAACAGTGTCAGATCTTGTTTAGGTATTATGGAACCGTAATGTACACTGCTGATAAATCTAACCTTACAGCATCACTGTGAGTTCACTCAGACTCTAATGTAAGCTATAAATAATCTATTTATGACATTGTTGGCTCTGTTACTGTATTAATCATACCAGTTTGTGTTGACTGACAAATGATTCTCCTACAATTATGTCCAGAGAATGTTTGTTCTTTGCATGCTCTTGCGGGTCAAAGTCACCAGGAAATTGATGCACAATATTTCTATCTGACAATGTACAATAGTTGGTTGATGTTCACTTAATTGCATGTAGTAAATAAATGTTAATACCATGATTAGCGTGATGAAAAGTTTATCATAAAACATAAAAATGTAATTTGCAAATGAGTGTCGAACTGCAATAAATAAGAAGTTTTAGTCTCCATTAATATTACAGTGATTCTGAATATTAAAACTTAATACAAATGAATGGTCATTATTTTGATGGTCGCATTATGAAGCTAAAAATGTTGAAAACGTGTCGAAAACTGGTCTGAAAATATGTGGTTGTTTTGTTGAGGTCAGGTTGTGATATTTAGGTGAGGTTTATATAATTATATTGATTGATAAGGTGCTTTTTATGAAATTTGGCAAATAAAAAACATTGAAAATGAATGTTTAGGCATGGTTAGATATTATGAATGTAAACAAGATTTTCATTGCAAAGAGCCTTTATTAGATAAACTAAGGTAGTAGAATTAGTTTCATTCATGATAAGTTATTCTTTTATTTAAAATTGATAGCTACCAATCCATGAAATGGATAATGGTTCTGTTTTTATTGATATGAAATATATAAGCTATAAAGGCAATTAAAAACATTGTTTAGCGAAGTGTGTCATTAAACTTATATATAATGTTCCAGTTATCCATCAATTTAACTTTTAGTACCTAAGACAGTGTATCTACCAAAATTGCCAATTTAGTGACGAATTAGACCCTATTTGACCTAATACACTGATAATACACAAGCTATTTTATGAGATTTTTGAATAGATTATTTAGTTAAACATTATAAGTTAGCTTCCCACCTACCGGGCAAAGTGACTTTTATAGTAAACCATTCGAGTGTTGAATCAATTTCATTGTGCAAACAGACGACTAAACTGATCTTATATACGTTTGGTAATCATTTTATGAACGCGACTTTAATTTCAATCATGACAGACTATCTAACATTGAAAAAGCCCAGTTTCAACTTGTTTTGTATAATCTATTTACATTTCTTTATTGTGTTCAAACATTGTATCATACTGATAATCATGATGGTACAGTTAAGATTTCTGAATTAATTGCTTTAAGATATTTATATCTGTTGAGTTGAAGGCTTTTTGTGTAACTGAGTCAATACTTCATACAAGTTATGTAAATGTAACTAAGTGTCCTTTCAATAATAATCTGTGGATTACTTGATACTTTATTCATTGAGTTATTTATTTTTAAGTTGTTCAACAGCTCATTTTACAACTATGGTCAATACAGAGCCCGCCCCAGAGAGGGGAGAGGAGATACAGGGGAACTGGGCATATATATCCCTACTCCTTTTGGATAGTTTTTCCTGGTTTTTTATTGCGCCTAGTTTAAAGCACTGATACACCCCTCACTTGTTTCCTGTGGTTTTCTCAGTGTTCTAACTAATTTTTTTTAAAGCACTTGCCAGAACTATTATGTGGTTTATTGAAAATAGACAATTTAACACTAGCCCGAACACACAATTTTGAGAAAATTCACTAGCCCGAATAGAAACCCCGGGCTGTGGGCTAGTGGGTTAGCGTGAAAACTGTTTTCTAAACACAGTACTTGGCTAGGTAGTTGAGATGGGGGACACTGAAAATGCAAGATACTTTTTATAAAAATCAGAGTATTGTTAAGAATGTCATCTATCTTCATACTTTTACCCATGACCTTAGACTTTTTGTAAGGCCCTTAGGACCAGCTAGTACATGAAGTGTCCCTCTTTTTTACCTTTCCACATGCTTTCAATGATAAAAAAAACAAATTAAAAAAAACAAAACAATTCTTTATACCTAATCAATGAAAATGGCTGCTCTTTCTTATTTATATTTTAATTGAGTATTATAATTGTTTGGAAATGGAAAATTCTTCAATTACAATTGTCCCTTTGAGATTATTACCAAGTTAAACACCTGATTAATTATCTATACACTGTTATCATATGGCCATAAAAATTATTTACTTAGAAATAGATATTTTTATCTATTACAAAATTAACTTAAAGTTTTACATTACAAAAGTATTGAAGAGTTGTGGAACTGAATAATTGATGTTAATTGAAATCTTTTAGCATGATTAGTGCATGCACACAAACTATCTGGACATTATATAGCCTTAAATTTGTACCTTGATAAATAAATGTAATTATGTTTAATACTCTATTACTGTTTTGTAATTAAGTTTGTTTCTTTTATATGATATTTATTCAACTGATACAATGAGCATTAATATTGACACAAGCAGTTGTTTATAACTCCAGTTGTGTTAAATCGTGCCCAAAATTTCTCTTTCAATTTATTTGCTATTATTGTGTACAGATATAAAAATTGACTGCAATAAAGTAAGTCCACACTAAGGAAACATTTATAAAGAGAAGAATTAGAATCATGTTACCTTCAATTAATCTGGTAGAGATTGCCTTATATGTCAATGGAGACTCTTAAATGGGCCCAAATAATTCACCGACTACAAAGTGAAAGGTAATTTGATCATAAAAATATGTTCACAAAGACCAATGTTAAAAAAAAAATATTGAAGATGAAAAAGCAAATAAATTGGTATATACTGAAGGCACTTGATTTCTCTTTGCTATAACACTTTCAAAGATGTGTATTGTCATGTAATTCAATATAACATTTTGACGTAAATTGATAATATTTAAACTGTATAATCTTGATTTTACCTTATCCGTGATGAAGCTATTTTGCTTTATGAAAGTTAAAAAGTCTAATGTATTGAAGATCAAGCATTTGAACAAGAATAGCCCAAAATGTGCAACGTTTATTGATAAGAATTAAGAATAGTTTTGTAAAGTGAAAAGTTTGTTTAAAGATTTTTAAAGCAAACAGAGACTTCGATTGAGAACGTGTTTGATACAAAAAACATTTTCAAATACAAGGGCTTATTTTTTTTCTGAAAAAGAATGGAGTGTGTTTAATACGTAAATTTATTTCAATAGGATAGAGTTGTTCAAGATTTTTACAGCCTTTTGAATGAAAATAAAGATGATTGTAAATCATTTAGTTAATGATCAATTCATGATACAGTAGTGACAGTATAATGTTTCTGTAATCCATGATGTAATTGAACAATAAATACAAATATCTAGCTGAGTTATTATGCATTATCTATAGTTCTTTTATTGACTGGTTTATTTTCACTTAAGTTAATTTCAAACATAAGGAGCGGTGGTCCAGTGGTAGGACGCTTGCTTTGGGATCGTAAGGTCCCTGGTTCAAATCCCGCCCGTACCATCTGAATTTTTCTGAGCAAAATATTTATCCCACGTTTGCTCCTCTCCACCCAGGTGTTTAAATGGGTACCTGTAAGGGAAATAAGTCAATGTTCCGTGGCTGCCTATGGCGCCGAATGTTAACGGACGACCTATAACCCAGTGATCGGGGGGGGGGGGTGTAACTTGTGAAAGTCGGTTGAATATGTATATAATTTCAGACTATAAACCTATCCTTTATAAGGAAAGCAGTCCAGTGGTTAGTGCACTGGACTTGTGACATGCACAGTGAGCTGGGTTTGAATCTAGATCACAGCTGGTTGTAAACCCTGCAACGAAAATTCAACAAAAATGTGCATTTTCCTCCACACATGGAGGAGTAGAGAAGGTATTTTCTATCAGACCATAAACCAATTAGCATTTCTTTGGACACTTATATTAGAGCTATAAGACAATGTTCAACAAATCTTTAAATATAATGGTGTACTTTCTGGGACACCAATGTAGTACGGAACAAATAAGCCACGGGCAGCAGCCACCATGATCAAGCATCGGCTTTTTCGTTCAGTGGTTTTATGCCATTATTTCAATGAAATTTCAGTTTTATTAGGCAGCCAATTCACCTAGCCAGTTGTCCAGGACTTATTCTTACCAGCAGTAACTTACTTTCCACCCACAGGGAGACAGCAACTTCTCCACATGTAGAGGGAAGTCAACATTTTTGTTCAGTTGTCATAGGAGGTATAATGACTTAATTGGCGCAACTTGGATTCCAACCCGGAACACTGGGTAACAAGTCCATTGCATTAACCACAGAGTCACGGCCTTAAGGGGGAAGTTTGAACACTCAATTTTTGAATTCTGGTTATGTAAATGACTTGATATATTGATTTCTCATTGCGTCAGCATATCAGTGTGACTGTTGATTGAACACTGTGAGCATTCAGAAATTATATGAATGACTTTTACAGGAAATGACTGTTTTAAATTCAATTAAGTAATACAGTTATTAGTTAACTAGTGAAGGTTAAATTGAAGTGGTATTTTGTTGCTAGATAAAATTAGGTTGTCAGTTGAGAGTTTTGTTTTACATTTAATCTATACAATGAAGGACAAATGCACTTGAAGCTATTTTTATGATCACATTTGGGTTGTTTTTGTTGATTTCATGTTCATTTAAAACAAAAGCAGAGTTAAAAAGAAAAGGGGACAGTAATTATCAGGGGCCTTTTTTCTACAAATTGGTTAGTGGCCTTAGCGTTTCATTTAGGGAAATAATCAAGTGCTTTTTTTCAGCCAGATTGTGGAAATGTAGACTGACTTTCAAGATACATCAATAAATAAATGTCAGTCTACATGTACATTTGTACATACAGAAAATAGAAAGTTGTTTTATTTAAATAGTTGAAAAAAAAGAATTATTAAATACTGAAACAGGACATCATATGATTCAAGAATATCTGTGCATGATGAAGATGTTGTTACAAAGAGAGACTCAGGTACTTATGGGGTAATGTCGGCTTTTGGAACATCAGCATTTTGGGAAATTCATCAACTAAATTGGGACATAGAGGCAATTAGGAAGTCACCAATACTGGCCTCTGTTGTAGAAGGAAAACAGACCTTGCATGTTCTTCAAACTATGCTTGTAGTGATTAACTGTTCACACATTTATTTAGTTAAGTGGTTGTTTTCTAATCAACTGTCTTTGTTGAACATGTTGTTTGGTTGATAGTTAATTAAACAGACGATTCATTCTTGCTTGATACACAGAGACATGGTGTCACATACAGTATTTATCCTAAATTAAATGTATCCTATAGTCATGTATACATGTACATATATAGGAATATAGGATATGTTTAATTTAGGGTAAATATATATATATAAGACAAAGTATAACCTAACATTTAATATAATTGTGTGGTTCACAATTGGCTTATAATAAAATTCCTTATTGTTTACAGGCAAATAAATCATATCATGTGAGTATTTACTGATAGTAATTTTGCAAACAACCTTGATAGAGCATATACTGAAAGATTATCTAATCTTTGATTGTTTTACAATTGTATGTTTGGTTTTGAAGGTTTACTTGTCAGCAAAAAATCAGCTGGATAATTTAAATATTCATATCAGGATAAAACGGGAGATTATGTCATATTTATGATAGATTTGATTTTAATATTCTGAGGTGTAAATTTAAATCAAGACATGATTGTTTTAGGGGAGGATTTGTTATAGAATGAGGTTATCAAATATGTATTTGAATGAAAGCATTTAAAAGAATAAAAGAATAGAAAACTGGGGTGATTAATTATGTATTTCAATGAAAACATTTACTAGAACAATTTTTTTAAAGCATAGAGAACTTGTATATTTTAGGTCAGTTGTGACAATCGATACAATTCAATTGTCTTCAAAATCGACAAAGCCATGTATTTTGAAGATTGACTTTGATTTGCAATGAGCCCATACTTTATTTTTTATGCAGTTCTATTTCCAGTTGAAACTGGTTTTACCGGTAATTTCAATCGCTCTTTCATGCCTTGTGTGTTGCTGTACCGGATTTGTACCCTGAATTCTTTTCACCGGTTCCACTGTAATCATTTTGTAGCATGGCAAACATTTCTTGTATGTACAATGTATATGCGCAATAGTTTAACTCGACAGCTTTCTCGGACAGTTCATGGTGCATGGTTCAATAGCTACTTACCGAAAAAGTAAGTATAATTAAATTATTGAAGGCTATCATAGAAATCGTTTTTTTTCTAAATGATGCTCGATTAACTGGTTCGGTTTGATTTTACATCAAAGATTTACTGGTTCTAGAATTTTAGAACCGTCCCTCGTCTGATATATATAATCTACATGTATATAATTATATATATATATTGAGGTGCTTGAAACGTTACTACAGTAAAATGTCAATGACAATAATCATATGGACTCAGGTTTGAATCAGTTAGCGTCAAGTAGTTCCTGTTATGAAGATAGAAGTGTTTTTTATACATAAACAAACTTTATTAATATAGCTCTCCAGGAAGCATTGTTATCAAAATGATACAAGATAATTATGTGTTTAATCAGAAGTTATATAATGTTTGACTGTATGAATAAGGGGCCGGGTCGTGGGTCAAAGGTTATATAGTAAACTGGACTTGTAACCAGGTGATCAGAGTGTGAATCTTGGTCGCAGCCGGTTTTATTCTTCCATGAAAATTTGACGAAAATGTTGATTTTTCTTCCATACATGGAGAAGGTGTCAGCTCCTTGTCTATGGGTAATCAAGTACCAGTTAGATCACAGCCCAGGAAAAGTTGCTGTATGAAACTGATATATCATCAAGAAACGGCGTTAAACCCACTCAAACATTTACTATAAATTAGGTACACTAGGTATAAATTTCATTCCAAGTTAATCATGACTTAATTCCTGAATTATCGATGATTAATTATCATCTTTGCAAATAATAATACTGGTACAAATAGTTTGCTAATTTGTTATGACTCCGGGGCAGCATTTTTTAACTTGAGTTATGATTCCCATAATTAACAATATCTGTATGATTGTCTCCTAATTGCTGTTGGTAATGTTACATCAGATATCTCCAACAACTTGTACCTCAAGATGAGATCCTTGTTGTTAATGCATTTGTGTCAACACAAGCATGATTAAATTTGTCAGTTTGTGGTCCATAATAATATAATGTTATGTAGATAATTACATGAGGTAAAACACATTAAACATAGTATAAATGCCACTTTCTTGTAAATTGTCAATTTGATATAAGTGACAGAAACAGTTCATTCACACTGGTGTAGAATTTTAATATAAATACCAACAGGTTGGTACATTTAATGAAGATATTTGAATAGAAACTGTCTCATGTAGATTTTTTGGTCGTTTCTTTTGTATGTTTGTTGTTGCGCTGTTCACCTCTCCATCTCCTGATGGCTTCATTGGTTTGTTTATAAGTGAATATTTCATTATGTAGGTGCAGTGCAACCTCTCCAAAGCAACACCCTTTGGGAGTACCAAAATTATGTTGTTGTTGAGAGGTTGTTGCTCTAAAGAGGTTAAATTTATTAGTTACATCATGCATTGGGAAAAAATCATGTTCTTGAAAGGAGGTTGTTTTCTCAAGGGAGGACCGCTCTGGAGAGGTGGTACTGTACTTAGGGTTGTTCAAATTGAACTATTGAACTGAGGTTTAAACGTCACACAATCAGCTGAGGTCATTAGATGACTTTCAACTTTAACGGTGGTGGTAGTCTTTTTAAAAATGTTCTTCTTTTCTTCTGTGTTTAATTATTTAACTTGTGATATTGTGCAATGCTAAATAGAGAATTGAATTGAATTACTCTTCGATTGCGCATATTTTAGTTTGCTGGTTTCTTATCTATAATTACTGAGTTACTGCCCTTGGTTCAACTTAAATGTATGATACAACACTGGTTTGTATTAATTGTTCAATTCTAAATACAATTTTGGTTGGTTGCACTTAATGCCTTTATTAATGTATGTAAAATATGTGAGGAAATGAATTTTGTGGAAGTGATACATACCGGTAGTTATTTGTATTGTTATATTGAATTGTTGTAATATCATATGAGTTGTCTATTGAACTATTGGTATAAGTACAACAATCTGACAGTTTTAAACTCACACCCTTATGTGATTCTGTTTCAAAATCTGAATTGCTTATGTTATGGCTTAAAACAATCTCTTTCAACCGTAATTCTATGTCTGTTCAAAAATTGGCCATCTAGTTGTAGTAAGCCTGCATCACTGCACAGACAGTACCTGATCTTATAGCTGTCTGAAACAGTAGTATAATTTTCAATATTTTCATGTGATTATAGAAAGGCAAGTTGTGATACAGGTAAATCTATGTACACAGGCTGGATATCTGCCAAATTCACCACAAACTATTGGATTCAGTGACCTCCCTTAAACTGTTCTGTTCTGTGCTTAAAATCCTTAAATAAACATTAAATGTATAAATGTATTGCCCTTATTATCTTTGATTCTTTATACCTGACAAATTGTTGTAAAGTTTGTCCTATTTTGCTTACTGACTTATTGGTGGCAAATGTTTCTCTCTGTTTAGTAAGCTGGGGGGTGTATGTAAAAAATGAAGATATTAAATTACTAGGGTAGTATAGAGAGAGAGAATACTTGGGGATTTTATGATGTTTTAATAAAGCAATTAATTTGTATAAGTAACATTTTGCTCCCAGTGATATATATTTCCTCTGAGATTTGTATAAAAATTCTTATGGTTTTAAACATTATGGGATGGTCTTTTTGGGGTTTTCTTTGCACTGATTCTAACTTTGCACTGACTGAGTTCATAATTATGTTTTTTAGTGCTGAACATCTATTGTTATGATTCAACGTTGTCGCTTTCTATTCATTTATTGATTAATATCATCAGGAAGATATTTATAAGTCAGTCTTGATGAGATTCTGTGTTTGTGTAAATTATAGAAGTTGTAATACTCATTATTTATCAGTGTATTAAAGTGTTCTTACCCAACAATAAGTAAAAATATCAAGATCTGTTATCAATTTATTCATTTGACTTTATAGAAATTAAAACCACAAAAACTTCCTACTTTCAATTGTCTAAATGTTACTTTCAATTGTCTTAAACATTGAAGTGATAAAAGTTGTATGAACTTAATTGATGTTGGATTTATGCTTGAGATGATAACAATCAAAATAGGATTTATCTTAAACTTATATTTGATTTTATTATTAATTGAATCATTTAGGTTAAGTGAAAATGCAAACTTTACTGGACCAAATAAACTTTTAGTGAACTAAAAAGTACTCAAAAAATTTGGCTAAAAACAGTGATTGAGAGTGATTGAAACATTTCATTTTTTGTTCTGAAATATGATGAAATTATCACTGAAAAATTTACTGGTCTGTCAGACTACTAACCTTTTCAAATTAACTGGACCGCCCGTTGATTTAGATTGACTCAGTCATCAATCTGGTGCTTAATTTGAAGACTGTTTAGTCCAGGAATTATTATAAGCTCATAACTCGCCCAGATCATTTTATGCTTATTAAAAAATATTCACTAGCTGGAGTTATGTACCATTATTTTTTTACACTTAAGAGGAAATTAATTAATACCTGAGCTGATTAAGCTGCTAATTATTGCCATTAGAAATCGCTAATTGAGTCTGTATCAGTAACTATCACTTGTTTAGAATATAATTATGGTCTAAGGGAAGTAACTCCATCTTACTTCTCAATATCAGCCAGTGTGTCTTAAACCTTTTATCATGTTTCTAATAAATTTATTTAGATTGATAAGATAAAAGCTAGCTGCCTTAGCTTTCTTATGTTTTGTATCAATCATTCTCATGAGGTTAAAAAATGCCTTGATTTGAAAAAATGTTTTTGTTTATCTGTGTATTTATAGTTCCTACTTAATATATATATGTTTCAAGTGAAAGGAAATAGTAGATAAATTATTTGCCCAGTCAGTGTTGGAATCTTGATTATTTCTCTCCCTATAAACATGGTCAGGATCATTGGTAGTGTAAGAAGATTTCTTCAATTTGTTATCAGTAGCTACTGGGGAACTCGGTGAAAGTTGTCGATGATTGCCAACATAATTGGTTAGCGTTAATATGTCATGATAACTTTGAAATGATTGGTTGCTATGCTGAATCATAAAAAATGTGATGTATTAACATAACTATGATGATTTGTTTTTTTAAGCCTTTTATTGTTTATAAATCTTGGTAATTATGAAATTAATTATCTAAGGATGCTTGTTAGGTATAAACAAATGGGTGATGGATTAGGTCCAAAGAATCAAGGTGTGGGCAGGACTTAGGCACATTATCACTTCTCTCCCTCAGGAGCTGTATTGCTACATGCTTACTAAGAACAGTTTATCATCCTTTATACCTCTGGTATTAAAGATACTTAGTTATTTGTATGAGGCAACAGAGTGCGGAATATGCATACATTCCATGATTAGAGACAAACAAATGTTTATCATACTTTCAAGGGGCTTGTATGAAGTCGCACCACACCTGGTAATATGCCTTAAGGTTGTATTGTAAAGATGTGGTACTTTAAATCAGCATAGTAGGGTTTGGATATGTACTTTCATATTACATAATCTTGAATTCCCATGAAGCTGACATCCTGCTGTGGCTACCTAAATTGTCACATCAGCAAAAATCTCTCATACCATTCTTCTTTATACATTTAAATTCTTATTATAACTATTTTATACTGGATTATAAATGAATATATATTTGTAATATTGAATTATTATTTCATATTAAATTTTGTAATATTGCATTATAAGTGAATATTGGTAATATCAGATTATATATGAATATTCACATTATTGGATTATAATTGAATATTGGTCATAGTGGATTATAAATTAATAATCATAGTATTGGATTATAAATGATGCAATATTTGGCACTTTAATTGCGCTTCTTTTGGGGATTAAATATTTTGGAATTTTGAGACTCTACATTCTTTATTGTCAGCATTATTTACTGAAATTGTTCAAGTGTTTGGAGGTAGCCCGACTCTCTTCCCTTGTGCTCAGTGACATCAAGTATTAATATTTATTTGTAAATATTTAGTGTTAATATTAACCATATTATCAGATCCTGTCAGTAATAATGGGGACTAATCACTTCTAGTATTGACTCTGTTTACACTTTGTTGTCCCTCACTATTTCTCTCTGGAGCCCTAACTTATAAAGTTTCAAGTTTACCACTTGTTTGCCCTTTGACCTCTATCTAACCTGTCAAAAATCTTTATATTGGAGCCCTGGAGCAAGGATATAAACAGATATCTGTGTAAATAATCAGCCTATAGTTGCTCACTGCAGTAAGTTAGCTGTCTAACTACCAATTACTTGTATCAAATAGCAATCTTGGTGTGCTTATTAGCTTAACACATATATACCACTGATATATTTGTTATACCCTGGTAAAACTGTAGGATAATTGCACACTCTGTTACCTGTGGTTAGTTCACTGTTTGTCTATTAGAGATAAATATTGTCTTTATAATGTTAGCATGTTTATATACACTCAACAAATAGGCCGTAAAATCAACTTTAGCTGGTGTTATTTGATTTCTAACACTTTGTGTTGTCTTTTCTGGTATCTATTAAACTTCATCTTGTTTCGAATGCATGTTTTTATTGGATATTTATAAATATTTATACACCTTAGATTGAGTAGGTGGTAAACAATTGTGTTCAACTAGTAAAAATAAAGGTCTATCATATTTAATGAATTAAGATACGTAGGATTTATTATAAAGAGATAAAAAAAAATCAAGAATCGTGAAAGTGATTCGTAAGATTTAAAAGCTGAAAATGGCTTGATGGCTTTTTTACCACACGAAATAAAAGGTGGAATGATGTACCTGGTTGACGAAACAATCATGTGATATCATGTTAGATGTATAATCAAATCATGATTCTGTGTTTGTTTTAATGACCTCAGTTAGGAGGTTCTCAACCTACCTTAAGTGATTTATATTTGAAGATAAAGTCTTGCGATAAGAACTTAAATACAAACTACATTGGAAGCATAATGAAGATTTATTTCATCTAGGGATCATGAATTATAAATGAATCAACTAGAATTCTTGGCAGAAAAAAACTCCTTGTGGATTTCAACCAAAACTTGTGACAGGCAATTCATTCTGTTGAAATAATTATTTTTGTACTTGTTCAAATGGAAGCTGTTGATGTTGTCCCAGTTTGTACATTGAAGAATATGTTACATGACATCTTATCACTCAGCTGTTGTCATCTAATTGATTTTATCAACATCTGAGCTGCAGTAGAAAACCGATTGTTGCATATTGCTGATCGCAATTATTTAATTGTATGTAATTAATTTTCAGTCTTATCTTGTTTACATGTCTTCAAATTTCATTACATGTTTAAGATTGTGTTTTTTTGTCATATTGGTCTAATAATCATGTTTGGCCTTAAGAAAAAAATTGTTTCAGGTTACCAGATCGAACTACCCTAATTTCCCCGTGCCCCCCAACTTTCTCTATTCTCAGTAATGAACATGTAACTTGAAACAAACACATTTTTGTCAGGCCTTAGCTCATTTAAGTACACATTTTATCCAGCTACATTTCGGTGATAATTATACGTTTAGCTGGTTGTTTTATTCTATTCAGTCTTTTAAGAATTTGGCCGCTGTTATTGTTTATCATATGTCAAAATGTCAAATATTTGCATTCATTAAAGATAAGGCCAAACAATTAGTTTGTTTCTGGTTATATGCTCCTTAGAAATAGGGTAGATAGGTATGGGATTGTATTGGCTCTTCAAAGTGTGCAGAAAGGTAAAAACAGAAAGTAGGTGTACCGCATTCCTTTGGCTTACGGGTTGCAGGGGGAAAAAATTGGGTAAGTATGGTATTCAGAAACAAATTTTTTTTTATGCTTAACAGTAAATGTATGACATGCCTGCTTTAAACATATCTCAAACAACTTGTTATACATTGTTGATTTACATATCTTTACCCAGTTAGACTGATTGTATTATTCTATCTGATCATACCTGATAAATTCGGGTCTGACTTTACTAAATGATCTGTCATGCTTGTGTACATTATCTCCCCTTGTAATTGTCATCCGTTAACCCGTATTTCATTGTTAAAATTCGTCTCAAGCCGCTTAATTCAATGACAATGACACTATTGAGCTACTTGAACAATTTGATGATCTCTATCGGGACGGTTAATGGGTGACAGATTCTTCCTTTGGCAAGCTTCCTCTGTAGTTTTACAATCATTGATTTTTCGCCCTGAACCTTTGAAACTAACGCATACCGCCAATATTTCACCAGGGTTGTTTGTACACAGGGGCCCTGGACAAATTAGTTGTGATTTGATGTCCTTAAGTGTTAGTTGAAGGAAACAAGTTGGCAAGTATAGATTCATCGCTAATATTAGATTGCTCCATTAGATCATCAAATGTCGGGAACGATCCACAACGCATTGTGAACAGTAGTTTCTCATATTGATTATTGTTTTATGCAGGGAATTGTTGTTGATGTGGTCTGTTTAACTGTTTCCCCAAGATTGATAATATTGTCACTGGCTAGGAATAATTAACTTGAAAGCAGATCATTATTCGATGTTTCTTCCAATCTGCGTGTATTATTCTCCAAGTGTAGCACCATTGACTTTATTGAACATTCATATTTTATGTATATTGACGCTACAAGAGGCTGTTCAAATGTTGCGAGTAAATAAGATGGCAGGGCTGTAACCCAGGAGAGATTTGTAATTAACAGGCTCTTGGTTATTAATTGCTGATTTGCTCTGATGATGTCAAGCAGGAAATAGACTTGAAATTGTTGATAAAAGGGAAACAACTCTATTGTCTTGTAGACAAATGATTGTCCAAGATGTTTTGGCTTAGTAAAGATATTTGCAAGAGAGATACAAATATGTTTCGGGGATTTTTGCAAACTGTTACCATCTTCATCACCAATATGGGTGTAATTTATAAATCATTTACTCAGATGGAAATCTGAGGTGTTAAATTGAGTTAATTGGTCAATATCTTACATCAAGCATCTGATTGGTTAATTCTGGTGGTAGTAATAAAATTGACCAATGAAGTGGCTCTAATTTTAGGCTTGTCCTTAATGTCCATTTATTACCTTGAAGGGTCTATGTGACCTGAGTGAGCAATTTAGTGCACTTAACATTCATCTGGGTTATTGAATCGAAGAATTATTGACACTGTTTGATATCGAAAGTCAATAAATGTGCAAGTTTTGAGTTACTAATTTTCTACATGTTGATTTTATCTCAGTAAATTGACTTGAATCAAGTAAATCTTTGGTAATAGTTCAAACAGATCAACAATAGAACAATAACTCTCAGTGTTTAGTGTCAAAGAAGTCTTTGTTGTCAGAGACATTTGTAAATACAACTTGTCTAAATTGGTAATATTTAATCTGTGAACTTTGTTGATTTGTACTTAACGAACCCAATTTCATCTTCAGTGAACAGAATAAAAACAGGATTCCGGCTCAGCTGGGTTGATTAATTGGAGAAAGATTTTTGATTTCTTGGCATACAATTGTAAACATTTCAATTGTAGGGCAAACACACATATTTTAGTTTACATTTCATACTGGGCAAAAATACATAACCAGAATGACTTGTCTAAGAATGATAAGAATTGTTCTTATTTATACTGTTAAAATCACTGTTAAGATGTTGGAACCTTCATGAAAATGATGCAGATTAAGATAATTGTATGAACCCCTAACCTTGAGTACTCGAGGACTGCGACCCAACCTGGGTTCTAATTTTCCTCTTGTTCGACATTGTTGTCAAATTTTCATGGAAGAGTATGACCTGCTGTGGCCCGGATTCAAACCCGGATCGCCGAGTTACAAGTCCAGCGCACTAACCACTGGTCCTCGGCTGCGGCCACGCCTCGTATCCAAGATCTAAGTCAATTGTCTGTATCTAGATGCTCTTTATCAGTCATGCATTATTAGCTCCCCTGATTCATCAGATGAGCTTTTAGGATCGTTGTCTGGCGTCCGTTGTCCGTCGTCCGTCCACAATTAGTTTGTTTACACTCTAGCATCCGCAGCTCTTAACGAATCGTGATTAAACTTGCTCACAATGTATATGGCCACAATGTCTCGGCTAAGTTTGATTATGGGCAAAATCGGACAATAACTTCTAGAGTTATGGGCCCTTGAATTACAAAATTTGCTATATTTAGCTTGTTTACACTCTAGCGCCTTCATTTATTCACCGATCCTAATTATATTTTTAGTAAATGAGTATAACCAAAAGATCTTGGACAAGTTCGATTATGGGCAAAATCTGCTATATTTATTCACCGATCCTAATCATATTTACAATGAATGTTTATGACCTTACGGTATTGGACAAGTTCAGTTATGGGTGGAATCAGACCAGAGTTATGGGCCCTTGGATTAGAAAATTTGCTACGTTTTAGCTTGTTTAACAGTATTATACCTTCATTGTTGGTTTTGATCTCAAAATCTACATAAAAATGGGTTATACAAGTTGGAAACTATATTATCTGGTCATTAATTATTGTGACTTTTTTCTCAGGTGAGCGATAAAGGGCCATCTTGGCCCTCTTGTATTTTATAATACTGGTGGTATTATTTTTGTAATTTCTCAGAAAAGTTTCTAAAAATGTTCTCTCATGAATTGAGGAAATTTGTCCCGTAATAATCTACCTTGATTTCGGATAGAATCCGGGCAGTTATTCAAAATACTTTCTCTGAGGTATCTGTTTATTTTCAGTGTAGATTTTTATGTTAAGATGGTGATATGAATTATAACAATGCTGAGATATCTATCTGTCTGAAGGGATTGTGTTCTCTCTGAGTTCTACAGGTGCTGGATTATACTGGTGAGACTGTGGGTACCTGTTGGGGGGGGGGGGAGTATTTATTGATATATTATTGCTCTTATTGATAAACCTGAATACATATCCCCTCTAGGTTGTATGATAATGTGATTTATATTCAGTAAGGCTGTAGTAAAAAAAATATTAGTGTAAGGTCAATGCGTTAGTTACATTGTCTTGTCATGGTACATTGAAGTGACAGTATGTATTAAACGGTCTATCGTTTCAATGCCAAATGAAATAATTACTTTACTTGTGAAAATGGTTTTGTAAAGATAACTTTAATTGCAGCTATAGTCTTATATTTTCATACTGAAACTTTAATATAAATTGGTGTAAGGGAGGATTGGAACTTGGTTATCTCATCAAATGGGTGTGGCTGCATGATTTAAATTTGTTTCCTATCATTATGTGTAGATATACCTGTCATTGAATTGTTGGAAATGGAACAATAGTTCAACTTTCCATAGCTGGCACTTGCTCGGTTTGCATGAATTTTTATGCGAACCAAAATACAATGTTTATCTACATCCACCATGCAATTGTTAAACTCGTTGAAGTGCAAGTCTATTAAGTTCAGTATCCATGAGTACTTTCCATACTTTGATAAACAATTTCGACAGAATGTAGTATTTCCTGATATATATAATCTGATGAGGAACTATGCATTTGTGTTAGTTTATAGCGAAGAACGTTCTTTCCTTCACATGTGTGACATTATTACGCCTCCTTTCGAAGAAAAGGGGTATATTGCTTGGCACTGATGTTGGTCGTAAGGTCCTTCTGTCATCAAGCAAACCTTGTCCGACAAGAACTAGAGAATGATTTGGCATAGGCTTTTCTGGTTTTAGTTGGGTGGTTGGATTGATTTTGAGGTCAGTTTGTCAAAGGTCCAGGTCACAGGGGGCAAACACTTCTTGTTTCAGTAGTGTTGACCATAATGGTGAATGTCTGGTCACATGACAGTGCAGTCTATGTCATGTAAGCAAGAGCTGACTATTAACAGGAGAAACGTTCAAGTATTGATAGGAGAGATATCAAATTTAAGAGATTTCTTGTCTGAGACCCAGCAGCAAAAAAGTCTTATTTAAGACAATGATACAAAACACCTTGTAACCTATCAACAGTCAAACCTGTGAACAAGGGCCACCTTGAAAGATATGATGTCTGATGATGTGGTCTTTTTTGACAAGTGGTCTTTATTTGGAGGTTATTTTGTTTTTAATTCACCATGATGTTTTTAAATGGCCTTTATTCATGTGGTGGCCTTGATTCAGAGGTGGCTGCTAACACAGGTTAGCCGTAGATGCTTTTAAGTGAATAATGATGCATACTTAAGACATTTGTATGTCCAGGAAACAAGCCAGCATCTAATGACTGACCCAGCATGAATGAGACATTAATCGGCAATCATAGTATATGTACCAAGCTAAGACCACATTAATTCTGATCTTTTATTTATATTACATGATAAATTATGAAGAAATGAGAGAAAATAAAAAATGAATTTTGGATTTTCCATCAAATGATTGGCGTTATTCCTGATTGAATAACTAAGTTTAGTTAAATTGTTCCTTATTAAATCTGTGACCAGCAGTTGAGAAATAATTATTTCCAGCAGCTCTTGAGTGCGGATTCTTCATTCTTCTCATTTGATCTTAATTACACATGTAGTGCTTCATTTAAGTGTCACCCAATTTACTGGAAAACCTGATGTTAAAATGGAGTAAGAGTTGAGCATTTCTCGTCCTCTTAATACACAATTCTAACGGTGCTACATTTGTGCATCTGAAATATGACACATATTGTAACGTATGTCACAACAATTGTTTTCTTTAAAAAAAAAATCTAATTTGATGTTATCATTTTTGGAAGTATAATCATTAAAAGAAAAAAAATAGAAAAAAAATACCGGTAATTATAAATGTTTTGTTTGCCTTTGTATTTCGGAGAGGTGAGGTGCTGTGCCAGGCCAGGGAAACTCATATTTCTGTTGACATTTGCTTTTGTACAGTCAGACATGTGTTTGGGCCACCTCAGCCACCTTTGTTCAGAGGTTTGACTCAGTGTATTTTCAACTGTTGCCAAGTTCAGAATGACATTGTTTGTTCTATGATAGATAATTATTTCAGTATTACTATTTACTGTGAGTACCACGGAAGGTCAGATTAACTCATCATGTATTCACATGGATAAGATTAAGACAGGCTGTGTTATTGTTTATTGACATATTTTGCATATTTTTGCTTTGTTTGCACTGACATCATCTTACCTGTTTAGAATCCTCCTATAATGAATCTATTTAGAGAAAATAAAAATGAACACATCTAGTGATTTTTCTTTGTAATGATGAAACAATATTCTGCTGAAATGTAAAATTTGTATTTTAATGCCCCCCACTTTGATAGTTTGGGGGGGGGGGGCATATTGTTTCTTGCCTGGCTATAAAATCAAAACACTTGAACATACACTCATCAAACATCATGTTGGTTCCTTATGACAGTCTGTTCAGGACCTAGTCATTTTCAGGTCAGTAGGTCAAAGGGTGCACTGTGTTTTAAAAACACATCTTGTTACATTGTTATATCTTGTTATATTATAAGATTTATCAATCTTATTTAGTGAATTGATTTTAGAATATGTAAAAAAGCAATTTGCTCATGGCTAATAGGCCAATGAGCTGTTCAGACCCGTGTTGAAATAAATGTTCAATGCCGTGGGTTATTGATTCATACTTATACAATATAATGTTTGACCTGAAGTCATCACATTTCCAGTGTCAGATTCTGACAGGGTCATAAATTATTTGGCTTGTTTCAATAAAGAAAAGTGCCTTGCTTTGACATGTTTGATTACCTTTGACCTATGGCATGATGCTCTGGCTACCAGCTCTTGTAAAGAGATTATCTATTGGTTTCTTTGATAAATCTGTCTCCTGGGAACCACCAAGGAAAACAAGGGCTGGTTAACAACCCCGGATAATGCAGGGGCTGGCTAACATCCGAGCAAACTAATCATGTCTTATATAATTATCAAGCGTGCCATGGGGTCATTGTATCTCTCATTAAACTCTGTTTAAAAGGAGGGGATGCTGACTGGTGTAATGATAAAGGCAATTTATTTGCAGTATAAATTTTAGCCATTTTGTTATGTCAGCTAAACAATGTTTAAATACTGGAATTACTTGACTTCTTCAACATATATAATACTTAGCTTATATTACAATGAAGATGACAACACATTGTGCATATTTTGTCATGAATTTGTTTGAAAGATAAAATTGAATTTTCGGAATTGATAAAAACTGTCAGAATATTGGAGAAATTTTTTGTGGCATCTCAGATAATTTGTTTGATTGGATTCTTCGGATGTCTCTCGACAGCATTGTTGGGTGCAAATTAAAGCCACAAAAAATAGTTTTTCCAAGGGACACGGTTTTTATAATTTTGCATCAATCGAAAAATCCACAAGATGCATGTGTTTAACGGCACATCTAGAAACTAGTGCTCTGGGCGATGATCAGCAGATTTTCTGTCTGTTCCCATCTATTGTCCTTACTCTGATTGATGGATAATGCTTGGAGACCTTTTGTGCTTGTGTAGAAAATCAATTGTATTCATTTTTGTGTCAGAAGTGAAACTCTGACTAAACATCCAATATTGAAGAAGAAAACAAGTTTCTCGGAAGCTAAGGGAACAATAGAGAGTTCCAAAACTATTGAAATAAGTAGTTGCCCGATTCTGTCGACAAGTAATATGACGTCTGTCAAACTGGTTGCCAGGTTTTATATACAACTTTAATATCTTTATATGCTTTTTTTTATTATGAATTACTTAAATGGTTGTAGTATGTAATGTTGGCAACATGCAAAATGTTACCTGTTATATAACGCATGACTGATTGTTGATAACTATCTTGTAAATTGATTGGTAAAAATCTAGTAAATTGATTGGTAAAATCTCTTGACTGATAAATGATAAAATGTAAAGACATGTTACAAATATAATTATTCTGACCATTTTATTTTAATGAAAGGTATTATAATGGATTTTGTCCATATCCTTAATGGGTTGAAAACTATCAAGAATTATGTCTCAATATTTTTTTTATCAATTGTCTCCTATTTCATGTTAATACTCAGACCTTAAGGAAACAATTCTGATGGGGGGGGGGGATTTAAGATATTGTTTGACAACAGGAGTGGAGAATCAGTAATGGCCGCTTATAATTACCATAACTATAACAGTTGATATTATGGGGGAGCTATAAGCCCCTTAAGCCTCCCCACCCCAGTTCCTACGGGATCATATCCTGGTAAAACATATTGAACTGGGTACTGTACATCATTTAATTTTTTCAAACATGGATTCAATTTGATTGATAATAATTAAGGTATGCAGATTAATGATTTTTAACCAAAGGGAGGTAACTGCTGAATAGTTGAAACCAAACAAAAAAGGTATGTCATTATTTGAATTTACTACTTAATTAACACTTGACTTTCAAAAAGTAAGTAGTGCATTTCTTCATGGTTTTTATAATGTTACTTTGTTTAAAAAGCATAAGATATTTATTGTTATGAACAAACATTATTTTGAAAAAAATACTTTGATCTGAAGAAAGGCCTTCATATTATGCAAATGTGAATTATACAATCATTAATACAATGTATCAAGTCAGTTTGGATATGTAATGATAATTACATATGACATGGAAAATAAAATTCATGCAATTGTATTCTTTGGTTTGTTCACATAGTTTGAATCTTGGTCTTAGCAGTTAATATCCTTCAATAAAAATTTGCAAAAAATGTCAATTTACTTGCATAATTATGTGAATTTGCTAGCTCTTCATGGAATGGTAAGTTAGTACTGGTTAGAATACAGTCCAGGAACACTGGTCAGGTGTACCGGCTGCTGTATAGCATACAGTTATCTCTTAAAAAAAAAACATTGTTAAACCCTGTATATCTTTGATACAAAAAAAGATGTAAAATAATAAAGAAGTGAGCAAAGTTAGAAAAGGTATTAGAACGACCAAACTTTCTGTATCTAGTCAGGACGTCCTGCAAGTTGACTTCCTTTACAAAAATGTTTACACTTCTGACTTAATTGAAGGAGTGGTGAGGACTGATATTTTGTTTTCTCAAAACGATGGTGGGGGTATTTATGAGTGGAGGTGCATTTATTATGGGAAATATGGTAGATATATGTCCTTGTTTTCCTACATAATGGATTTAATTACCTTATTCTAGATTTTTTGTGTAGCTTTTAAATTAAAATGTTTCACTTGTACCGGTAATCTTAAATTTTATCATTTTTTAATCATAAATGTGAAGTGCAGTATCTTTACGTTTCTTGGCTTAAAATTTTAGTGACATAAAAAACACCATTGCTCTCATTACATGAGAGATAACTTCACTAAGAGGTTGATATTTCAGCTATCATTTAACACTTCAAGATATGAGTTCATATTTTAAAACATTACACTTCATATTAAATGGTTTACTGATTAAACTGACAATAATTATAATTCATTGATTGGTTGAATAATAATGAAAGTATTGCTGAAAAAACTTAAGTTAGACATGATAATAAAAATAGAAAATTATTTTTATTAATGAATAAAATGTAATGTGGGGTCTCTGTTGACCCCTTATAATGAAAGGCATTCATGAAAACATTTTTCTTGAATTATCCTTGCATACTTCATGTATAGTTCATGAAGCATGAATAGGGCTGTGGCGAGTATCCGAGTACTCGGGTATTCACGAATCAAATTGAATAATCGAGTATGAATAATCGTCATTACTAACATTCGTGGTTCGCGATCTTATTTTTTAACGAACTAAAAGTGTATTCTTTGTTCTTTAAAATCCCATTTCTCTGAATAAATATTGTCTCATCATGGACTACTTTGTTTGCCAAGATGTCCAATCGGTTTCTTTAAATTATGATGCTGGTAAATCAATTAACTGGAAGGGAGTACGTATAAATTTAACCCATAGAACAATTTACATTGATTTACTTCATTTTTCCTAAAAAAATAATTTAGCTGTCTTCAGGACTGCAATTTTGAAGTTTTAGATGCGTTACTTGATAACAAAAGATTCGTGATTTGATTTGTGGATCGTAAGCGTTGAATCGTGGATTGGATCGGATCGCCACTTACCCAACAATCCACTGCCCTTAGTATGAATGACTATTTAACATGGGAGTGGCAGTGGTTGAGTGGTGGCCTCTGACTAGTAACCTCTAGCTAGTTATAATTGAATAGTAACTATGACCAGAAATATCTCAAATGTGAGGAAGCTGTCCTTGATACTGGCTGGCTTAAGAAAGGTCGATGGTTCTACCCTGGTGTATGTATAACCGGGGTCATCCTTCACTTTAAAGCTGGAAAATGCTTACGGAAGATGGGAGTCTAGTACTGGTTCTTCCCAGGAGCGATTCTTAGGTGAACTGTCTGCATCATATGACTCTGACTGTTGAAAAGGGGCGTAAAACTCGATATAAACAAACAAACAAAATTAAAGCTGGAAAAATTGCCAAATGACCCTAGCAGTAAGTGCTATGTTAAATCACAATGAAAAAAGGTGACTCAACATAAGTAGGGATTGTTTTTTTCATCAGTGAGTTTGTAAACAAAGCAAGGTTGGTAAATTATTGCGCAATACAGGACTGAAAGTTGGAATAAGTTTTTGCTCATTATGAAATACATTCAGGTCTGATTGAAATAGATTTTACTACAATTCAGTACAATTATACAATTATAATGTGTGTCCTTAAAGTATCCAAAATGAACAGCCAAGTTTTTGAACCAGTTATTACAGTTATAAGAAAAGAAAAACCTTTGTGTGTTAATATATATACTTATACAATCAGTTATTTATAAATAGCTTGTTATAATTTTGCAGTAATTTGGTGATCAAGGTTTAACATAATTTTTAGTGTACTTTTCTGTATTTATATTTATTTGTTTACAATGACAGATAATTTGAAGATTATCAGAAAATTGATCAATGAAGAAAGTAAATGTAAATATTTCACAATATATTCAAATTATTTTGTCAGATTTTGATCAGTACTAAAATGTCCATATTAGTAAATAACCTGTGTAAATATTGTAAATTTAAGTTGATACCTATGGATAATCGAGCCATGTTTAAAGTCAAGGAAAAATGAAATTGAAAAGATTATAGGTTTATATGGTGGATTGTATTGTTACGCAGGTGGTATAATGTAGATATCTTCTCTATACAATAAATACAGTTAAATTTGTTTGATATTAACCTGGTAAATCTACACTCTACATTGAATTAATATCCTGTTAAATGACTGACTATTGTATAAACTTTTGTAGTATAAAGATACAACTACATGGTAACCTATAAATGTACCTCTGTGTATAAAAGTTCACGTTAAATTGTTTTTACGTTACATTTTATCTAAATATAGGCGAAGAAATTGCGTTATCCTAATCTGGTATTTATAAACCCATAGTCATGTTCTAGTCAAACTAGAAGATATATATTACATCAGTAGATTTACACCTGTTTATTTTGTAGAAAGTGTTCTAAATAAGATCATTTTACCAAATTGAAGCTTAAAGCCGAGCACTATGAAGCAGTATGATAAAGGTATATTATATGTTAAATAATATGTGTTGACAATTTTTTTTATATAAGACATAGAAAAAAAGTTGGTTTATAGTTGCATGCTTAATAAAAAACTGTAGGTTACAGGTATAGATTATTATTATTTTAGAAAGCATTCGCATATAAAAAAGTCGGAAAGTAGATGTACCATTCCTCAAGTCTTATATAAAATGTTGGGTGACGGGGAAAAATTTGAGTAGGTCGGGTAACCAGAAACAAACATTTTTTTTCACACCCGAGGTTATGATTGTTTATTGTTGTGGTGTAACATTATAGATAATTAATTTAGAATTATTTTTTTTCATTAATAAATCGTACCTGATTTTATGCACTATTAAGTTCTTTTGGCAATTGTTAACTTAGTGATATTGTTTAAAGAAGGTCAAGATTAGCTTCTTTAGATAAAGATTGATTATATAAAAAAATTATCTTTAATTAGTAAATTAAATATGTAACTTGTCAGTTTAAGGCATAAATATAGAAAATAATATGCTGGATCCTACTGTTTCATAATTTTATTGTAGTACCAAAATTTACTTTACAATTTTGGACAAGATATCATTTTCATAACAATTGTTTATCGGTTGCGTAACGGCAAATTTGACTATTGTCAATTTGGATCAGCCGCAGAGAGAGAGGGGACTCTGAGAAGAAACAGGAGAATCGGGCATTTTATCCCTCCTCTTATTTCAAAGAGTTTATCTGATCATTTATTGTGCCCGGTGTAATGCACTGTTACATGTCTCACCAGTTTTCCTGCGGTCTTCTTAATACTGCACCCAGGGCTTGGTAGTTGGAATGGGGACACTGATTTAATCCCACAACCTTTTGAGTTGTAGTCCAGCACGTTGCAACTAGACCACCAATCCACTCCGTTCATAAAAATTACTGATCAGTACGTTATGTACGATTCAGAACATTAGCCAATGAATTTTGTTTACTTCATCAACTGAAGCTGAGTCTTGTGTAGAAACTGGTACATGAACCTACAAGTTTGATTAGCGACCCACCACATATAACTCATTTCTTACTAATCTATATTATTAGGTTTCATTCTGTCTACTTGTTTATAGATTTGGATACACACCCCTCTTTACTATAGCTTGAAATAATCTGAAGAATTCACTTTTCTTGATGGTTCATTCTTCCCCCCCTCTCTCTCTTTCTCTCTCTCTCTCTCTCTACTTGAGTGGAACTGTGCCAATATTTTTGACTAGTTTGTGGTAAAATGAATGAACAAAATGATTTTCACTTGAACAAACTTGTGTATTTTTGTAGAGTGATAACTTAATATAGTGTAGCCAAGTTATGCACACTATTTTCTTATATTTCTGTTTGAAGTACTGCGTGTAGATTTACTGAATGACTGTTCACATGCTGGGTTCTAGCTGCCGTGCAGTTTTACTGTACATGGGATGATGTCTTGCACTCTGGAAGTTTGTTAAGAGTGTGTACATAATTATGTATTTATGTTATGATCATAAAACGTTAATAAAGAATCTTTTCTATGCACCTCCTTACCTCAAGGGAGCTAATGATGCAGTGATTTTACTTGTCTGTCCGTCTGTCTTTCCATTCCAGGGTTTATTAGATTTATGTATACTTTTACGCAGCATCTTGTTTTCTTGATGACCAAGTATTTGTCTAAGTTGTTTATGCATTCAAGAATCTTAATATTATTACAATAATGTTGTTAAATGGCTCTCAAACATTAGGTCATGTTCCAAGCCACAAATAGATGCTTTTAGCATTCTTTTTTTCCTGCATACAAACTTGCAGCTAGCCACTGTATGACTTGCATAGTGAGTTAAAACAATAAGAACAACTTTACTTACACAGTTGTTGATAATTTTAAAAGTAATCTTATTGCAAAAACGTAGGTTGTGACCACTTGGAAAACATTTAATACAGTCATACCTGTGACCAGAGGCTGTCCTTGGAAAAGACAAAATGCAGTCTTTATCTCAACTTATTTTATATAATCAATTACTGGTTTTCAAAGAATGGCCTTTATTCTCAAGGTGGCCTTTATTGAGAGATGACTGCAAACACAGGGCTGAGTGTAGTTAAATTTCATAGAAAGAATTGAAAGTGCTGATCAGGCATTTTCTCCATTTTAATTTTTACTCTCAAGTACGGCTTCATTTGATATTAATAATGTTCATTTTAGGAATCCATGCCTCATTAATTCTCTTGAATCAGAGTAACTTATGTTGGTTGAAACACCTTTTTTATTGTATTTTGTTCTGTATTGATATTATATGGTCAATGTTTTTGTAAAAAACTTACCACTTTTATGACTTAAATATTTACAAATGCTATTAAGGTCATCTTCAAATGTTTTCCACATTGAATGTTACTGGGGTGTTAAAACGAACGCTAGTTATTATGAATATAACATATTATCAAGATCGGCTCAATGAAGTAAATAATGCATACAAATAAAACCTTTGTACATCAATATCCTGAAGCGAGAATAATTGTATACAACGATGATTTAATGCAAATCTTGTCTGAACCTCAGATGTTTTTTTTTGTACATACACTCAACACACTGTATCAGTTTCAATAGATGTGTTACTTCAAGTGTTCAAGTATTTCCAAGTGATTGAAATAGTTTTAAGTGTAAAATGATAAGATATCTGAAAATATTTAACATAGGCACATTTGTTACCAAACAGCAACTGCAACAGTGACAGCAACAGTAGTAATAACAATGATAACAGCAACAGTAGTAACAGCAACATTAACAGCATCAGTAATAACAACCATTAACAGCATCAGTAATAACAAACATTAACAGCATCAGTAATAACAAACATTAACAGCATCAGTAGTAACAACAATATTAACAGCATCAGTAATAACAACCATTAACAGCATCAGTAATAACAAACATTAACAGCATCAGTAATAACAACCATTAACAGCATCAGTAATAACAAACATTAACAGCATCAGTAGTAACAACAATATTAACAGCATCATTAACAGCATCAGTAATAACAACCATTAACAGCATCAGTAATAACAACCATTAACAGCATCAGTAATAACAACCATTAACAGCATCAGTAGTAACAACAATATTAACAGCATCAGTAATAACAACCATTAACAGCATCAGTAGTAACAGCAACATTAACAGCATTAGTAATAACAACAATATTAACAGCAACAGTAGTAACAGCAACAGTAACGGCAACAGTAGTAACAACAATATTAACAGCATAACAGCATCAGTAATAACAAACATTAATAGCATCAGTAGTAACAACAATATTAACAGCAACAGTAGTAACAACGATAATAACAGCAACAGTAGTAACAGCAACATTAACAGCAACAGTAGTAACAACGATAATAACAGCAACAGTAGTAACAGCAACAATAGTAACAACAATATTAACAGCATCAGTAGTAACAACAATATTAACAGCAACGGTAGTAACAGCAACATTAACAGCAACAGTAGTAGCAACAATATTAACAGCATCAGTAGTAAACAGCAACAGTAATAACAACCATTAACAGCATCAGTAGTAACAACAATGTTAACAGCATCAGTAGTAACAGCAACAGTAACAGTAGTAACAGCAACATTTACAGCATCAGTAGTAAACAGTAGTGACACAATAACAACAGCTGCAAAATCTATAGCATCAGTTTCAGAAACAGTAGGTGTGACCAGGACAACAGTAGCTGCAACTGTTGAAGAAAAAAGAAATATTAAAGTTGAACTATGTCTCTATTTAATAACCAAGATAAAAGCTCATCAAGTTTCTTTTTCAGAAGCTTCTTTAAGTTTCATTCATATACTCATTAAATTATAGTTCCTTTATTAGAATGAATGCTAACTTGTGTTTGTCTGCACATGTATGTCTGTATACATCACACTCTGTAATTATAAACTGTGAAGTGCTGGTTGTATTATTTAACCTACTTTTGTAGAAATTACAGAATTTTATATGTTTAAATACAGCAATCTCGTATAAATTTATTTTCATAGTTTTGCACCTGAAATTGATGTTTTGAAGCTGATAATAGAAATAAAATCTAAACATTTTAGGAATAAATTTAAACGAAATGTAACTGTTATGTGGTTATTTAACAGTATTAAAACGTTAAATGGTATGATAAAGGTACATGCATATCAAATCAGAGGAATATTACAAATTTACTAAGTCATCTGTATGATGGTTATAGTATAATTGAAACAAAATGCAATTTTCCCTGCATGCAGATTACTTATGTATCCTGATTGGTTATCAATGAAGATTTCAAGCAAATCAGGTGTATCAACTGTATATTTATTTACAGGACAGTTGGAAGCAACCGCCGAAATTGTTAGGGGGTGGGGGAGGGCCCTCAGCTTAGTACCCGCCCCCAGGTTTTACGGCCCTGATTTATAGTTGTATATTGCTTTCATAGATTTTTTTTTGTGTATATTTTAAGGTTTATTGTCCACATGGTGTGAGGAGCTTGGGCATCAACTTTTAGTTAGACACCAGAAGAATCATCCCAATTCAACAAAAGGGCCACCAGGGGACATGCACCCTCAGCTACAGAAACCTATGGGTCCAATGGGGGGCTGGTAAGTTTTCTGAATTTATTTTCAATCTGTAGATAAAGCTGTAACATCAGACCAAAAGGTTGGTTGTGGTAACTCTATCAAGAGAATTTTCAGTGAGTAATTTTTAACACTACCTAGAGAATTTTCAGTGGGTATTTAGTTGAACCCAAATAATTAAGAAGTGGGGAAAACTATTTGAAATAAGGGTAGGGATATAGATGCCAGGTTCTCTCATATAGCTGTTGAATTGGTCATTAACAGATTAACCAGATAGGGCTTAAACAATAATCTGGTTTCAATCTTTTAAAACAACAACAACAACATATTAGTTATTACACATGATGATATCCTCCGACTCTTCTTGTGTTATACAATATGGTATAGATATGTTATCTTCAGAAATGTTTATCATTGGTTATATAGACATTGTATTTTCTCTGATTGATTGAGTCTGAACCTCTCTGGTAAAAGATAGCTTGTAAAGGTCAGAGATAAATTCTTGGATTTTCTGTGACTAGTACATCATCTTCATGTCTTGCACAGCTAATATAAGTGTCAGTCGGTCGTTTATTTAGATACATAATATGCCATTACAGGTAAACCTGTGTATACTAAAACCTCCGATTAAAGGCCATCCTTTGAGTAAAGGCCATTCTTTTAGAAATAATCATTGATTATTTAGAGCAAAATGACCTCTGAATACAGACCACTATTAGTTTGTCCCAAGGCTGGACTTAGTTTACAGGTTTGACTACCTCAAAAATCATGGTAAAAGAGTTGTTTCAGTTTAATGCTTATTAGATATACCTGGTATTTACATCCATAAAAAAAATTAGCAAGTCATGAACACTTTGTGACTAATTTGTGAAAACTTTATATGATACCCTTGTCAGTTATCTTGAAATTTGATTTGCTAGTTAATATATTTTTTGATTAGTGTGACATTATCAATACTTTACTTAAACTAAGTACGCAGTTATATATTTTTAAACTCTTTATTATATGATTACTTCAATATCAAGGCACAAGAGTTTTATATACTAATCAAAATTTCATAAAGATCACTTGCGATATTGTTTGTAGTGTTTGCTTCATAATTTTAATACTTTTGTTGATTAGATTTGATCAAAATTTGGTCATTCAAGCATCATATGCCAGTGTAAAATAACTCGAAAACAATATTAATGATGTGTATTATAGTATATCTGTATATTATGCATTTGTATTACAGACTATTCAAACATTGAGAAAGTGATTCTTATAAGATTTTGAGTAGTGTAGTTTGTTCTTATACATGCTTGTTGTAAAACAGGAATTAATCAGGTCTATGTATAACACAGAATGTTACAGTTTAATTAGAGATTTGCGTATATTTTCCGATAATTGTCTTCTGCAAACAGAAGGTTTTTCTGCTGCGAAAATGTCAATTTCTCTCTCTCTACAAAATGTTCTCTATGATAAGCGAACATAAATAATCAGAAGATGATATAGATTTCTTTACAGACTTGCACAGGGAAGTCTGAAAAATTCAGACTTATTATAATAGACATCTTGCTAATGTTATACATCTCGGTGTTGGTCAATGAAATTAACCAGTTCAGTTCTAGTGGCACAATCAGATCTAGGATTCCATTTTTGGTGAAGAGTTGATGGGATGATGCCTGTCTTATGATACTACCCAGTGAATGAATGTGTTGACATGTCACACATAGAATATGTCAATACAGGGCCGTAGCTTAATGTGGTGCTTAGCCGCCCCCCAATGATTTTGACTGTAATGGTTATCAAAATGGGCTATATTCCCCCCATCCATTGTCAGCTACAATTCGCCACCCCTCCCCCCAATCTGAAATAGCTTCCTACGGACCTGGAGGACTAGCCTTTAGGGATGACCCAGTGAGAAAGTAGACATTTATCAAAGCTATGACAACTGTAAATAGTCTTAATTTAACTGTAGTAATTAATTCATTTTAAGAGCTTCCATTAATTTTCGTTTTATTCATTACGTACCAAAATAATAATCAACAATCTTATTTAGTTCAGATTTGTCATATTTTGTGTCAACTCAGTGACTAGTAACTGTAATCGCTATGTGTGTGGGGGGGAATCTAAGAAGGAAGCTGTCTGGCTAGCTTACAGAATGCTGTATGGCTGTACCTAGGTGTAAACCTATATTTTTCCACCTTTTCAATGTCAAATTTCTCTGCAAACATTCCTGTCAAAGCCACGTTTATTTTGGTTTATCTTCTATGAACCTATTATCATTTCTAATATCTTTCAATAAAACAATCAATTAAGCATATAATTATTATGATGAAACTTTAATTATAGTCAGCATACTATATAATGTACTTTAACCTACTTGACAGTGTACCTTCTGTGCTGTATTGAACCTAAAGTGACCTTGACCTTGAAACTGGGCAATTTGGAAATTATTATGCCCCCAGTATCAATAGATTGGGCGCATGTTTTTTTATGGCCTGTTTATCTGTTTGTTTGTATCAAACTTTTACTTTGCCTATAAAATCGAAACGCTTCCATCTGTAGTCATCAAACTTCATTATGTTGGTTCTTCATGACAACATCTACAGGACCTGTGCACTTTCAGGTCAGTAGGACAAAGGTCAAGGTCACTCTAAGGGGGCAATATGTTTTAAAACACATCTTGTTTACTTACATATTTTGCCAATAAATTGTAGTATTCCCAGGAATAATGTTGTCTGTCGCCGAAGTGCTACAATTGCAGTGTGACGCGAGTCTCACACCGGCAATGTTGGTGAAGTTTAAACCCTTAGGAAGAAAAAACAACTATTTTATGATATAAGTTCAGGTACTTACATAAGTTGTGGTGTGCATTATTCTACATTACCATTGTTTTCATACGACAAAAAAATGTCAAGTTTTTATTTGCTAAAAGATATAGACTGTTGTTGTCTACAGTGTCCATTAAATAAGTTGTTAAACATGATGATATTTTGTGCAGTAAGTTGCAAGTATGAAATATGATATCTTATGTAACATTTTATAGGTCACTGTTTTGACAGTAAGTGGTATAAGAAACATTTACAAGAGTGACAAACATTTACGTCTTTGACGTAATAGAAGCGCTGATTTAAACAGACTGCTTTTATGTTTACATTTTACATTTAAACGAATGCTTTTCATGACATTTAAGGATTCAGTTTTATTTAACTATAAAAAATCTTTGTTATAGCTCTGGAAATTTTTATCTGTTGTGAAAATTTAATTTTTTGCAATACATTGTACTTAAAGTTGATAATAAAAGTAATATAAGAGTTTATTTAAAAAGATCATTTGTTGTATTTATTTTTGTAAAAAAAATGAAATTGTGCTCTATAATTTCCATGAATTGCCAATATACAATATATAGAATATTACAATAAACCTCTCCCTCTGTCCCTTGGTGGCAGTGGGGGGGTGAGACTGTCTGGGTGGCAGTGGGTGCACTGAAGACACTCGTGTTTAACATGGTGCTCACTACATGCCACAAGTTGAGTGTAACGGTGGTGACAATAGTCCAGATATATGTATCTGTCCTGAAATAGCTATGTTTTTCTGAGCAAAGTAAAAGATATTTGATGAAAATATTTCAAGAAATGGCAAAGCTATGGTCAATTTGATCTGTTCTGAAGGATTTTCTTTAATACAAACTGAGTGGATACAAATGGATACAATATGGTTGAAGGCCTCTTGTTTGGCAAAAATAGTTGGCCACTTATGATTTTCAGGATTTTTAATTTTGCTCTTTTGACACCCATGATGTAAAGAAGGGCCCGTGTGAAAAGCCATCAAAGTTTCCCTTTGTTGTAATAGTAAATTTGACCCTTTAGTACATTAAACCCAAAAGTCAGAAACTTTGTTTTTACAACTTTCAAGTCATAAAATTATGTCATTTTTAGGGTCAAATGAAAGCTCTTAAATGAAAACATCTGTTTTTAGCTTATATGTACCTGCCATGTTGATTGATTATTTCATGTAACACATATTTCAAAAACAGGAGTCAGTTATAAACATTACATAATCACAAATAGTTGGTGTGCTGTTAAGAATTAATAATCAGATGAATGAATAATATTAATGTTATCTTTAGCAGGCCTGTAGGTAGCAATTCCAAATTGTGGGTGGGGCTCATTTCAGAACAGGGATGGGGGTATAAAAACATCCCCTTCAGTACCATTACAGCTAAAATTATTATGGGATCTAAGCCACCCCTAGCCCCCCCCCCCCCCCCCCCAGTCCCTACAACCCTGTTTTTACTTGAATAATTAATGTTCTCTCGCAAGTTAACTTTGATTGATTATCTGCCTAGTTTGCATCCATTTATTTATTAATTAATTAAAATCTTGTCATATTTCTAAATAAAGAATTTAAGGCTGTGACTGTAGAATAATTGGTTTCCTCTAACAATTGATTGTATCTAAATTTATTCATTACGTTTGTCATAGTAATGAAGCCTATAATCTCTGGTATCTCAGCCTTAAATTTGATCATTTATTGAGCTGTTGGTCACACCTTGTTAAAGTTAATTTTTGAGGGATGATCTGAGTCGTCTAGTGGTAACGTGCTGAACTACTGAATGAAAGGTCGACGGCGTCCTCCTTCTGTATTTTTTGGGGATGCTTTTTCAGTGTCCTAATCCCAACTGCTGAGCCAGTACTGTGTGAAGAAAATTACAGGAAAAAGGTTGAGGCATATATTTGGTGCACAATAAAGAGTAAGGGATATAAATGCCTGGTTCTCCTGTATCTTCTCTCCCCTCTTACTACTAACTAGGGGCTGGCCCTGAAATGACCATAGCTCTGGAATGGGCTGTTAAACTAAAGATGAATATAAAATATATATCAAATTTAATATGGATATACTTTGTTTGGCCTTAATGCTATGTGCTTAAAATGATATTTTATTCAGTAATTTCATTCTAGTCAAGCTTTAACAATTTAATTAAATAAAGTTATTACTGGCTATGAATATAAAAAAGGTACATTTCTGAACATCAAATCAAGCTGTATAAAGCTAAAATACATGAATTGAATATCATTTGGAATGTTTATTTTGTGTCTGTTCAGTGATGTGTGACCAACTATTCATCTTTGTACCGCAAGACAGCGGTATGATTTATCACAAAAGTTAACACAATAAAGATTTGTTGGTTTGACATTAATACCTGATATAGTTACAAACATTTTATCAGTGTGAATGTGAAATGTTATTGCTTAGTGATAAAGTACTTGTAAATATGTTGTCGTAAAATGGGCATACTTTGATATCTATGGTCCGAATAGGGTTGTATGTTAAATATTTATTACTATTACCTAATGTAGCTGTAATATTTAGTCCATGATTAAATTTGAAAAATCTACCGTATAGAGGGAGGGGGGGGGGGGGGGGGCTGTATTTTATGCTCTTTCTACATCAGTTAAGTGTTGTATAATGTATTTCATCAAATTATATATCAGTATTATTGATCAGTATAATCATTATATAATTTGACAGGCTTTTAATATTTCATAGTTAAGCATATACACTCGAGTTTACTATATTTTCTATCTGTGTTAAATTTTATGTCATGTATGAATGACCTTATAACATATTAGCTTTGTTGTATTAATAGTTTAATGAAAGATAAATTAAAAAGATTTTTTCCACTTGGTATTTTGTAACTTTCGGAGTTTAAGGATTGGAGGCAGACCTTAAAGGCGTCCACCTGTGTAAGAAACACAGACCTTCCATAATCTAGCTGGACAGCTCCTTGGGTCCGTATTCACAAAGCATCTGAAGTAATTTTTTAAATTAAGTTATATTTTTCCTTAAATTCGACTTTTTCCTTAACTCTTTTGTACTAATATAAAGGAGGAAATCACAATAATATGGTTTTATCTTTGTTCTAAAAATGCCAATTATGAAAATGATAATTCATTTTCACACTTTTGATGACTGGTTTACAAACTTTTACCATGAAAAAAAAATTACACTTAAGTAAAAATTTCGACTTAAGTTAAAGAAAATCTTAAGATGCTTTGTGAATACGGACCCTGACTTCTGAAATTTGGTTTCGGTGTGATTTGAACTCATAGCAGTGAGGGGTCTAGTGATTACTAGTCTAAAACCATTTTATTTTTTCAAAATCGGGTTTTACGCCCCTTTTCAATAATCAGAGTCATATGAGGCAGACAGTTCACCTAACCATCGTTCCTGGGAAGAACCAGCACTAGACTCCCATCCTCTGTAAGCAACGCCTACTTTCTCACATAAAGAGTCAAGGTCGGTGGCACGGCTCAAACCCACGACCCCTATCAGTGAGAGGTTTCAGTGATTTGAAGTCAGCTACCTTAACGGCTCGACCATGGAGGCGGGTCTTCTAAAAATCATAATCATATTTTTTGAATGAATACCCAGGTGTAAAAAATTTACCTCTATTTTTATCTGCCAGTAATCTTTAAATTGGTAAAATATCTTACACTTACTGTCAAAGCTATTACTTTATGTTTAAATATATTCATGATTTGCTAAAATGATTGTGAAACTTTTAATTAAGTTCATTAGTCCTTAACCCTGATTATCACTATTAAAGCATTATTGACAAAATTACTCCAGAAAGTCTTTTTGATAAAGAATTTAGCCACCCCCACCCCCCAAAAATGCAAAATCATGATTATTTCAGTTTGAGGGAAACTCTTAATTGTTAAGCTATTATCATAATGTTAACTTTAAATTCTGTAACTTCTTAATCTTAAAACGGAAGATCGCAACACCTTCAAATCAGTAACTTCATTTCAAAATGTCAGTTAATGTCATATTGTTTTTCTGGTCTGATATTGTTTCCCTGTGTAAGTGTGGTGTATCATTGATATTTGGTTAAGGTCATAGCTACTGTTAAGATATCCGACATAATGGTAGCCATATAAACATTAAAAATGAGGTGGTGTGTAGCGATGCTGTTATTATCCATTGTAGAAAACCCTCTGGCTAAACCTCAACAATACGTTCACGATTTTTTACATTGTTCGGCCGAGTCAATTATTTGAAATTTAAAGCATAAAACATTTTATGTGACAAACTGACAATTAAGTTGGTGTTTGCACGCATCGGTTAACGGGTCATTGATGAAAATAGTCTGACAAGATTTAAGTATCTTTCTGTATTGGAAAGTGAAAATATCAGTTATGATCAGATGATAGCATTAAAGGCAGAGTTGTTTATCCTTCCACACATATTGTTGAAAGTAAGTGATACTTGTAGGTCTCAGCTTAGGTACTTGTAGATTATGTAGGTATTAATTTTTGTAGGTCTAATATTGGTACTGGTCAAACACATATATACTTCTAAGTCACTTGTATACAGTCATGTTGGTCACATAAATACTTACAGGTCACATAGATATATGTAGGTCACATAGATACTTGTAGGTCACATGGACACATAGGTCACATTGATACTTGTATATGACATAAATACTTACAGGTCACATAGATTCTTGTAGGTCACATAGATGCATGTAGGTCACATAGATACTTGTATGTGACATAAATACATATAAGTCACATAGGTACATGTTGGTCACATAGATACATGTTGGTCACATAGGTACATGTTGGCCACATAGATACATGTTGGTCACATAAGTACATGTTGGCCACATAGATACATGTTGGTCACATAGGTACATGTTGGTCACATAGATACATGTTGGTCACATAGATACATGTTGGTCACATAGATACATGTTGGCCACATAGATGCTTAATTCATATTGATGTAACATGATTCAGTAAATTTGTGTGGGCTGACTACATGTTTTTATGATATGTCAGAAAAAGGAACAAAATAATTTGGTGTCAAATGTTTGTAATTATAGATGTTAGTTAATTGTGGTATTTGAATTGCATTAAAATTTGTTAAATAACGATAACACTTCTCCATTCATTCTGTGTATTGATGTATACTTGTTAAGAATATTTATACATGGAGTTTTATATATCACTTTTGTTTGTAATCTCCTGGCTGTAAAATTAAATACAAGCTGTTGCATTGTTGGTCTGTCAATAAGGCATATAGTATGTTTGTGAAGATTGGCTTTCTGAATATAATATGTATAGTTAATATTTAAGTATTATTATGAAGTTCATTAACTATGTAAATATAGTGTCAACAGTCTGTATCATTATGAAAGGATCTTTTCTATGGTCTATGGTGATGTTTATTACCAGTTTTGACTTACACAAGATGTAATTACTGAATAGATTAATTTCATTGAGCAGTCAATTGGCATCTCAAACTATCATTGAAAAAATATTGGGTCAATTTTGAGAATATTGTTTACAATTTATTACATTATATTAGCTAAGCTGAAGCAGTTGGTCATTGTGCTAGTACTGTTTCTATTCTACCTGTGATTTATGGTCTATAGTGACACGCTGGACTACTAAATGATAGGTTGTGGGTTTGAATCATGGCACCACTTTCCAATATTTCAGGGATGCTTTTTCAGTGTCCCCATCCCAACTATCGAGCAGTCATGTGTTAATAAAATCACAGTAAAGGGATGAGGCATGCACCGATGCTGTATGCTGGGCACAATAATTTTAAAGAACCAAGAAATTATTTTAGAACTATTTTTAGTTAGCGTAGGGATACAAATGCCAGGTTCTGCGGTATCTTATCTCCCCTCTCTCTAGGGCAGCACTGAATTGACCATAGCTGTCGAAAGGGCCGTTACAAAACAGATAAATAAATGATGACAGTAATTATTAAACCTTTTTTTGATGTTCACAATTTACAGCCATGTTTTATTTCTTCACCAATATAAGGGCCAGGTATTTATTTCTTCATCATTATAAAGGACCAGATATTTAACTGTTCATCATTTTGTACAGAGCATAGAAGAAAATAACGGAATGTCTCTCATTGTGTTCCTTCAGGGTTCTTGGATGATTATGGTAAATTTCATTGAACAGTGTAATATTATCGCATGATGGTAAATTATTCAATAAATGTGTGAATTTCTAACAACAGATTGCATTGTCTTTTGCTACTTGGATAAATTATGTGCTCTTCATAATAATACTTTATGAAAGATGACAAAAATGTAAAAAGATCATACAAGTTGCTGAATAATCAACTAACCAAAGGAAATCCTTGGAACAAATAAATGTTCATAGGGGGCGGGGTCCACTAAGCAATCTTTTATTTAAAGAAATGATTTATCTAAATAATTATATCTTTAAATTCAGGGACTTAAAAGCATAATTATGTTTTTGGCAAATAATTAAAAATGGTAAAAGTCTCTTTGATGATTGTAAATGTAATTTGAAATTACTAATTTCATAAATTATATCAGTGTAATCTTTACTCTTGTTTTCATTACGGGTAGGTAATGTGCTGCATATCATTTGTACTGTACTTAATAATTTTTGGTATTCATTTACCTTAATATGGTGAACTGAGACATCTGTGAAACAGTAACATATGGTATATATTAAAAACAATCCATACACATTAAGCTATTTAATTTCTAATAGATCATAGAGCATGTTGTTATGTACAGTGCCCTGTAATAATATTCACGCCTGTTAAGCCAGTAACTTGACCTAAAATGGTAGGATAGATGTAGGTTAACAATTATTGTATGCTTCCTTATGAAAGCTAAGTTATAGTTTGATGAATCAGTGAAATGGCTGCTGTATATAAATGAAATATCTTCAAAAAGTTCAAACATGAAACCAATGGCAAGGAAAGAGAAAATTTTGATATTTTCATTCATTGGATTTTGTCATTAAGAACTTTAGATTACCATAAATAGTGTCTGCCAGGTATCTGTAAATATGGTTGGGTAACCGTAAATAGTGTCGGTCAGGTATCTGTAAATATGGTCGGGTAACTGTAAATAGGGTCGGTCAGGCATCTGTAAATATTGTCGAGTAACCGTAAATAGTGTCGATCAGGTATCTGTAAATATGGTCGGGTAACCGTAAATAGTGTTGGCCAGGTATCTGTAAATATGGTCGGGTAACCGTAAATAGTGTTGGTCAGGTGTCTGTAAATTTGGTTGGATAACTGTAAATAGTGTCGGTCAGGTATCTGTAAATATGGTCGGGTAACCGTCAAAAGTGCAGTCGGGTAACTGTAAATAGGGTCGCAGTCAGGTATCCATGAATTGGGTAACTGTAAATAGGTCTAGTATCTATAATTAGGGTTGGTCAAGTAATTGTAAATATGGTCGGGTAACCGTAAACAGGGTACTCTGGGTAACCATAAAAAAGACTATTATTTTTCTGGTCTAAGTTCATATACAAAGATTATAGGATTAGATATCTGACCTTAGTAGTGTTAGTGACCATGACAGTGATTTTGTGCTTTTGTGCAGCTGATCAGCCAAAAAAAAAGAGGACTGATACATAAAGTCATACATGCACTCAGATGATGGAGTAATACATGTAATGTTTTATGTGCAGAATGATGTACTGAACAACTCGGCTGAATGTGTCTTTCACTTATGTAATCAGTCATTTCATAATGTGCAAAAAACAGTTTGTTAAATTGCCGTGTTTTTGTGCAGAATTGCATGAAAATTAGAACGTTTCATCAAATTTGAACATTCCATGACACTGTTATATTATAGTTGAAAGTAGTTTGTTTTATTGGCTATGATGTATCAATTAGCAATAAAGAACACTAATCATCTTTAAATAAACAGGGTACAGTGATTTTAATTGCTTCATGGCATTTTAACTTTTAAAAGAAGAACCCAACAGGGCACAAAACATATTTAACAAGTATAAACTTTATTGACTGCTTTCAGTTTTTCATAGCATTGACAAAGATGATTATTATTCTTATTACGTTTCCTCAAACTCAGCTCTTGTCATTGTCAATATGGTTTGTGTCATTGGGTGGGCAGTTCCTTTTTGCTCACAAAGGTGTTTGACTTGGCCAACATTGTGAAGTTTTAGTGTTCCTTTATGGCAACTGGCGTACGTACAATTAACATTTCTCTGAATTTTAGGAATCAAGAAACAATGCTCATTTAAGACTTATAACTGTAAATAAAGATATTATGCTGCCATAATGTATACATTTGTAAGTTCATGTATAGTTCATGTATAGTTCATGTATAGTTCATGAACAGTTCTTGAAGTATGACTAACTATTTGACAATGTTTCCTTTGACAGTCGGTTGTCAATGTTCTTCTCCAGGAAGAAAGCATTCTATGGATTTAACATAAAGTACTCTGCCATTTCAACAATCAGAACCTTTCCAGTGTATTGTAATAACAACAGTTTTAAAGAAAACGTGGGATTCCGATCTGCATGCATCATTATATATCTTTGAATTAAATTTTGCATAGTTAGTGAAAACAAATCTTAGGTGACTTTCCTGTATTTATTCTGTCAAAGATATTACTTTGAAATGATATAACGTGACTCATTCATGACATGGTTTGTACTTATACATGCTGATATTTATCTTACAAAAATAATTAATCATACTCACTAACTCGGAGATTTTAAGAATACTGTATAACAATGCTTGAATTTGATATGAGTTCAAATAACATGGTTTTGCTCTTAAGGAAAGCATGTTGATTACAGATTAAACGTTTATTGATAATGTGAGATAAATTCAGATCTTAAACTTTACTCACTAGTTTTATATACATATGGATCCTTCCTTGATAAATATAAGGAAGTATAATGTTTTATTTTATTTCTTGATGGCCCCCCCCCCCCCCCCCCCTATTTGAAGAATGGTGCAAGGGCATTAAGTGTTGCCACCTGTCTGTTTGTCTGTCCATTCAAATTTTGGTTTCCAAGCGATAACTCAAGAACCATTTCATGGATTGGTTTCATATTTTACATACCGGTAATGTTTGATAATAAAATACATGTCAAGTTTGATTTCCATTAAAATCGAAACATTTTCACAGAAGTAATAGCCCCTTTTTGGCATTTTTGTCCTTTTCTATAGTTTATAATGAATGTTTTGTAACATGGTGTGCATGTCTAGTTTCATAATTAGGTTGCTTTTATGCCAGATAGGTGACTTACTTATCTAATGTTGTTATAAAAGCTTCTCATTAAGTTTTGTTACGATATGTCCATCACAAGTCTCAAGGAAGTAAGGTAATATTCAATTTACGAATTTATTATCAAGATAAAAATAGGTAGTGCTGAGAACTATGTCTACTGTCATGTTAAACTGGACCTCCAAGTGTAGAAACATGTGACTTGGAAAGTTCAGGTTACCTATTTCATGTGGTTCATTGTATGATTGTTTCAAAAAATTAATAGCGTGTATTAAATATTATTAAAAGAAAGTAATTATGACACTGTGTTTAATTACTGGATCCATATCACCTATCAAATTAATACATGACCCGATATTAAGTACATAATGTCTGAGATGTGTTATTTGTGAAGGCTGAGGAAATCAGTTATAATAGCAAGCTGTTACTTGGAACATTTAACGGTATATAGTTGAGGTTTGTTTATTGATTATACTGAGAGAAAATTAACGAATGTACAGAGCATTATGTTTTATTACTCCGTTATCTGATTCCTTGAGTTTCTGACTTTCCGCTGTCATTTATGCCCAATAATAGGAATAGTTGTTGTCAGGGAACGATATGTACCGTGTTCATGTGGGTGGTATGATATCGTCATAGTGCATCTTGTTGCTCAACCCTAACAGACACACCTTATCAAAAGGTGCGGATTAAGGATTATCAGAAATAATTCAGGAAAAATCTAGTTTATAAGATTGTATACAATTCATTCCCTGTCAAATAATTATTTATACTTCATGTTTTTGTGAAAAATTTTCAAAGGGGGTTGTGAAAACTCTAAAAAAAATCACAGCAAATAAAACATAGGAAATCACTGCATCTGCATGTGCAGCATCTTTTATGTGTTCTCATTTTGTTGGTATCTTAATAAGAAGATAAACCACAGCCTGTAATTAATACTGAATTATTGTATATTCGTTCTTAATTACTAAATCAATACACATTTCACTACAAAATTTTAATGTGAAGATGTTTTCATATCTGGAACTGATAATGTATATAAGCACTGAATTTTATTCTGAGAAACACAAACACAAGTATTTTTAGCTCACCAAAGCTGATGATGTTTTCCCTCAGGACCTTTTTTCTAGTGATCAATAAAGGGCCATCATGGCCCTCTTGTTCTTTTTTGTTTATAAATTCATTGAATTAAAAAGTTCCTGCTTCTGAAAAAATAATCCATGAATTCTGAGATTTTCGCTTAAGTTAAATAGTTATTTATACTTCATGAACAATTCAAGAAAAAATAATGATTTCCTGAATTCTTTTCCTGAATATTTATTGTGTACTTTGAATATTATTAAATGAAGTTGAGTATTATATGAGTATATTTCTGAGAACAACTATTGTCTATTATAATTACCTCCCTTTAGTTTTTAATATATTCAAAATTTTAAGGTAACCTTTTATTCATCGTGTGTATTGTCTGTCTAAGTTTGATTTATCTCTGTTATGTTTACCTGATTATTGTTTATAAGAAACAAAGTTCAAATGAGTTTGATTGTGATATTGTAATTCTGTCTGTCTTGACAAGTACAAAACACACTCCTAACATCATCCTTTGTTTAACTTCAGTGTCTTAATTATTAATCACTTTTTGTGTTACTTTTGAGAAAGTCCTCAGGTATGTTTTTGTATTAAGAAATGATCTAATGTAGTTTGTGTGATGGTGTAAGTAGATATATGTGTTATACTGGGGTAACATGTGTCTCTGACATGCTCTGGTTTAACGTCAACTAAAACACAACATTACTCTTAAAATACTTGTAGTTAATATAGGATTTAACATCTTAGGTTATAACTTTTTATCATATATGTGTCAAGATAACATGTTTGTTTATAGATATCACTCATACTGTGGTTTTTATTATAGCATACTTAATTGTAAAATATCAGTACTTTTTTAGTAAGATCCTATTTTGAGTATATTTTTCTAAATTCTTAAACTTAACTTGGCTCAGTAGTTGGGATGTGGTCGAATAATGATGTATGTTACGTAAAATTCACTCACCAAGTGGTTACTATAGGGCATCTGCCTTTGGAGTAGGAGATCGAAAGTTCGAACCCTAATGGAGACTGGGTTAGAACTGACTCGGTCGGTTGGTCAGCTGCCGGTTAGTTAAATCATGGTTACCATAGGCCCATCTTAGCCAGGTGCCCGGCAAAAGGAGAAAGGATTCAGGAGGTACTGTGCGCTCAAAAGATTGATGTCTCATAAGCCAACTTGGCTGGCCCTTTCACTATAACAAACAAAACCTGTACCTTTTGTTGATAAATAAAGAAAAACAAATGTTTTTTTCCTCAGCGCTACTGTTTTAACACTGTACATGATTTATGATTTGTATTATACTCTAAGAAGAATGAGTTGTTTGTCGTAATCCACTGCATGTCAATTTCTCTGTATTTGGTCAGCAGACAGAGATTTTCAATTTTTATTTCCTTCCCCATTTTTCATAATTTTCATCTGAAGTGAAACAGTATCTAGCAAGCAGTACAATTATTCTTGCATATCAACCTTCAGGGGAAACTCTTCCGACACAATTTTCAAGAAACAGATGATGTAATATCAATTAGTTAGTAATAGACTTGTTCAATATACCTGATATGATAAATAGAGATTGATGATTACGTAATACTAAATGTACTTATTGGCGATTTCTTTTTCACCACAAAATCATAGACAATCTTTCGAATGGATTTTGTTTTATAAAAAGAACCCGACTGAAATAGATAAAGAATAAATGACAGTCACATTTTCAATGACCTTTAGCTTTCTGTAATACAGTTATGGCAATGTCAAGGTCAGATTTCATATCAGACATTTGTTAACTTAAATTCTCAGTGCCATTTAAGTAATTCATAACCTGATTCTTTGAATGACCGTATTAAAAGCTATAATTAGTTACATCATGCATAGTTAACCACATGAAATACCGTATAACAACTAATAGGTGTTGCTGATGAAAATAAAAAAAAATTGTGTTTATTGTCAAGTAAGGAAAATGCTGATTAAAGCTGTTTGTTATCTTGTTTTATTGGATTGCATGAATATCATCCTGCAAGTAGTGCACTGTCTGTGTTAATGTGGATTTTAAATGGATCAACATTCTCACTAACCTGAATAATATATCAGTTATCAGTGTGACTTTGGTGATGGGAAAAATCAATTGTTTCTGTATGACATTGTAGAAGATGGTCTCCTGATCTAGCTGTCTGATTGAAATCTATTACATGTTGGTAGGCAAGCCATTACTCTGTGAATTATTGATGACTCTAGTAGACATTATTGTTACTTCCAACTTGTGTCGTTTTAAACAATGTAGCCAAAGAATGAGATCTGCTTAGTCCTACTACACTTACCAACAAAGTGCAACGTTCTTGCCCAGTACTTATTTGACGCGAATCATATTGTGCAATGTATCTATAGATCAATAATACTTTCATATTTAACCAGCTAGACAGTTTTTGTACGATTGCTGTCTTATTGATGGTTCTCAGTAGAGCTACTTAAAGCTGTTGATGTTGATTTTATTCATTATTGAGATAACTGACCTAGTGACAATTACAGAGCATGCAGCTTATTATTAACTCTGTTAAATTATTATTCCAACTAAGTTTGAGAGGGGGTATAGTGGTTGGTCGGGCAGTCCGTCTGTCCGCATACTATGTCACAAGTTTATCGTGCAAACTACTTCCATATTCTTTAAGCAATTGCAATGAAATTTGAAATATGTCATCACAATGAAGTGTAGATGTGCATGACACAATTTTCATGCCAAGTTATCCACACATTCCAGAGTTATGTGCCCTTCAACATGCCAAGTTATCCACACATTCCAGAGTTATGTGCCCTTCAACATGCCAAGTTATCCACACATTCCAGAGTTATGTGCCCTTCAACTTAGCCATATAGTGCCACTATAGCATTCTTAGTGTCAAAGTAGCGGCTGGGGTATTAGTCACTTCTGTGACACAGCTCTAGTTATACAAGTTATACGTATGTCAGGAACTATTCATGAAGTATACCAGAAAAGCTCAAGAAAAATTCATGATTTTATGAATTCCTTTTTGAAAGGGCTTCATTATTATTGGTTCATAGAATTAATAGAAAGTGCTTTGTCACTTCTCAATTCGGCAGATTCTGATTTGATACAAAATTAACTGTTTCACTTTAGTCATGTTGAAAGGATAAGATAAACTAATTAACATATATTTTCAAGATTGATTGCTGCATTTGTGGTATGTTGCACTTTGCTGGTTTATAGAAGTAGAAATATGTGTGTCTAATTGCGAGAAATAATAAATAATGTTGACAGATTGATGTATTTTTTGTTTGGTCTACATGAAGTTCATATAAATGGTGATAGACCTTGAACTGCATGTATCTGGCTAAAAATTTTGATAACTTAAGCTAGTTTAACAACTTAATATCTCAAAACTTACTCCTCAGAAAGGAGTTCATGAATTTTTCTTAAACTATTCTTGCATATTTCATGAATATTTCTTGAAGTATGAATAACTATTTAACAGGAGTTAAATGAATAAAAGTACTTGGGGTAAGTCCTGACCATTGACCCCCCCCCCCCCTGAAAAAAAAGTAATTGCCTACCATGATTTGAAAAAATTGCAGATTAGTGCATGACAATCTCATTGAATGAATATTTTACCATCATGTACTTGTTACACTTGGTAATTAAGAACACAAATAGAGTTGAGAACCAACCTAGATTGGTTCATTCTTATGTCACTACAAATGATACTATCTCATATTGGTAGATAATTGTAGTTAGTTTAGTATTGCGAGCGATCTGTTTACAGATAAAAGATAAGTGTGGTTAAGGTTGTTTAAAACAATAAAAGGATGTAGTCTGACAGTTGCTAATTCATCATTTGAAATGTATAAGATTGATAACTAAGCATTTGGTAACCCATAAAACTATATAAAATATTTGATGAAACCTCCCAAACTTATTTATACTAGCTGGTATATACATATTCGCTGTAACTTCATAATGGTGACGTTCGGGAATGGGAGTTTACAGAATAACATTAAAATATAGTAATTTTCCAAAGAATTTAAGTTAGAATTTATATTCTTAAGTACAGAATACTGGCCATGAAGATAAGTTGTGATTGTTTGTAAAATAAATGTTTTTATCCCCCCTATCCAGGCATAAAATGATGCGGGGGATCATATAGTGATTGCCTTGTCTGTCTGTCTGTCTGTCCGTATGAGATTAAGTTAATTAAGCTACGACTAGGGGCATATGCCTAATTTATTTAATGCAGCTTCCAGCTATACATAAGTGATTGACATATCAATGATTGCTCCTTAGAATTGCTAAACTGTATCAAAGAGCACTACTTGGTGTTTTAAGAAACATAGTAACTGTTGAAATCTTGCCTGCTGATTACAATTTTTTGTTGGTTTGTGGTCATTTCTCGGACTCAAGGCCTCTAGGTCACTGGTAATTTTCTATTTCACAATTTAAAGCTACCTCATCCTAACAATTAAGTAATCACAAATGTGCTGATTAAAATTTTGTCAGATATGGTTGCGGATTTTTTGGAAGCACAAAAATTTAGCTTTGTAATTGTAGTTGGCCAGTGTTTTCACTTAGGTGACAATTTGATATGCTTTCTACACATCTGCTAAGTTTGAAAAATTTGAAAATTCCATTTTTACCTGGTAATACAGAGCAAATAGATTATGTGCTTTACGTATTAACTTGCATGCTATGTCTGTTTTATTCACAGTCTCACGATCTTTAATGAGTTGTTTGATTAAATAGTTTCCGTTAGCTTGTTACTGTTTTACCTCTTGACGTACTGAAGATACATACTGAAGATATATAACTCAACTGCAACCTCACCTATGCATTGGGGGTATGCGTGGATATTATATAGATCATTAATGTCACCCTTGTATGCCCAATTTGCATTAAAAATTCATCTGTGCTCTTAACATCCTAAGCCCAAATTATTTTACTTATTGCTTCTAAGCCCAAGCTTTTGTAATCTTTGCTTCTAAGCCTTGGTTTTTTTTTTGCTTTTTTATGTTTGAATTTTTTTCAGCCACTGAATCAATAACGATCGAGGAAAACCTATTTATGGATATATTGTGTACAAGTCTTTTTTGTTGATTAGATTGAAAGTTGAACTAGAAATGACCAATTCTTTAACATTATTTGGTATGTTGACCTAAATACTCAGTTTATTATGTTTTGCTTGTTAAAAATGTTTTTGATATATATGCGTGGAATGTGACCTGTTAAAAGTTCATCCCACGTTGTCTTTTAAAAAAGATATTCGAAGCATGCTGAAACTTTCGATCTCAAAATTCAACTTTTACCGATTTAAAACCCCTGTCATTCAAAATTTTTTAAAACATTTTGACATGCTGTTACCTTAGTGTAACAAGCCTTGAATTTTATTATTTTTGTTTAATGCCTTGTTTCAACCTGATTCAGTTGTTTGCTTGTGTAGTTACATCATAAACCTGTGCCCTCGCATCTCATACCATGTCTACTTCATTGTCTTTCTTTAGTTTGAACATTCTTGTGTCCATACACTGCACTGTGTAAATGATGTTTGAAACTTGTATCTGCGGTTGTGCAGTTTGTATATATTACGCCTGATTTCATGTGGCCTGAAAGTTAAAATCAAAGTCGTATCTTTTGTTCTTTAAAATTATTTGCGTACCATTACATAACATGATCATATTTAACAAAAAATCGCTTTCCCTGTAGTCTTAGTTTATTATTTTAAATATGTTCACTTGATGTATCATTTTTATGCAATCCAAAGATTTGAACGGGATGTGGTCCAGTGGTAAGTGGGCAGGACCTGTAACCCAGCCATCTGGGTTTGAATCTCAGCCGCAGCAGATAATACCCTTCCATGAAAATTCAACATAAATATTGGCTCTCCTCCGTATGTGGAGAAATAGCCGGCTCCTTGTGAAAGGGCAAATTACTATTGGTTAGAATACTCTCGGGGAGAACTGGTTTTAAGTGAACTGGTTGCTGTATGTAACGGAAATTTTGAAAGATGGCATTTAACCCACTGAAAGAAAGATTTGAACAAGTGATTGGTCATATTAATGAGCTTAAGATGATATACATCAAGGCTATGTAGATATAAATATTTTATGCAAATAATAACATAATCCTAACCAGTAATACTGTAAAATGTGCTATTGCCTTTTATCATAGACTGTACTAAGATCATTTTGTCAATAATGTGCTGCTTCAACAATACATGTTAACTCTTGTCTGTCTACCTTACATTCTTAAATGCAGTGATTAACTATTTTTAAATCAGTATCTAAAGTCCCGCTCGTTTATTTATTAATCGTTTCAATATTTCCCCAACACTACATCCACTTTGAAGAAAAAATACCCCAGCCACCTATTGTAGCCTTCTGTAGAAAGACTTGCAAATCATTTAACCCATAAAGATTAGAAATATTATTGATATTCTATTTGCCTTTTCATCAGTTTATTCTCTCCAATAATCTGTGTACAATGTATCCTAGAGTGATTGGCCTTTGTTGTAGTGTTCTGATCTCTGATTGGCTACTTTGATTATACTGTTACTTCTGCTGTGTACACTATCAGCCGTGTTTACAGCAGTCCTTGTGTTTACACATACATTATAGACACCTGCATATTGGACTGTTAAATTGAGATAGATAGTCATTTGTGTTAACAGGTATCAATTAACTGATTATCAGGACAAGTTAAACATTATCTAGAAGTGATAACATAGAAGTGTTGAAGAAAGTTTTGGATTTTTTAATGGACATTTATTCATTGAAGAAAACAATCTATTGTTGCTGGATTAATACAAAGAGAATTTGATGCAAATTGTAGCAGACGATACTATTAAATTAGTGCTGTAGAAGGGACCTTATGGATATCAATTGGTCAAATTTGGCCACGGACATCCAAATATCGGTACAAACAGAAACTGATATAAAAAGGTATACGTTTGATACATTTTTGGCGTTATTCTACAAGTTTTATTCAACATTCTTCTGAGTTATTGGACAATTACAAACCGTGTTTATACGCTTAAGCGTTTATTGGTTTAAGATGAATGGTCAAAGGGAGATAACTGGTACATCACAAATCAGTGTTAATTTAGATTTCCTACAGAAAATTGATACTTTATTTGTTTATTGAGCGATCTTTTGTCAAGTGGGTATGTTATTTTAACCATGACAAGAAGGTATATATATCATCTTAGATCTGATAGGTAGATAGTATATTACATATTGATTGTTTTTTGACAAATTTTGTTTGCTACATATTAGCTTAAATTGTATTGAGTTAATGATTGTAATATTAGATATATTGTAAGGTTATTAGGTATATTGAATCATATAACACTGACTTAGGTTTACTGTGTCCTAGTTTGCTCTATTGTATTCATGGGATTGTATATACCTGTATAGTTAAATGTTGGGTTAGCAAGTGTGCCTACACAATAGAAGTGGGCTGTATTTGTCAACTTTATTTCAATGTGTTTAATTACTTAGACAAATCACATGGGAAGGGTTGAAGTGTTGGTCACAGAGGATAAATGCCTTTTACTATATATGTACGACATGTTGACATTTAAACTCGACTTAATATTACTGTAGTCTAAATTAGTAACCCGGCCCTCTCTTATTTTATCATCACAATAGCTGACATATTATTTATACTGACTAATTCTTATGAATGAATTCTGTAATAAATCATAAAAAGGTTTATGTGTTATATTAAAATTACAATAATTTCAGGGTGGGGAGGACTTAAACTGACACTGGACACTGATTGTCAGCATTTTCCCCTCGGAAAAAAAAAAAAATTCCCAAAAAATTTGTTTCCCCTATTTGCATTATATATATATTCCCCAAAGTCGCCTTTATATAAAATCTTTACCCCTTTTTCTAGTGCCCAGTGCCTTCCCTATTTTCCCAATAAAAAACAGAATTTAAACTTTAATGATTGATGATAATCACATTGAAGAAATACTTTATCATGCTAAGTATTCAAGAAAAAATTCTTAATATTAAATACTGTAATGAAATTGATGAGCTTTCAAATTCTGTTGTACATTTCGAGTCATGTCGTACACATTACAAAACCTTTAAAGTTGTCAATGATGCAAATTACATATTGTCTCTTAATTTATTTTGACTTAATTTTAAAAACAATCAAGTCACATTCTATTGTATGTTTATCGACTGGTTTCACTTTACATGTATTACTTACACTAAAGAATTTGTTTTCCTCTGGGATACAATAAATTGAAAGTCTTAGTTCACTGTAAGCCTTTGCTTATTAATTAATTCTTCCTGATTATGTTAACAATATCTTCCTGCCTTGTTAAATATATGCACAAATGATATACAAATTAAATGTACAGGTTAGGTGTGAACAACAATTGTTTGTTTCTGGTAACATGCACATTAAAAATTGGATAAGTTACATATCAGGTCAGAGCTTTGTTTGGCTCTAAAAGGGTGTGGAAATGTAAAAAACATCGAGAAAGTGAATGTGCACTTCACCGGGGTTGTAAGAAAAATAGGGGCCAGTCAGGTGACCCAGAAATAAACAATTTGTTTACGCCTTATGGGTTTGTCAATGTAAAAGTTCTGTGTTACTTTGGATTTAATGGACTGCTGATTCATGGGTACATGAAGGACTTAAAAATCAAAACATCCGAGTCGACTGGATCTTTCAGTTTGACACCCGGTTTGGTGACACTGATGGTCAGTGTTTTCCCCTCATAAAGTAAGCAATACCTCCACCCCCACCCCCCTAAAAGAATCCCTTATTTGCATAATAAATATTCCCTAAATTTGCCTCTTTGGCTTAACTATTTTCCCCTTTTTATCCTGGTTGAGTGCCAGGGTTTCCCTTTTTATCCTGGCTGAGTGCCAGGGTTTTCCCTTTTTATCCTGGTTGAGTGCCAGGGTTTTCCCCCTTTTCCTATTAACAACCACCCCTGGACTTGGTCACAATATTAGTCTGTGATTGGCTTGTAAGATAGCCACAATTCATCCTTATTAAATTAATTCCCCTTCAAAAAGAATTCATGAGATCTGGATTTTTTCTTGAACTGTACTTGCATATTTCATGAACTCATAAAGTATAAGTAATTTATTGACGGGGGAGTTTCATTATTCTAAGGTTTTGTTTTCTGCGTCACAAATGTCGAGCAATTGGCTTAAGATAAAATCATATGGTATTACCAACTGCTATTAATGTAATTTCTGTATCATAAATTAAAATACATTTCGAAAAACCTTTGTGTAAAATATTTCTTAATACAAAACATTTTGACTCTTGAAATTAGCAAAATACAGTTTCTGACTCTTTAGAATTTGTAACTGTAAATGTCAAATTTACTATCATATTAGCAGGAAATTTTGTTGACTCTTCAAATTATTATCGGTAAAGTGACAATTTTGACGCTCAACTTAAGCAGTCTAGTGAGCACCCTGATTTGGAACTAACTCAATGTTATCCTCTTCCTTTTTTGATGTGCATATTATCTTACAACTTCATAGTGAAAATCATAAAACAGTTTGCCTATACCTTTTAACCACTTTTTCTGTCAAACTATACATGTACTTACTATTTAGTGTTAATCTGTTATACAAACTGACTGGTGATGATATATCCTATCTAGAGTTAATCTTTAAGACTTAAGGATTATGTTCTGTTACACATGGTAATATAATATCCTTAAGATTAGACCAAGCTTTATCTAGCATCCATTTTATTCATAATCTATGTCAAAGATGTCAGCTCTGACAAGAACTGTGTACACAACTAGGTCAGTAATTTATGGTAGCCATAGTTTATGGCCAGTGGCATGATGCTAGCTAGCATTTCTGTTATCTATGTACACTATGTAGTATGTCTCAGAAGCATGGCTATCAATTATTAAGCTTCTGAAATGGTCAAATTTTATTCCATTAGTAGGGAATTTTGTTAATTTTTTATCAGCTAAGGTTAATTTTTTACCATCAACTTTTAAAGTGTATTGAGCACCTTGCAGTGCTCAGTATTAATAAATATTTTATTTCTAACTTGGTTTAAGTTCAAGTCTTGTCAAGGTTTATAAGACTGTTTTAATGACTGAAGTATGTACTTATAATACATACATACATGAATGTCAACCTCAGGTTTGTTGCCTGAGGTCCATTATGAAATCTGTACCAATATACAGTGATTTATGTCTTTCTAATACACCTGTTTGTGACGATATTTTGATTTCTGTTTAAATTGAAACATTCTTACTATGACGCATCTATTTCATGCAATGCATTAGATTTTATTTGTTCATGTTTTAAGTCAGCAATTCTCCAACCAATCTAATTTGTAACTTTTAGCTAATTATTAAATGTTAACAGTTTATAAAACGGCTGACTACCAACAAGTTAGCCTGTCCTGTAATGTCTTACTTTCTAATCTTTGGGTAAAAACTATAATTCTGGCCAAAAGGCATTTTAGAATTGACACAAATTGTCACCTTTGTTTACAAGTGTTATCCTGAAACATTTTCTGTTCTACCTTTCACAAACTACACAATACCTCTCCATTGATACAATGTTATATCATCAACAAACAGTGATGTCATCATTTCTATCCTAATAGTAAGTGCACAAACAACCTATGTAATTTCGTACAAGTAAATCATATGCAGTCACTTTTAACCTATATTACCCTCTAACTAATGTGTTTGCTTTTTTCGAAAGAAAAGCTCTCAACTGTTAATGTTCTGGACATTGATTTGACAATTTTGTGATTGGTAAACATCTGTATATATATATTATGCTCCTTCCAGCTATATTTATCTAACTAGTGGTAAATACTTCACCATGCTATGTAAAACTTTTATCATAAACTGATAGCTGATTTGTTAAGAAGCCTGGACTGTTACTATCTACCTGTCTTACATACTTACCTGTCTAATGAAAGCAATGATTACCTACCTGTTTATCTGATGCATTTCATTCCCTGGCAGGTCGCTTCCACTCTAATTTACTTGCTTCTCAGGAATTCATTCACACTATCTTGTCTAGATTGACTATTAATTATAACAAGGTATGGAAGTAAGCGATTAACTTAGCTGACACCCCCCTTCCATTCATACTGACAGTGCTTCATGGTTTCAAAGCGACAGTTTATGATTGTGTAATGGTACTATTGATTATAGTGCTTGGAACACCATTATATTTATCCTATTTGAAGTATCATTTTGAGTTCATCAATAACTTGTCCTAGATTCTTTCATTAGTATTTGTTGATGTTTTGTTCAGGGCAATGTTCTAGTTAATGCTACATCTAACATATTGATAGCATTTCTACATCTTGAGACAGTAAAATTTTAATGGTCTTATAATAATTTGCATAAATATGTCCATATGTCATCAGTCTGTGATATTGGTATGTCATCAGTACCTGATATTGGTATGTCATCAGTTTGATATTGGTATATCATCAGTCTATGTAATATTGGTTTCTAATCAGTCTATGATATATGGAATGTCATGAGTCTCTAATATTGGTAAATCATCAGTCTATGATTATTGGTATGTCATCAGTCTATGATATTGGTATGTCATCAGTCTATGATATTGGTATGTCATCAGGCCCTGATATTGGAATGTCATCAGTCTCTGATATTGGTATGTCATCAGTCTATGATATTGGTATATCATCAGATCCTGATATTGGTATGCCATCAGTCTCTGATATTCCGAAAGAAGAATTTGTCATCTGTCTTCTTATACCCATGTATCAAAGAAATGACCACCATCAATGATGATCACTTTAAATTATTATTCAACTTACCAGTGCTCCGAATATTTAACTTACCTGTTTCATATTGTTCGCATTTTTCTGTTAGAAAACTCTGGGTAGCGTAAGCTCAAATTTGTCATCCAATTTTAAAAATGATATTGCTATATTTCCTTGTGTAGGCCATTAAAATAAGACTCTTCATTGTTGAATGTTTGTCTAAAACTTCATAGTGAACTTTGGTCCAATTGATTATAAATGTTCAATACTTTAATACCTGATTGGATCGTGTTAGTAGTCTACCTCTTCTTTACATGTTTAGTAACCCGGCAGTCAGTCAGTAACATGTTGTCATAATTTTGTCTAAAATTGTGACCTATTTGTCATAATCTACTACTTCAGTTATAATTCATTTAAAGACTTGATTGATATCTAATTGTTGTCAAGTTAATTTTTGTCATGTGTATTATCTTTGAGGTAAAATGGATGGATTTCCTTGTATTAAAGCCTTCAGAAACATATTATTTACAAGTCTCAACACATTGTATGACAATCATTTTACTATCTGTCTCCCGACCATCCTTATTGCTCTGCTTTGAAGATAATTATTAAGAGATTATTGTTTTCTCACTAAATGTATAATATTGAACTCTATTATTACATGAAATCAATTTTCCCGTAGGCTGTCTCTTGATAAATTATTCAGGAGATTTCAAGAAATTTTATTGTGAAAACACATCTGATGCTTGCGCTCAGTCGATCTGCAAGTCCCTATTGATTGCATTTAAATTATGTCTCCTTAGCAATTACTTTAAGTTAAATAGTGATGGATCCCTTACTGTTTGCGGTGCGACAGAAAACAGGCTAATAAGTTGTGATTAAAGTTGATATAGTTTGATTATTATAATAATCATATTAAAGTTATTTGTTTAGATGGTTGGTTGGTATGAATAGAATCAGTTCACCTTTATAATGTTGCTGATTAAAAGGAAATTGGTTTCCTGACATTGTAAATTATTTGAAACTTAAGTTTCTTGACTTACCATTTGGTCGTAAATAATTAAAAAAAGAACCAGTCTGATTTCTAAATTATTGTTCTGCACCTACATTGTTTGATTATATAAGATATTTATAGAAAATGGTTCCTGTTTCATCCTTCTCTTGAAGGAGTGGCAGTTAAGTACATACTTGATGAGATGTGTGTGGTGTTTTAATTTCACTCTGATGTTAGATTCTGATAGGTATATTTTAATGTTTTGTATACTGATACACTTTAATATGTCAGTGCAGGCCTTTTTTGCCATTTTTGGGTCTGATATTCTCCCCCATTCTCCAAGTAAAAAGTATTTATTTTTCCCCACTGAGAGAAGAATTTCCCATAATTAAAATCTTTCAAAATGCTACCTAAAGAAAGTATGTCAGTCTTTAAAAATCACGAAGCAAATTTCCCCCATTAAAGGGGCCCGCTACCTGCTCCCCAAAACAACAAAAAGGGCCACTGTGTTAATATTTAAGTATTTTATTTAAATCAACATATAATACCTCTTACTGGAGATCTCAAAAGTATGTCTGAAAAATTTGGTTACAAGTACAATATGAAATCACAAAGTCTTGTATGTATACTCGTATGGGTGCCGCCCTTAATGAATAAAAAAAAAGATTCTTAGAAATAAAAAAGCACATACAGAAAACATCCCACTTTCCAAAAATTATGCCATCTCCAAATCCCAGGATCCAAAACCCGCCTAACGCATGCTGGTCCATATTAATGCTTTACACCGGGCAAGATAACCAGGAAGGCTATTCACATAAGAGGCTCTGAAATGACCATGGCTTTAAACAACAGGTAAACTGATTAGGAACACTAGATTGAAATTGAGACATCACTGTTTATAAGAATTGTATCATTTATTCAGAAATAGTTGATGATTTGTAATTAAAAAAAATAAGTACAGATCTTGCCACTCTTAGAATTTTAACTACTTCTAGTAACTTAATTTAACTCATCCTGAGACAATATCTATTTGTAATTACAAGTGAAGGTACCATGACATCATAATGAAAACATGGTATATAAAACTTGGCTTTTTAGCTTCACTCCTCAGTTATTAATTGGCCTGATTATTTTATGCAGATTGTTGACATGCATACTAACTATTATAAGCTTGATATACTTAACCATACATAATAAAGACATCACAAACAACCAATTAATTAATCATTCATAGGAAAATCAATTAGTATGGTGTGATTGTTGGTATATTGCTGGTAAATTTGTTCACCTGAGCAAGAATGACAGGTAGAGTGTTGTTGGCTGTCATTTTTGTAGAGTTGACATTTTATATCACCCCTCTGGCAAGTTAGGGTCAGTCTTATGGCAGATCAGTTTGCTTATATAGACATATTTATTATCTGAAACTAAATACACTTAATGATGATATTATGTGAATTGTTTATCCCAAGTTTTTTGTAGAAGATTTTTTGGTGTTTTAGTGGTTTGTGGCCTATATATGTATTGTTACTTATGTTTGTATGATGACAGCCTGTGGCCTATACAGGTGTATGCTTCAAATGAAATGTCAAAAATATGTATACAGTAGAATTAATTATCGCAATCCAAGGGAGGTAACTCAGGATATCTTTTTTTCAAAGGTAGATATGAAAGGATTACTTGCGTCTTATTGTGCAAAATGAATAATGATAAACTAGCTGCCGTTAATTATTTAATTATCGTCTTCACAGCTGTGCTTTCACTTTATATACAACTCATCCTCCGCTGTATGCTGTTAAATTCAAATTTATGTGAAAAAACTAGGGTTCTAGCTTAGGTCAGAAATTAATCTTTCACCAACAAGTGTATCTTTAGCAATTGTAAACAAGACAGGTGAGTGAAGAAAATATACAAATACTCCAATGTGTAGAGATTACTTCTACTGCTCAGTATGTCAAATATGTCGTCCATGATTTTCCTTGGGACTTTATCACTATGTCAATATACACAGAGAGATTGTATTTGTCAATGGTATGCTATAAAATTGATAGTTGTCAAAGCTGAAATGATGACAATGATTATACTGAGGTTAATATCTGACCGTGACATTGAATTAAAATTTATTTTACATTTTGAAAAAAGTTGTAAACTTACAGCATGTATGTATGTTTTGAGCATTTTGACCCATGAAAATAAGCAACAGTTTCTTGGATAAACATAAGTTCATTAAAATGGATGTGTATTATATATGATAAGAAATCTTATTCCACCCTTTACAGTCGGTTGCTATGGTAATAATTTTATGATGATTACATCTGGATTTATTTTGTTGACCATTTTTAATTATATCCGGTAGTTCATTTAGAAGATGTTATGTCATAAAACTTGTAGTCATGAGTAGCCGTCTCTGCTAGGACATTATATAAATATTATATAATATAATTATTTTTTTAACATTTCAGCCTAAAAAATAACTAGTGTATTGTTTTGTCAAATACCGTAAAGCTTATGTTTAAATATAATTTATCATTCATTAAGTATGCCACCATTTATTTTGGAGTTTTTTTTAATATACTTATATTTTTAATCCTTTAAATAAACATAAGTTTACATTGGGTATCGGTATTTTAAAGTGAAGGTTTTATAATTTATCATCCAAGTCATTGTAACTACTTACAAACATACGAAATAGTGATCTCACCTATAATTAATGCACTGTCAGGTATATGGTACATAAAATGATACTAAATGATTGTATTAATATCATGCACTTGTCTGATGTTAAGTTATTTACAACTTTTTCTTACATGATCAATCTCACATCAGTATACGTAATAGCTGTGAAAAAATCTACGCTGATCAATGATATAATTGGAAAATGTAGTTTGACATCATTACTTTGTTGCTATGACGTCTTTGCAACGCTAAATAATAAAGTAATTATCGGGTGTTTACGATGAAACTTAGTTGTATTGTATTTAATTTTATTTAATAATACTGACGTTTCACTGAAGTGTAGATTTAACATATTCATCAAAATCTTTCTACTAAAAAAAGAATCTATGGTTTTGTTAATTGTCTTATGTTTGTAGATCTAAGTTAATTTAAATAATGTTTCATAAAAGCTCAAGTTTGTTTCAGTTTTCACCAATGAGCTGTACAGTCAAACCTGTAAACAAAGGCCACCCTTGGGAAAGACATGAAGTGGCCTTTATTGACAGGTGGCTTTTATTCGAAGGTCATTTTGTTGTAAATAAACGCAGAAGTTTTTCAATGGATGTTCTTCGGAGCAAAACGTATGATGATCTCTTGGAACATAAAAAAATAGTTCTGTTTATTATAACTTCACAGACTCTATCTAAAATTCAGAGTATGAAAATATTTAGGGACAAATTGTACCTCCAAAGTATGAAAAGGATGTTAAAGAACAATATCAGAGAATTTTTTAGTTACCTACATAACCCAACTTTTTCAGCATTTTGCGAGTGTGGAAAAATTGGTTTCAATAAATTTTAGGGTATATTGTTATACAATGTCGTAAATTTAGTGACACAATTGAAGATGTCTATACGTCTGTGGGTATTTAATTTGATTGGCTATGTGTCTGTTCATTTGATCAAATTATTGGTTGATGGAATGTGATTAAAAAACAACCCTTCCTTAGTTTGATAGTGATTACAAAATCATTTTTTATAGATGAAGAGTAGGAAGTTAATGTGATGTACAATTTTCAAGTTATCAAGTTATAATGAAGTAATCGATGATTGGATATACAATGACTGGGCTTGATAGTAATGGGTATTTTATTTTATCCAGACTATTGTTAAGTTATTATTTTCTGGTTAGTATAAGATCAGTCCAATCTGAATTTTCACCTGCAGAAGAAATGCATGTGTTAATTAATGTACTGCTTGATGCACATTTGGTATTTAAATGATCTATTACACTTTCAAAGTTACTAAACAAATTTTAATGAGGTCATATGGCAAGTTTTCTAGCTTTAAAGATGGAAGAAGTTGCCAGGTGTTAACTAGTACCTGGATTGAATCACAGACCATAGTAAGTTAAATGGACAATATCACCTATAAAATTTGTCTGGTCCCAGCCCTTTTTTAAGGTTTTGGGGAAGGGTGGCGGGCCTTTTTTGAGGGAAATTTTACCTAAAAAAAGGAAAATTTAGGAAAAATTACTAAGTAAACAAGCACACATGTAAAAGGCTACAGTATATTGCTATATATATTATTGCTTTGGGAATTTCTCTTCAAATTTGGAGAAAAAAACATACTATTCAGCGTGGGGTAACTATGGGGCTGAAAATTTGCCACAAAAAAGGAACTCACAGCACTGAGGGGCTAGTGATTACTAGTCTGTGGTCATCACCACTTAAAGTCCCATAAGCATAATACACTTATTGGTCGTATTAGTTTCTATTTGTCCTATAACAAACGAATCTGGGGCGTTTTCCTCTTGTGCATACTTTATAGCAAGAAGAAATCAGATTCCGAAACCATTATCGAACAGCTATGTTTTCCCGCAGTCATGTTATGCACACGGCATAAAGTGACGTCACGCGCTCTATATATTTCAAGTTTACAAAAGCAAAATTCACAGTGAAATGAGTGTTTTTAGAAGAAAAGGAGCTTGTTACGTCAGTAATAATTATCTTTGAATAATATCAGCAATTGCTTATTTTTTGCATATATTTTGTATAGCAAAAAGCTAATGGGGCTTTAACCATGGAGCCCATCCCCCCCTCCCGCCTACAAATTTGTCATTAACATAAAAGTTATAAATCTGATATACACATGACTTAATTAAATTCTCATTAATTAAAACTTAACTATCTTTAATTGCAGAATTTGGTTAAGCTATGGTACATACATATTTTCATAGGCTGATTAATTGCTGCACAATTATACATTAACTCACATCCATCTATATTCTATAAGATATTGTCAAAACATTAGTGTTTTTTTTAAGAGTATATTTCCGTAAATGTTTTTCTTGCGGAAACATCACTTAAGCAGACAAGTTTCATAAACTCTCAAACCTTCTCTAGTTGATACATGAAGTCTGCTGGCAATAAAACAAAGGCAATAAGTGTTTGTCAAACAGGAAGTAACTTAGTGTTAAATGCATGCTGTATTTATTTTGTCCCCATTTAAATGCATTCAGTTTTAACCATTACCTCAGTATTATGCTTGATAAGTATCTGTTTGTTCAAGTATTTCTTTTTTCACATTATAAATTATAAGTGTGACTTCTATTTTAGTGGCATCTTATTCTCAATGGTAATGATATAAGTGTTTAAAACATTTTTTCATATTTCATGAACTATTCATGAACTATGTAAAAATAGTTCAAGAATTATTAATGTTTTCATGAATTCCTTTCAAAGGGGTGGTTTAAAAATCTGGAGTTACTTCCCTTGATGTGGATTTTTATCAGCTCGAGCGTGGTTCTATCCAGCTGTTTCTTACAGTGTTCCGAAACAAGCTATCTTGTATGTGTTGAAGATTTTATTCCCTGTAACATGTGATCTTAAGTTTAAGTGTTGTTTTAATTATCTAAAAACACATATTTTGTTGGCTATCATATCTGAAAGTCTGTAAGTTTTACATGAAGATTGAGTTGAGTCAGTGAATGCTGGTGATTATATAAATGTTTGATTTATTGTAAGAACATGCAATTGTTGGTTATTCTCAACTTTGTTCGCTTTAATGTATTGCCGAGGTGAAATTTTTTCGGTTTGTCCCAGAATTTCTTTCGGATAGACTGGACCGGGCTGTTTTTATTGTTTCCGATTTTTCAACTTTCAACTGTCGGCCTTGTTAATGTGGTTGCTCTGCATTATCATCAATTGTTGTTGTTTATTTTCTATGTAATTCTAGGTGGAATCTGGGTTCAACCCTAACTGATGTCAAGAAATTTGTTTTTGTCTTGAAAACTCTGACAAATTATAGCATAATAATCTCCTAGATTGCCTCTGCAGTATATGATTGTTGAGAACAAAGCTCTTCGTACCATTAACTTTGAAGCTATGATTATGTATTCTTTCTGTGTTAGTAACTGAAACATTCATAACATTAATTCAGTTCATTTAATTCCTTTTGTTCCATCATGATTATATGGAGCTAAATGCTTAGTTTATGATGCTGTAAGCTAATTTTTGTATTGTGTACTACTCAATGATTGCTTGCAATGTTTGGTGATACAATATCTCTATCTGTGATATAGCCAAATTTTATTAAGTGTTTTTTATATAAAAAAAAGATAATAATGGATAATTTTCTTCTGTATTTTCAGTGACCCTAATGTTGGATGGCAAGGTCAACATGGTGGGGCTGGACCCCAGCAGTCCCTGTCAGTCGTAACAACTGTTTGGGGAGTCACGCCTACTACCCAGACGACCCCTTACAACCACACGACCCCTGGAGGCTATAACACAAATACGACTATGAGCAACACTAACTATACGCAACCACCTCAGGGATTTCCTGGAAATCAGATGCAAAAACCAGGCTATGAAAGTAACACAGGAATTTATCAACGTAGTAACTCATATCCATGTCCGAGGTAAAACTTTTCTTCATTCATAAATGCTATTTAATTGAGGGAAATGTTAAGTAAAATAATTATAAGAAGGAAGTCCGCTTTAATGAATGAAATTTGGTATGATGTTGAAAATTACGCTAGAAATTATAGTACCCATTATTGCTGTGCATACATTTGAATACCTCATAAATTTATTCAATAACTATTTCAACATTAATTGCAGTTCATTGGAAAATTTTGCTTATGATCTGTGAAAGCACCATGATGTATTTAAGATTAATGATAATATTTATATCTTGATAACAAATATTTATCGGTATATTTCTATTTATGCTGCTGTGGTCGAAGCTCTGTACTTGTAACCTGGCTAACCAGGTTGAATCATAGTCACACCATGTCATACCTTTAAATACAAGAATTTGCCTATAAGTCAATTTTCCTTCATAATTATGTGGAAAACTTGCTGGCTGCTTGTAGAAAGGGGTAATTAGTACTGTTTAGTATTCAGTGCAGGAAAACTGGTTCAGTGAAGTGGCTGACTTAAAACTACAATACCATTGAAAAAAAACTTTAAAGTCATAAAAAATTTTATTTACAGTGGTTATCCACCCACTCCGAATACGCCTGGATCTAATACCCCGGTATCCATGGCACCAAAGAATGATTATCATGCCCCACCCGCAGCATTGTCAGCGGCAGCGCTTGTTGCAGCAGCAGCAACGGCGACAGCAACTGCCACAGCGACAGCAACATTACTTCAAGAACAACAAAATCAGCAACAATTTGATATGCAGTATAACAATCAATATAATCCACAGATGCAGGTAAATACAAAAAAAAATGTGTCAGGGACATGCTTAGCTAAATTATTCAATTTACTGTTTGACTCAAATAATTCTTCAAGAATGTACTTTTCATGAATTCACTGTTTATGAATAGTTCATGATGTATTACTGATGAGGAGTGGCATGTTTGGTGATACGAAAAAGAAAAATTCTTGCAGAAATGCCTTTGTGTAGACATTTCTTGGTTCGTTCTGCTTTGTAATTAGTTCACTCTGAAACACCTCGATGAGATAAAACCTGCACATCAATAATTTCCCCTTAAAAAAAAACTAATAAAGTATATAATTTGAACATTCTGTGCTGTGATAAGAATCCTAGCATTCAGTTAATTTTACTTAGGAACGTCTCACCATAATTTCTCATTTCTACCTCGAAACGACTGATTATGTCTCTGCCATTCACAATTATATCTAGTCATGTATATATATAGATACTGATAGAATTCACTTTCTCTTCTAGAAGAAAATCTTATGTCTCAGAATTTACCACAGTTCGGCTTTGGAAGGAATCAATTTGGAAGTAGAATACTATTGCATTTTATGTCTGTTTCGGGAGATTATGACCATAAGTAAATTGGTTAGTTCAAATACAAGTCTGTTAAGGTTGTTATACATTTATATAGGATTGCCATGAGAGAAAATAGGCTTTAAGGCATTCTGTAGGTTGTTCGTTCTATGTTGTTTTAATACCAGAATAGTTCCAGGGAAATGATAGAAAGTTTTTATTTGGTTTATGTGATGTTGCATTATAACTTAGCCTGGCTTCACCCATGTAATTAGTACATGTTTTCAAATGTGCAAATTATGTCTTGTACGTCTCTCATTTTTAATGACATAAGATGGAATTCTTGGATTGTCATTTTCTGGCCTGGATTCTTAAATAAGTTGACCTCGAATGACCATTTGCAAAGAGCATTCCAATTACCTGGTGTTAGGTGAACCTTGCATATTTATAAGGGCTGGTTATAAGGGCTTGTTATAAGGGCTGGTAATTGCACATTGTGATAAATGTCCCTTGTGTATTTATAATAAGGGCTGGTGTGTATGTACTAAATGTTTATTCAGTATGCCCAGAGAGATCAAATAATGGGTATATGGTTTTTACGGCATTAAATTCCTTAGATAATTATGTTATTTGTTAATTAATTTAAGCCACTCCCTATATTAACTGTGGGCTATATTAATTTTGTGCTTTCATTATTTATGGAATTTTCTATCTGATAATATTATACCAGTTGGTATTATGTTCTTGCACAAGTATGTTTGAGCAATAGCAACTAGCATAACACTCCATTAATTAGCTTAAATCTATTTTAGTCATTCTCAGGGTTTTCTGTTCACCGAATCAAATATTATTTCTATTAGATCTTTCTACTACTGATGCTGTGTTTACTCAATTTCTAAGCAACTAATTCTGACATCTCAATGACGGATAATGTGGTTTTAGACAAAAAGTGGACAATGCGCAGCCATCTGTCAATCTGTTTTGAACACAAAGAAACAGCTTCCTGATTTCATTATGCTTGTCATATTTAGATGTCTTCAAGCATTCTGCCAGATAATTTACTACATGAGAAAACAGTTATCTATGACCAATTTGTCTTCCAATGCAGAAAAATACATGTGATTAACATATTTTATTACCTAGCACTTAATTTGTAAATGAAGGTGGTCTGATATGTATAATGGAGTCGTATAGCATTTGCTAAAATATGGAGTGGAACATCCTTGTAGTGAAATTCACAATCTATCGCTCATCTTTTTAACAGTTCAAAGATAACCTAGTAAAACTAGGGCCAGGTTAATTTATACTTTGTTGACTTGATCAGTGATTGATGTTGAGTGGTTGTTTGTGCGAAATATGAGATGTTGCACTCCATGAAAATCCAGCAGTCCATTGATCCAGACCATAAATTGTTTTATGCCGAATCTGTTTCCATATGGCATATTGGAGATGGGAATCAATAATGAACTTCAAATGTTCACTTGGCATTTCTCTTGTTTTTACCCTGTTGACAGACCGAGAGACGACTTGATTAATGATGCCGGAGAAATAGAATTGCAGATCAGAAAATTATTCTCTTTTCTTGTCTTTCTGAAACATTTCAATTTAACTATTGGAGCTGCATTAACGCTAATTGCGTTACTTAATTAACACTATTGCCCATCATAAATAGTCATGTTTTGTCATGTCAATGTTACAATTAGATTGTTTTTGGCTATTCAATGGCTATGTTGCAATTATGCGTTGATTAAAGTTTAGAAAAAAGCCGCTGTTACCATTGGTTAACTTCCAATTTGAGTTGAGGCAAATTTTTAGTTGCTACTTATTAATATCTGCAAACCAGTTACGAATAAACTATATTTTCTTGTATAATGATCATACATTTGTCCTTGTGATTATGTAGTTTAATTTGCAAAACTGTATCTATAAGAATTATTTTCCTGTAAACATTATAATTATAAAAATATGTCATGCATTGTTATTAAGTCAGTCTAAGCTTAATGTCAGACAAATTGACAATTTCTGCGAGTTACAGAATTCCAACTTGATTTGTAAGTACACCTCTGGGTGGGGAAGCTTTAACTATGGGTATTTTCTGATTAATTAATTAAACTTAAATCAAATTATCTTTCTTTAAAAACACCTCTGTCATGAATCTTTGTGAGTCTTTTATCATAAAAAATCTCAATCCTGGGATGAATTTCTACATCTTTTTGAAGGAATTCATGTCTGATGTTGGTTTTAAACTGCATTATCATGCATGCTTTGATTGATTGATGATTGATTGAAATGTTCCCTGTTGTCTGATTGGAAATGAAATCTATGTTTTAATGTTGCAATTACTACAGTTTGTTGTTCTAAACAGGATGTTTATCTCATGTGTGTGGATTTACCCAATAACATGTAGTTAAATTGTCCTTTTATAATCATTATCCTTCTGATTTTATTATGATAGTATATTGTAACTATGTTGATATATTATTTATTATGTTAATATCACATGCGTACAGTCCAAACAGATTTATGGTAAATAAAACATTGTTTATTTGCTTAAATTGTTGATCTTTATATAATTTGTTCTGGATGGTAGATTCTACTAGAAAATATTTTTTTTCTGTAGACCAAAATATCCATCATGATAAACATAATATTATTTAAGCTTATGAAGCCATCATGTGCCAGTAAACAGTAAAGTAAACAACTCTGTGTGGCATAGCTCAATGTAAATACATCAGCATTCCTCTACGATTTGTAGACAAGTACTTAGTAATTTTCATCTTTTGTTTTATGTTTTAATGTAATTTTCTGCGTAATAAAATAAACATACCTTATTTAGCATGTGATCTTAAAAATCACCAGCACGCACTGCCTCTGGCCACATTATTTTCTTAGGCCGCTAATTTTGAATAATGCCCTGTCAGCAATGTGATAATTAACTGACACAGTTTCTGCAGTTTTTAAACACAGGATGCAAGGTGGCCTTTACATGGAGGTGGCAGCTAACACAAGTTAGTCTGTTCATGGTATGGATTCTTACTGAATTGAACTATTGTGTTGCTGAAGGATATAAAAGTTATAAATACCCTGGAGGTATCTCTTTCTGCTCAGATTCATCCGTATAGTTTCTTTGTCATCTTTTTATGACTTTTAAGTAATTTTCAACCATACTCAATGTTTGTGTTATGATGGTGGCTTGGAAAAAGTTATCGTAAATACTATCCTTATTTGTCTAATTATGTCAAATGTTTTTACTTTCATGCATTCTGTACAAATAAACACAGATGATAAAACATTGGATAAAAAAATTGTGTACAGATTTAAATCTCATGTTTGAAGTTAGATGTGTGGGAGGAATTTTTGTTGGTTGATATAAAAGCCAGTTATTGTCATATATGACTGTGGTTAAGCTTCCTTGAAAATATATGAGAATGAATCATTCTATTAAGTGTTTAGTTACATGTATAAACCCCTCAATATAATCCTGGTTTTGTGTATTTGTCATTAAACTTTGAGTTTGAGTTACAACACTGTTGCATTGAACCTCGAATTGAAACATTTGTCATACTCAGCAATTTTTTACTGTTCTCGTATTATTCTGATGTTACAGTTCTAGTGAACCTGTTTATAGTCTTGTTTTAAGTGAGGCATTAAATGTCTCATAGAATGGTCAATTTTTTAAAGAAAAAGTCAAGCTATTTTGATCACTGTGGCGTCTGCGTTGTGCAAAAACTTTGATCTAGTTCATAACTCAGAAACTATAAAAGGAATGAGGTAGCAACGTGAATCTTCATAGATGGATAGATTTCACTGAGGCAGTGAACAGACGAGCGTTGGTAGTGCTCGCAGCACTCTTGTTTCAGTCTCTTGTTCGTCTGCAACTAGAGTTATGCCCCTTTAATACCTTCGAATTATATTTTTAGTCAGTATTTCTGTATGAGGTTAATAGCTCCCCAAAAGTCATCCATAAGTTCCCTATTGTATCATGTATGTAGCTAAGTGTTCCATATTGTGTTACTGAAAGATATATAAAACTGATTGTGTCTCTGTTTGTTAGATCAATAGTTTCTGTAAGTGTACTTAATACTTCTAATTAAATCTGAAAGCGTTGGACAGATGATATTGTATAATTTGTCAGGAAGAAGAGTTGTTCGGATATTATTTTACACTTGATTATAGTAACAATCAATAAAGCTCTGAAAATGTTTCCAAGAGACAGTTAATCTAACTACTGTATTTGTTGTAATAAATTGTCTTTTCCCAGGGGAAGTTAGGCTTTGTTTGTTTTATGACTTGTGGATAGTTATATAGAATATGGGATTTTTTTTACTTTAAATGTTATACTGGCCATATATGAATGCATTAATATGATATCATGTCAGATAATTACTAATCATGTCATTACTATTATTGATTGGTGAGGGGGATGTTGTTCAACCCTGTGGTTACTTCCCCTTTGTTGAAATTGTTCACCCTTGTGGTTACCTCCCCTCTGTTGAAATTGTTCACCCTTGTGGTTACTTCCCCTTTGTTGAAATTGTTCACCCCTGTGATTACTTCCCCTTTGTTGAAATTGTTCACCCCTGTGATTACTTCCCCTTTGTTGAAATTGTTCACCCCTTGAAAATGTCCAAATTTTGTTGATTGGTTTGGTCAGATTTCCTAGAAAATACTTATTAATTGAATTATAATTCAATTATGAGACTTGAATTGAGTTTTCCCAAATTGCTATGAATGGTCTATGTTGACTCTTGACACAAAATCATAGTGGAAAGATACATTTTTCTACAACTTAGTAGAATCGGAAATATTTTATTAGTAACTGATCTGAAACTTCCTTGTAAGATGTCTGTATAGTTAATATTGAGATTTTAGTATAACTACGGTAACTGAAATAGAGAAAAGATGATATTTCTCAGTTTCCAGTCTTTTTATAGGGAAGACATTTATACAATAATTGATAGGATGGTTGACTTTATTTGGAATGTTAATCATAATTTCCTGTTTAATCTTATTAATGGATAAACTTCCTTTCTCTGTTGCTGGTATTGTAAATGTATCACATGCAATATGTTACTGAGTAGAATTATGAAAATTTTATGATAGGTCTTGTATTTTCCTATGAATAATGTGCCTGCTATTTGTAATTTAGTTCCTTTGATAGAAACCAGTGATTTGGTTCACTAAAATAGGAACCAGTAAATTGGTTCACAAGATACGAACCAGTAATTTGGATCCCTAGATAGGAACCAGTAATTTGGTTCACAAGATAGGAACCAGCTATTTGGTTCACAAGATAGGAACCAGTAATTTGGTTTCTAGATAGGAACCAGTAATTTGGTTTCTAGATAGGAACCAGTAATTTGGTTCACTGGATAGGTACCCATTTCCTGCAAACATCATTGTATGGTATTGAAAGCAAAACATATTTGTTGACTTAAGTTAAGGTTTAGGTGTTTACTGTATGTTGGCATAAATTATTTATCTTTGACTGCCCATTACATTCACTGTTGTTGTCAGGGTATTGTTACTAATCATTTATTTCTGAGACATTTCTCTGAATGTTACACTGCCCACTTATTTTTTATCACCCACTTAAAGTCAGTGCGTGATCAATTTGGATTCTCCGAGAAAATGCTTCAAACATTTGTTTGTATTTGCAATGTGACATACGATATGACATTTTCAAGAAATGTCAACTGTGTATTTCTCAATTCTTTCCCCAACCCACAGTTATTTCTCTAAAAAATGAATGAAAACTCAATTAGCTTGCGATGGATCAGCTTGCTATGGTCTTATAAAAAAAAATAACACTCCTTTATATTCTCCAATGATGATTTCATTTAGGATAATAATCCTCCCGTTATAAACCTCTGGGAGAACTTCGCTCCAAGAGAAAAACAGAAAAACAATATGATAAGTGATTGGTTAGTTTGTTTGCCGTTACTTGTTGATCATGTTTTGTGGCTATAATCCATTTCTCACTTTTCTCCATCACTGACAAAACAAAACGAGGATTGAAAAATGTAATATTAACATGTTGAAATCCAGGATTGGCTCATTCTGGTTTATTGCCATTTATGGAAATATTGGTCTGTTGAAGAATTATATTCTAATTAAAGTCAGGGATGGTGATGAATTATTTGATTAAGTTGTTGTAACAGGTTTATTATGAATTTTGTGACCAATCTGTTTGATGTTTAATTATAACTGTTTAGAGAACAGTAGTAAATTAACTTTATAACCAAGATAATTCAGTGCTCTGATTCATTTTATGATGAATTAAAATGTAGATTTTATTTTGTAATTTTACGATAGTTTGATTATTGTCCTAATGTAAAGTTCAGATCTGTATTCTACATAATGAAATGTGTCACTTTATTTTGAAAAGTCTTTTTGGTACTATTGTTTATGTACTCCGGTTATCAAAAATAGATTTGATGCTTATACATGTATATATTTTTATGGGTCAATATTTTCTTCAAAATGCGAAGACTTTACAAGAAGATATATATTCTAAATGTGTCGTATCTATAGTATGTGCTTACAACAGAAAAGAAAATGTCTTGGGTTACTCTAAATTGATGTATTTCTACAGTTTTTGTATATTTATCATTTCAGATGGGCCCTGGCGGTCAAGTTCAGCAATATAACAATCAAGGGTATGGGGGTATGCCACAGAGACACCCAAACTTAATGGGTACAGGCAGAACGCCCGGGCCAGGTCCCGGGCCTGGGGGCCCTGGTCCAATTAAGAACAATGTAATGAACATGTATCACAGGAGAGCAGCTTCAGCACCCTACCCCCAACAAATGATGAACAGTATGCAGGGTATACCAAATAAACGACCAATGTCACAGTATCCTCCAAATGGAACACAGGTATTTAACATAAATAATAATAATTATATTGTTATTCATTATACAGGCTGTGGCCATAGTTCAGTGGTTAGTGTACTGGATTTGTAGCCTGGTGGTCCTGGTTTGATTCCCAGTCGCAGCAGATTATACCCTTCCATGAAAATTTGACAGACCTGTCAATTTTCCTCCACATGGTTGAAGTTGCCAGTTTCTTGTGGAAGGTTAAGTTAGTACTGTAGAATACAGTCTAGGGAACTTGTTTGGTGAATAAACCACTGCATATAAGTGAAAAATTGTTGGAAAAACTGCATTAAACCAACTGAAACAAATAATCTTAGTGTATTCTAGTTACTGGGCTATTCTAAACTTAAGAGTGAGTTTTATTTGAATAATATGAAAGTATATAAGCTGTGACATGCTGTGGAACATTTTATCTGAACACATCTGTGATTGTTGTTTAGTCTAGTATAATTACCTCTCTGCTATAATTAACTGTTATATGACTTTGTCTATTGAAATTATCGAAGTTATAAATGTCTAATGCACAAATTACCATTTAATGAACCTCTGAAAGTAAATTAATAATTATGTGGTGTACATTAATCCAGAATTATGATATATTTCCTGTTTGTATAAGTTTAACATACTTACTGTATTATTGTGAGTTTGTACTTGAAATTTGTCTCTTGTACATTTTATGTTTTTTTTTGCATGGATTGATGGTCTGATGGTAACATCCTGGACTACTTAACATTTGGTTGTGGGTTTGAATCATGGCACTGCCTTCCAAAAATTCAGGGACGCTTTTTCAGTGTCCCCATTCCAACTTCCAAGCCAAGTACTGTGTTTAGGAAATCGCAGGAAAACTGTTAAGGCGTGTATCAGTGGGTTACGATAAATAACCCGAAAAACTATTCTAAATAAAAATGCCGTGCATGTCCTCCTGAATCTTCTCTCCCCTGTCTCTGGGGCGGCTCTGAAATGACTATAGCTGTTGATTGGTCCGTTAAACAACGTAATTATAAACAGCCACTGTATATCAAAGTTAATAATAAATATTTGTTTTTACAAATATGTATAAAATGTGAGCTTTTCTTGTCCCCGATGTCTCTATTCACGGTTACACATGTATTTTTGTATATAGATACTTAAGCTTGATTAAAATGAATGATTGTTTATACATGAACACTTTGGTATGTGTTATAAATTCAAGATGTTAGATATCAGTTTAGTTGTCACCTGAGATAGTTAAATAATTAGCCATGGGCAAATTGTGTGAGTTTTTTCGTGTAGGAAATGATTATTTTAAGCTAAGTGTAGGTCAATGTTAAGACAAGTGCATGAGATAGAATATAGGTTTCATAATAGTACACCTTTTTTGACTTAAAAAACTTGGTAAATTCTGATAGTGAAGTTTTTGGATAACATGGTATTTTGTTGAATAAGAATCTCTGCTGATTTTGATGTGTGTTATTTAAAGATTTAAAAAAAAAATCACTGATGAAGGCTTACAGCCGAAACGTATGTAACATATAATAAAAAATAAAATGTGTTAGTGTGGTGTCATATTATATATAATTGTCAAAGATTGAAGTATGGTGATATTACTTAGTATAGTGGCTTATTGTTTATTATTTCTATTGCAGTACGGACCTCAGGGGCCATATTCCCAGTACCAAAATAAGCCTCAATACCCAAGTCAGCAGCCCCTACCATCACCCACATATGGCCCTCAGCCTGGTATGCGACCCAATGGACCTTATGCTAATGGACAGAACCCTTACATGGGTCAGGGACAGTATCCCCCAACCAGACCAAACATGAATGGTCAAGGCTATAATCCTCATTTTTCCTCCAGTCCTACACAAAATAATTTCCAGGTAAGTTCTCTACATAGTTATATATATATGTAAGCTCTACATAATCATATAATATGTAAGCTCTACATAATCATATAATATGTGAGCTCTACATAGTCATATAATATGTAAGCTCTACATAATCATATAATATGTAAGCTCTACATAATCATATAATATGTGAGCTCTACATAGTCATATAATATGTAAGCTCTACATAATCATATAATATGTAAGCTCTACATAATCATATAATATGTGAGCTCTATATAATCATATAATATGTGAGCTCTACATAATCATATGATATTTGAGCTCTGGATAATCATATCAAATGTGAGCTCTGCATAATTATATACTATATGAGCTCTGCATAATCATTTATGTGAGCTCTGCATAATCATATAATATGTGAGCTCTACATAATCATGTGAGCTTTACAAAACCATATATGTGAGCTCTACATAATCATATAATAGTGAGCTACACACATGTAATACATTAACATTTTACAATATACCATAAATTTAACATCTATGTATTGAGTAATCTACAATAATTAAAAAGGATTTTATCCACAGTTTCTATGACATTGGACTTTTGTCCACATAATGTCCCTATATGTATTTTGACAAAGGTGCTTCTTGCCGGATATCCTTCTGATATCTCATGAGGGGAATTTTTGTTACTTCATATAGTAACATGATAAGGGATTAATTTCCTAATTAACCTACTTCTAAAAATCTGGATACATTTGTTTAATATAGGTCTGGATCTAGAGCTTTTATTTGAAAGGGCAAAAAGTGTTATGTTAATACTGTAAACACTTTGTTGATATTATAAACACAAGACTGGGGGGATCACCTAAAGTGATGTAAAATTTATCAATTGAGTGGTTTTATATAACTGAATGAAAGATTAAGTGATACAGCTGACAGTATCCATCCTGTGATAGTATGTTTATGTACTTAGTGATTTAGTCATGTTAACATAGTAGGACATGACTCCTATCAGTAGGTGTGTACATCTTTACACCTACTCATTAGTTTTCTAGTGATGGCTTAATTGAGTGAAATGAGTTAATTGAGGACACAGATCTCCTGACTGTATACAATTTTACTGATGCTCATTTGATTACAAAATGAGACATACCATGTGGTTATAGTGTAGGTCAGTCTGTGACATTTGTCCTTTTAACGGAGTACAAATTTACAAATGTTCAATGCAAGTGTATCATACAGTACGTGTGATCACTCAAATATCACACTCGAATCAAAGTCATAACCTTTAATTGAAATTTGAAAAAAAAATAGATTTTTCTCCATATGTTGAGAGGTTGCCAGCTCCTTACAAAAGGGTGATATAGTACTGGTTGGCATGCAGTCCAGGAAAACTAATTAGATATTATTCAATATATAATTCAATATTTGTATTATTACATTCTATCATTGATGCATCAAATCATTGTATATTTCTCTTACATTTCAGCCAAACAACAACATGAATTATCCTCACTCCCCATTACCTGGTAACCCCACTCCACCAATGACCCCAAATAGTGTACCTTATCCACCTGATGTGAAACCAAACATGATGGCCCCTGTAGCCATTAAAAAAGGTTAGCCAAGTTTCGTTCATGAACATCATTTTAAACTTAAAAATGTTCTGCTCTGCGATTTTATGTTTCATCGGAAAAATTTTCTTCTTGGTTTGAATTGTCTTTTTTTCTGTTACAAACTTCAAAATGGAAAATTTTAAAGTTTAATCGTCGTCATTAAAAGACATAAGCTTTAAGAGGAATCTTTCAAACATTGAAATGTATCTGAAGAGCATGATTACTTACGTTTTATTCCTGTAAGAACAACCGATTTTACATAAAGTTTGTAAAATTTGATTATTTGTCATGTTGTAAAAAGTAGTGAAGGTTTATAATCATATAAATAACTGGTAGTTTATCTTCAATGTTTTACTTGTGTTAAGATTAGAAGTTTATTTATTTAAATTTGGTGTATTTTCAGAAGTTGATGAGCTTCGATTAACTTTTCCTGTACGTGATGGGGTCGTTTTGCCACCATTCAGATTGGAACATAATCTAGCTGTCAGTAATCATGTCTTCCATTTACGAGAATCAGTCTACCAAACTTTAATGTGGAGGTAAGTTTAGTATATCTTGTATACGACTATGCTTTGATGTTGTCATAACTACAGTTAACCTGTGAACAAAGGCCACCCTTGGAGAAGACAATATGTGTCCTTTATTCACAACGTTAAGTGGTCATTATTTGGAGGTTGTTTTGTTCTGAATCATCAATAATAGTTTGTGAAAGAATGACCTTTGTTCACAGGGTGGCTTTATTCGGAGGTGGCTGCTAACACAAAATTGACTGTATTGGTAAATTAGTGTCCTCTGGTTAGATTGCACACTCACTAATATGGTTTCAGTCTGAACTATTTGCACTTGCAAATTCCTCTAGGATACAGGGGTGTAATAACTAACGTATAACACAATTATTTGTACGAACATGACTGTCTAGTGTAGCTGATCCTGATATTTGAGATATTTTTGTCAGTTTGTTAAAAAGACTAGCGTGTCTTTTGTAATTGAAAATTAGTGTTTAAAAAATCATAATTGTCGAGTACAGAAAATTTTTCACAAAAACTTGCCCTTGCTTTTTAAATTTTATACAACTGACAAAAGTATACAAAATAAATTGAAAATATCATCAGAGACGGGATTAAATTTCATGAGGCGACATGGGATTGCGAGTACAGTAACTTTCCTCACAATTATTTTGATGATAATAATTTCTCTTTGTTTGATCATCTAAAAGTCAACAGTGTCTATATAAACACTGACAACAGTTAGATTGATGAAGTAGACTAAACTATGTAAACTATGAGTAGGTGGTAATTTAACTATCTAGTATACGTAAGTCAGAATTGGTTGTAGTCGTGGATAGTTGGGAACTGTTGTCAACATACAAAATAAACTCAATTATTTCTCAATATAAATGACAAAAGTTGATGGACCTTACATTCAGTACTTGTTCATGATGGTGGAAGGCAAAATTAGCATGTACATGTATTGGAATTCATATTTTGAGATACGATATTATTTTGGGAATTCATGTTTTTATTTTACTTTTTAGGTCCGACTTAGAGTTGCAGCTAAAATGTTTCCACCATGAAGATCGTCAGATGAACACTAATTGGCCGGCATCGGTCACTGTCAGCGTCAATGCAACTCCTTTACAAATTGAACGAGGAGAAAATAAGACGGCGCATCGGCCACTTTACCTCAAGGAAGTCTGTCGCCCTGGTCGAAATACTATTCAAATCACTGTTACTGCATGTTGTTGTGTAAGTGTGTTACAGGTTTAGCATTGGCCTTATAGTTTATCCTTAGGGACAGGTTGATAGTTTAGTGGTAACATACTGGACTTCTAACCAAAAGGTCATGGGTTAGAATCTCAGTTTCTTTATGTTTTTGGGGTGGATAGAAGGATCAGTGGTACCATGCTGGACTATTAATTGGAAGGTTCTCAGTCCAAACCTCGGCTCCGTTTTTAGATATTTCTGGGAGGCCTTTTCAGTGTTCCGCCCCAACTACTGAGTCAAGTACTGTATATATAGAAAATCACAGGAAAGGGGGCGGGAGGTGTGTACCAGTGCTTTACACTTGGCACAATAAAGAACCAGGAATAAGCGAGTAGGAATATAAATGCCCGGTTCTTCTGTTTCTTCTCTCTTTACTCTGGGGTGGCTCTGAAATGGGCATAGCTGTTGAATGGACTGTTAAACAATAGACAAACAAAAAGTTACTCCTTGCTTTTGCACTATATACAAGCACATGGTCGTAGAATTGTGTGTCAGGTCAAATACCATTATCCAGGTCAGCCATTGGTCGTATTTAAGATTGTCCCAGAATTGACCAATCAGATACTTCAGTTTTTGAGTGTTTTTCTATTTGACCATTATGTAATATTTTTATTCAAGATTTTGTTGTATGATAGAATTTGGCACTAGTTATCATAATCCTTCAATGTTTATAGATTGACAAGTTATCCTTGATTGATTTAATATATTTGTTCTAGTTAACGGTCCTTGAATCTAGACTACCCTGAAAGTTTGGTCAATGTCCAGGGGTTCATTCACATTCATAATCAATGTTTTATCATAATCTCCCGAAGTTGGCCAAGTTTATTCAACTGTTTGTTATGTAAGGGAGACAATCCACATCTATGTTTCATAAAGGTTAATATTCTACCAGCTTCTGTGAGGAATTTTAGTTCAATGACTTTATCATATGATAGAAGTTAAAGGTAGATAATCTATTAATTTTTTTGTGCAAGAACTATGCATTTTTAAGGCTTTTTATGTAGATTTGAATAAACTTTGAATTAAGATTATTTTTTCCCTTTTTCACCAGAACTTTCGTGAGGAAATTTGTCTCATACAATACAATTAGAACAGGTTCCATCCTAATTAAGTCTATATTAATTATTTTATAAATATAAGTAGAATTAATGACGGAATTGGATATTGTAATGCGATGTTGTATTTATATTTGTGTATATTATTCTATTTTCAGTCTCATTTATTTGTTCTACAATTAGTACATCGACCGAGTGTCAAGTCGGTACTTCAGGGTCTGTTACGCAAACGTTTGTTGCCAGCTGAGCATTGCATCACCAAAAGTATGTATAAAATGGTCTTAATTAACATGCAATTCTGGTCAATATGGTCAAACCTGTGAACAAAGGCCATCCTTAGTAAAGACAAATTGTGGCCTTTACTGACAGGTCAACTTAATTCCGTCATTTTGTTCCAAATAATCAATGAAGGTTTTGAAAGAATGAACTTAATTCATAGGGTGTCCATTATTCTGATGTGGCTGCAAATACAGGTTTGACTGTTTAATTAATATAACTAATTAAAGATTTCAGAATAAAACGGAAAAATAATAGAATGGAAATTCTTCAACTATATAATTAGGTCAAGTAGATGGCAAAATATTTACAAATAGCATTACCTTAATCTGAAATTTTTGCTAGAATGATTTAACTTAATGCAATGTTTACTCATAAACTCATTTTTGTCTTTCAGTCAAAAGGAATTTCACCAGCGCTGCATCAAACAATGGTGGTTTGAATGGAGACGACGGTGTGGAGCAAACCGGAATCAAAATATCATTAAAATGTCCGATAACTTATCGACGGATAACTTTGCCAGCAAGAGGGCATGATTGTAAACATATACAGTGCTTTGATTTGGAATCGTATCTTCAGATGAATTGTGAACGAGGACAATGGAGATGTCCTGTCTGCAAGTAAGTTCATCCACATGTTTCATATTTATCGTCGAGTATCCGTTTCAAACATAACATGTATATGAGGCAAATGTTATAGTTCACGGTTATTTTTGAATTGCTTGTTAATTGATGATTAGTGCCAGTGATTTTATAGACTTATAGTCCTAAGTTCTTAATTGGAACATAAAGTAAAAATGGATTTTCAGGAAACTTTTAATGAATAGTTAAATTTCACACCTTTCCATGCATATTCTGTAGGTGTTAACCTACCTTTACAAAGCATACCATTTCAAAACCTTGCTACAACAAACAAGAATCAATGTATAACACGCTTGTACTAACAACTATTTAACTTATTTTGGTGGTGTGGAACTTGCATTAATTAATTAAAGACGCATTGTGAATCCATTGAACTTTTACAACTTCTGTCATTTTGATAGGAATTCTGAGTCTATCATAGTGGTTTTACAGCTTTTCATTCCATCCCTAATTTAGTTAGTTTTGCCAGATAGTACATAGACACAATCATACGTTACTTAGCTTTGAGAGTTCTAGTCAGTGTAACAGTCACTTTTAGAGACAGAAATATTATCCTCTCCAGAGAATACAACTCTATAATCATTCTTATACTTATTATATAAGATTCCTATCTCAATTATGATTCCCCAGTGTTTAGACACTTGGCACTATCACTCTATCATTGTATTAGTGAAATGAGTCACATTTTCACTCTTAGGTTGCCATGGCCATAGACTCAATAATAATTAGTTGACACTTGCCAAGACTTGTCTAATATATCATGATAGGGTCTAGAAAAAATCTTTGTATTCGCCTGTTTGTTTGATCTGAGCTTGTTGGGTGCTCCTATGTCAAATGTCATTGTTAGGCCAGCTTAAAAAACTGGTAACCTTACCCAATGAATTTTTTTTACAATTTATTTTTTATATCAAATGCAAAATTCATGTCAGAATGTTACCTTTTTGTGGAAAAAGATGTTATACCCCAAAAAGGCAAAAAAAAGATGGGTAGAGTTGTTTTTGGTGAGTCCGTAGCATTACCCCAAACAAATAATTTCTCAAGGATGGCCTAAGCTAGTATGAAATCTAGACATACTTCAGTCATGTTAGATTAATATTGTGTCATTACTTTCTTCTTTTCTTAATACATTTAGTGAGAGCTGCTCCCTGCTAGCTAACTTTTTATGATGAAATTGTTCCTTATTTATTTTGATTTGTGCATTATTTTATTGTTGCCGGCAATGTTGGATGTTTATCTAAGAATTAGCTGAAATAATTTACTTGTCGGTTCTAACATGGTTATATTAGTCATTCTATATAATAGATTTCCCCCATCTTGTAACTTTGTCATCCGGAATAATTGGATAGCGGTTATATGTTACAATTCCACAGAGCAATCATTTATATCAGTTATATTATGTTGTCTACTGTTGCTAGTTTATGAAAATCTCTGTCAACATAGACAACTGTCAGGCCATCAGAATTGGAAAATATGGCTGGTCTTGAATAGAGAGAAGTGTCCTCTAGGAATTGTATTGAACAATTATCTGTGGTTTGTAGATATTTCTCCTAGCAGGATAAAAAGGTCAATCAAATTATGGTCAATATCATAAAGTTCTGTTATCTGAGTTATTTGTGTATGTTTCTCTCTGAGGGAGGCTGAAGTTTCGTAAGACAATGTTTGATGTATTTTGTTTATGTATGATTTTGTAGAAAATATGAATCCATGATGTTTATGACTGTTAGTGTGCATGTCATAATAATATCCTTCTATGAAAATTTGACAAATAATGATGATTTTTTGGTTGACAACTCCTTGTGAAAGAGAAAGTTAGTACTGGTTAGAATACAGTCCGGGAAACCAGGTTAGGTGATCCAGCCACCGTATATAACTGAAAACTGTTAAAAAAACAGGCTTAAACTCACTGAAGCAAGTTAGTATGAATTGATAATTTGATATCTACCATATATTGTGAAATGAATGAGCCAGTCGTCATTCAGTTATATCTTTTGTTTTACAGTAAACCAGCATTACTGGAAGGGTTAGAGATCGACCAGTATATCTGGGGTATATTAACCAACTTACAGAACACAGATTTCGAGGAAGTCACAATTGATCCTACTGCAAGTTGGAAACCTGTACAGATGAAAAATATCAAAGAAGAAGATTCAAATAGTAAGTTTTTGTACATCTATGTTTATATCTTTTTGGACCACAATCCGTTATTGAACAGATTATGTGACTTAAATAATTCTATGAGATGCACTGTCTAATTTCAAGGTTATTCAAAATCTTTTATTTTTTTAAGTCATCTTATCAGATTAATTTGTGATGCATATTTTTATTGATAGTTTTGCTCTGTAATATATATGATTAATGCTTAGATATTTGAATTAAGATAAAGAAAAGCAACACGTCTGAAATGCTGAACTACATTGATGATATATTAACTGAATTGCTACAGATTGAGTGTAGCATGCTTGGATAAGGTTCATTGGCAGGGCTTATCAGTAAAACATTTAACCAATGAGTTACATTACTAGATACAACTATGATGATGACCTTGGATTACTCGTTCTCACGTTTTACATGATTCTGTTACAGCTGAGGCATGTGCACGATGGATGAAGGCGATGTCACCAGCAAGTATGCAGTTACCGACCATGAATTCATGGGATATGGGCCCCCAACATTCTCCTTACAATATTATGCCTCCTTCATCAGGTAAACATCATTTTATTACTGTTTTTTCATTGGGCTCAATTTTCGTGGTTTTTGAAAAGAAATGCCTTATCTCTGCATTTAAATTCGTAGGGATTTGATTTCGTGGATGAGATGACCCACGAAATTAAATCCCCAGCGAAAATTAATGATTCCAGTTTTTGTTAAGAGGTAGTCTATACTTCATTGTAAGGATAAGTGTTTTCCTTTGCGATGGTAGTTATTAATTTGACATCATAGTTTATACTGCATTGTATAAATATGTTTTTTGCTTCACAATGTTACGTATTTGTGTGAAATTAAACGTCAGTAGAAAAGTGTCTGTATATAGTAACTTCTAGACTAAGGACTTGTATATTATTGTGTTTCTTAATTGTTTGCTCTTTTCAAATCTCTAATTTTTAAATCTGTGACTTTGTTCCTTTTTCAGGTCCACCATTTTCATCAGGAAACTACAGCGGTAGTCAGGGCGGGCCTGGTACCCCAGGATCGTACCAGCAGAATGGGCCGCAAAATGGAGACTTTGGAAACATGCTGCCAATGTCTCCGATCAATAATAATATGCCCAGTATGAACTCAATAAACAATAATGACATGCTGAGCAAACCAATAAATCAAGCAGGAAATCAAGGTCAATACCCGTTATCACCACCCCAAACCAACTCACCACACTTACGACATCCTGACCAAGGCATGAACAACCACATACCCTCCTCATCTAGTTCCAGCCAATCACAGCCTATCAGTAACCATAATTCAGTCAATGGGACGCAAGCTTCACAGATGCCCCACCCTCAGCCACAAGCCCCGCCTACTAGCCAGCAAAGCACTGTAGGAGATGACCTGAATTTTGATCCTACAGCCATAATTGATGAGGATGGGTCAGGTCCATCTTTAGATGTAAGTCCATTGTTTGTAAATATTAATAAAGAGATGTAGTATGCACATACTCAATGGAAAATAATTAACTTTTATTGTGAGAACATGATAGAATTTTGATTCAAGTAGGTTTTTTTATATGATTTGAAATTAATTTTGTAGTGTATTTGATCAGAAAAATAATACTATTTTCTTATATTACAGTTGGACACATTGGGAGGTGATCCCCTTGAATTATTATCATACTTGGGGCCGTCTGAGGGATCCGATAACAATTCCACGTCAAACAGTTCTGGCAACCAAAATAACTTGAGTAATGTTAACTCAACCACAAACACAAGTGAAGACATTTTGTCATTCTTTGAATCATAGCTGAAGTTATGAGCGCTCTAGATGTGTGTTAATTAACTTTTATCAATCAAAAAATGGCTGCTTTCGTTAGCAGTGAATCAATTACTTGATTGTGAAACCAGGGCACCTGTCAGTGGTTGCCATAGAGACAAGAAGTTTGAAGTTGGTGTTGTTATAGGGCAGAAGTAGGGTATTCTGAATGAGGTATTTTGTTGAAGAAGAGGTGGAAGTCTGATGCTGAGCATTAATTTGCATTAAAGTACGCAAAATTGAGGTGTGATAGACTGTGTTACTGATGCTATGGTAATGGACTGGGAAGACAGTGCTTGTCTAGAATCCTGTGATTGTTATCGTTAAGACATTGTGCTAGGCCAGTGATGAGGCAGTGCCTCGTTAACATTACATGACATCTCATCATTGATGACATTTTTATCATGCAGTGAAAAAAAGTGTGCCACAAGAAAAATGAACTCATAGTGTTGCTGTCTTCATGAACAGTCAAAATGAGGCTGATAGGTCACATGATCATAACTTGTGATAATGATTAGTGAAACCATTGGTCATGTGACTGTCATGTGACTCAGAGGGGTCTGAAGTTAAAGCATTTGTGTTCCTTTTAAGAGGATTCTCACTGAGATGTGATCTCAACACAAAATTCTCACAAACTATATTTGTGTTTGAGGGATTATACATTTTAAACCATGATTCTCAAATTATATTTGTTGCACATAAACTTGTTCTTATTTATTGAATGGCCAAGACAGTATTCTGACCATGACATTATTGCTTTGTGCCTGTGTTAGTAACTATAGCGACCAAAGTTCAAGGGTCAGGACAAGGGGTTCAAAATGGTGAATTTATCAAAGTGAAGTGAGCTGACGCAAGACTCATGTGTTATTTTGTTACAAAGTGTGACTTAATGAGAAATATATATTATGGCAAATTTTGAACCGATGTCGAGGTTTGCCTAGAGTTAAATACAAAATAGGCAGCAAAGTCAAAATTATATAATGAAATAAACTATGTGTTTATATTATGTCTTAAGTCTTGAAGTCCAATCATTATTGTACATAAGATCTCATTCGTGATTGGTTAAAACTTTACTTGTATCAAATAGCATGTGTTTGTGGACATAGCTTCAAATGATTTGTTATTTATTCTTGTTTAGTGGTATGCTGAATTGTATCTTCTTAAATATATGTATAAAATTTGTTAGAAGATATATGTCTATACTATACAATCTATTGTAATTCATTAGTGTATTGTGTCTTATAAACCAAGCAATACTAAATGTACAAAGATGCAATATAAATGATGCCAGCTTCTACCAGCTTGGTGTTATACGTTTTGAGAATTTATTTTTTACGGGACTAAAGATCCAAACTAAGGGAGATAATTTTGTATATGCAAAAAACCTAATTAGTGACTCCATGATACGCAAACATTTGTAATCAATCATGTTACTGTGAATTATGCTACACTTAAATGTGTTAAGTTATATAAAATCTAATTCAGTGCTTTTTATACACTTAAGTGAATTTACATACTTCTTAGCTTTAAGACATATTTGAGAAGAAATTTGTTCGGGCATCATGAAAGAACTTCAGTTGAATAATGATAGACAAGACAGGATATTAAATCTATTCTTAAAAGTTTAATACTGATTTTGGTGTGTATAATTTATATTACCGGGTTTAAGTAAAATACCTACAGACTCGAGTTCTTTCTTGAAACAGGGAGGGGGGGGGGGGCTTTTTTCAATGTTTGCTTATTCTTATTCAGATTATGAACTGAACAAAGATTTTTTACACAATTCTTCAGACTTTTTTGTTATTACTATTTGTTAGGCTTACATTGTATTTACGGTATCACAAAATGAGTGGTCACTGTAAACTTACTGGTCAGTGAAAACCAAAAAAAGTAGTAAGAACAATAGATACCTCTTGTGTAGGCACTTCTCTCAGGTTTCTTTGTTTTCTTTTCTTTGATAAAAGTTATGAAAACCAAGTATTTTATATGCATAATTGTTAGAGGCATTGTTTTGGTGGTCATTATACAATTTATACGTGAACAAATTTGCGGAAAATTGTGGGTGCATTTTTTTGTCATTTTCACACAAAACCTTATTCTGGTACTCTGTGTAATAATGTTTTTTGCTGTTGTTACAAATATTTTTACATAAAACCATGTTTTCTTTTTATTTTGTAGCTTATGTTTTGCTCAGATGCACTCGCTTAACTTGACAAATGGACTCCTCGACTTACTTGACAATTTGTAACTGTAAAATATCACATTTCGCTACATTTTGTGGTATCTTTTGAGTTATCAATATTCACCGCATATTTGCTCAAAATGTTGCTTGTAATCGTAGATGTTATAGTTTACATGCAAGTCCTTCCTCACTGCATCTTCTGGTTATTCTTAGCTGCTATTGGTTTATCTAAAAATGGCCGTTTTTGTTTTGCTTAGTAAGCCTTTAATTGGAAAGTGACGAGTTTCAACACATACTTAAAGATCTTAATTCTACTGCTTCATAATAATCTACATTTAGTCTAAACTGAACATTTTTCACAAATCATATCATAGTGCTTCTGTCTTCCTGTTAAAAATTACGCAAAAAAATCTTTTGTTAAATAGTCTACTGAATGGTGGGGTAATAAAGAACTATGGGTAAATGGTAGATGAATGAGAAATTCTGCTGGGTAAATATTCTATTTGCAACCTACTTGTCAAACTTCTGTCTCTCCCTTCCAACTTGCATGTTTACTAAGACAATGGAATTATTTGAGCAAGTCTGTAAGTTCGATTAACGTTCATATATTTTTTATTTCATTTATGTCTCCATTATCATCATTACGCAATCTTGGAAACTGAAACTATTTTGAAAATTCTTAATGTAAGTCGATCTTGTTTCTATGATGAAAAAGTATTCAATAATTCTAGCTTAAGTGTACAATATAATTACTCCTTACAGTTATCAGATAGGATAATTTGACTCTTAAAGAAAAAAAATACGCTTAAGTTAGTTAGTTTCTGTTTATTTCTACCTGTATTTTTAATTGATCACCTTACATCTTTAAACATGATCATGATTGGTAATGACGCAATATTGAAGTTTATTTTGCAATCTTCACTTTATTACACATCAGTATTTCAGTTCCGCAATTTTTTTTTTGACCATGCACATTGATTTTTTTATCGAAATGTTCAAATCACCTTGTATTACAATGACATGAATTGTATTCTAAAATTGTATATTGTTTTTATTGTTATTTATGTTAATGTATTTCTGTACAAAATATTTTTTTCTCTGTATTTTAGAGTTGTACCTATAGTAGAAATGTACATATATACATATTTAAAAATGAACAAATTTTTCAAGTATTATGAATTCTGTTATATATATTAATTCATCATCATCATAAGATCATCATTTGTTGTATAAAAGACGTAGGGCCTTTTCTTTACAATTTGTGACCCCTAGTGCTTTTTGTTATCCCCTTACAAACCCATTTGTGCATTATATTATGGGACCCAAATATCAACTCTACCCTTCCCATAAAGTATCGGAGCATTTCCTTCTCATCTGTTTAAATGATGAAGTATATAATAGACTCTATCTTTGTGCTTCAATAATTTGTACCATGTTGATCTGGATTTATGAAAGTATTTTGTTAAAGATGTAGAGAGTGGTAGATAATGAAGTATTTACCATCACCTGGGATTTTATGTATCCCTTACTGTCTATTGAGTCAAATGATACGAGAGTTAATTATAGCAATATAAGAGGGAGTTTTCAGTGTTATCAGGTTTTTAATTGAATAATCTTAGTACATTGTTGTAGACAATGCCTGACTTTACGTGATGGTAAAATTACTGTACTTTCTCTGTGTGATTATGTTACCTGTTCAGAAATTGTTATATAACAGGTACCATAATTCTTACTCAAATGACAAACTTTCTCTATTTTTTTTTCGCTTTCGTTTTTCTGTTAATCCTTTATTTGCAATCTCAACGACATAGCATCCTCGGGAACCGTACAGAACATATATTACCATACTGGTTCTCGTTTTTATGACTTCCATTGTTTTATCTCAAGATTTTTGCTAATGGCATCTTGTATTGTTTATTATTATACCACTCAGTCATTTAATGACGTTCATTTTCCTGAACTTGTTTCTGTGGACTTTTTAGGACATCTCTATGAATGTAGGACAGACAAGTATCATACTGCATGTCAACATATTATGGTTGTGACCATTATATCTCTTGTCTACATTGTACTGTTCTTATCTCAATCAAATAAGTACATAAGACTTTTTGTTGTTTATATCTGTTAAAGCAAGAATTACTGCAACATAGTGCAATTCATTGAGGGAATAAGTTTGCAATGATTATAGCAGGCAATATTGTGTTATATCATCAGATCTATTAGAATGATCGTGACAATTTTTGTTAAAGAAGTCTGTCATATGGTAGGAACTTTCAACAGGAAATACTGAAGTTTGTTAAGGCAGATTTGGACTGTTCTTGATCATATATTCATCTAATTGTTACCATAACTATGTGATTATGAAGAGTATAGTTTTATGAGAAGTTTTAAAGATCACAATGATTAAGGGGAAAGTTAGAGTCTTCGATAACCACTTATTTGTTGATATCTGTTTGTATAATTTTGACTTCATTTTTTTTTTGGAAGATACTGTTTTTCAAGTAAGTTTTGATTGGCTAGATATTCTGTCCATGGTTACATTTGGGCTCCCATCAGATACCCGTGCTGATTGTGACCTATTCCATCCCCTGTCCTATAGTTAGTCATATTTCATGAACTATTCATGAAGTATGCAAAAGAAAAGTTCAAGAAAAATTCATGTTTTCATTAATTCCTTTTGAAAGGGAATCGTAACAAAATAAATAAATGTTAATTAGTAAGTTATGTTGTGGTAAACCAGAGGTGACCTGAATTTCAGGGGACAAACTTACTGTACCGAGCTTGTTCAATATGTTCTATGTTTATTTTCCTTCTCTTGTCTTTCTGTTTCTCTTTCATTCATACTCTCCTCAATCAAATGATAGCTTAAACCAGTTATTTTCTTATTATGTATAGCATTCTGTTATGATGTCCATTGATAAGCTCAATTAGTGTCTGGTGGTTGCTCAGATTCATAAGAATACAATGGAGATACCTCTGTCCCAATGTTCACATTGTTTCCCTTTCTTAGACATGATAAACTTAAAACTTGTGATTTCATAAAAAAAGCAGTTAATACGACATACAAATTCAAATTTCGAAACATTGAACATGACAGCATATCTAGTGATCTATTCATTTTTAACCACAACTTTCAGACTAGTCACAGGTCTGCCTTACATTAATACATGGACTGCCAAACTTCTTACGACTCTACCTTCTCCTCCGCTTTCTGTTCTCGCTTCTTTTAAACAAGCTGAGTACATTTTTTATGAAACAGAACCGTATGATCTATTTTTACTCATGTTCTGTATAACTTATGCTAAGTTTTGATTCTCAACTGTAGACATTTTTTGTACAAAGTTGTGGTGTGCAATCTATTGCATGCATACAAAGAGAGAATGCATGTTTGCACCAAATATTATGTATCTTAGTCCCTGTCATGTGATCATTATTTATCTAATAAAAACCAAATATACTTGAAACTTACTTTGTGTTTCGTCAGTGTTTTATTTAGAATAGACCTTGATAGTATTGTAAGCTGGTACGAATATACACTTATATTGAAAAATCTTCATTTTCAGTTACTGTACCAAAAAGCATGATTTGTAAAGCAAGCTGCATGATAATCCTTGTAAACAAAGAATTATATAAAATAAAGTAAAACAGGTAAACCAGACAAAATTAGAAGATTGGTATAATTTTGTTATATCCACACAGACTGATGATGGATGTCTGGTAAACATTAGATACGTGACGTCTTACATGGTAAATGTGCTATCATTAAAACAGCAAAATAACTTGTGTACCAGAAATTATTGAGTACTTCAGTATGTAGATAGCAAATCTGACATAAATGTACTTAGTAACAGCACATTAAACATTACTAGTACATCATAATGATACCGAACAATCACAATGTCTACTAGAAATATTATGGTGAATATACAAATCCTTTGTAGTAAAAAAATTCTGGCTAACAAGAGAATATAACTGGTCAATATAATTATAACTACTCATATAACATGAATTACATTTTTGTATACTTTCAATATTACTGGTCAATATATGACTACACCAAAACATATATGGTAGATTGGTGGTATATCAATTGGAAGGCCTTGAATTTGAATCTCAACTCCACCGTCCAATATTTAAGTGTCACCATCTCAACTACCGAGCCCAGTACAGTGTTAAGAAAATCACAGGAAATCACAGTGAGGACAGTAGCGGTGTTTTACACACGAATAAGAGTCGAGATATGAACACCCGGTACTCCTGTATATTCACTCCTTTTTCTCTTGGAGTCACCATAGCTGTCCAATGGACTGGTACACTACAGATAAACTAAACTCAAACATAAAACATTAGTGCATACATAATTAAAGCTACTAGCAGGTTTGTATTTTTATCTAAATTGCCTGAACAGAAAAGATGAGAATATTTCACTAAGATATTTGCAGAAACTAGAAATACGCCCAGCAACAATTAAGCTGCCGGGGAAAGCTTGCAGATTTACATCACAGTGAGTATAATTCAATAATAAACAAGGATAAAGCTCTATTACTTCCATGTTTATTTGTTTGCTTGAGGATACATTCAACAGGGATGGAGAATTGTGGAATTATAGAATATCAATAAGTGAAATACTCTGTGTCATTCATACAATATGCATTACAGTCGATAGTTAGCTTTTCCATTACCCCAGACGCTCATGAATCTTTTAATTGTGTCAATGTAAGCATATAATAAACAAAAGGTCTGGTATTCATTCTGAGTCTGAATCATATATTAGATAGTCATCTTACTGTAACATATTTCACTTTTGTCCAAGTAAATTCAATCAATGAAGAATTATACTCAATGGCTTGACAAATTGATGGTCTTGCAAAGTATGCATAAAATGCAAATTAAGACTCAAGGGTTTTAGATGAAATACTAGTCTAAACTGTTCAAGGGTGTCAGTACAGCCAAATTAAAAATCCCGAAAATCATAATTATGCAGCTGACCATTTTTGCCAAACAAGAGGCCTTCAACCACATTATTTCCATACTTAACTCAGTTTGTATTAAAGAAAATCCTTCAGAGCAGACATTAAGATATTTCTATCAAATAACATTTATTTTGCTCAGAATTAAATCATAGCCCTTTCAGGACAGATAAATCTGAAATTCCTGATAAATCCGGTAGACAGAAACAAACGATTAGATTTCAGTTATTTCTGATTGATCAAGTCTTATAGGTACATAATGGTGAAACAGACGGAACAATGAACATTTAGAACATTGTTAAACACGTTTGTAACTTCTTTATTCAAACCATGATATTTTAGGAGATGGGCTTCTATCAACATCATCTTTAAGTAAAAGATAACCTTGGCATATAGCATCAATGGATGTCATCATTTGGTCCAATCTACCATCAAGATCTTCAAGTGTGTATGCTGATTTTTGTGTAGAAGTTTTCTGTTCACCTAAAACATAAGTAAGACCTGATTAGTACATACATTCATACATAAAGAACACATGCCTCAAACTTATCATGGCCACGGCATCTATAATGTCGGGGAATATAGTGACTGTCCAGTCCTGTCCGTCCATCCGCACATGGTTAAGTAGATTTTACTGTTTTGTCTAGCACCAATACCATTGCTAGAACACTTTTGATACTTATACAGTTGTTGCGTATGACCATTCTCAATCCACCCATAATTATCAAACACCCACTTTGACCTTGACATTGTTCAAATGGGGGTATTGCTTCACATTAGCATGCCACCGGGGGAATATGCGTTTACTGAACGCAGCATCTTGTTTTTAATACATATATTACCCATGCTCCAAACATATTTTTGATATATATCATACATACTCCAAGCATAAGATAAATACATAAATTCACATGCATGCACTTACCACACATGCTCTAAACATGCATATCAATGCAATGAATGATTTGAAATACAACATTTTTGTCTCACATAAAAATATTACAAATACCAGGTACTAGTCAATCATTTACGTCAAACTGTACACAGTGTCTATCATGGCATTTAAATATCAATCAGCCTGGTTAGGCGAAAATCTGCCAGGCCAACTTAGGACATTATACATACATACATGAAGACAATGACTTGAAATGATCATAGATCTTGTTCTATCAAGACCATGAATATCACTTTGAAAGCTGAAAACAAACAACTCTATATAGACAGGCCAGACATTGGACAAAGCTTTTAACAATTATATATTGAGCCAATATATCTTAGGAGACATTGTTGCTGTTTTTAAGACAAGACAGTTTTTCAGCAGACATTTTTGTAATCCATTAGAACTAATTGCTCCTTAGGTCCACATAAACTGACCATATGAAAACTATAATTGCAGCATGAATATACAAGATGTTTGTTAGTAGACTAACTATATCCATGGAAACACTTAAAAGTAACATACAAATTCTGTCCATCTGTTTTATTGGCAATCTGCCCAAAGCATAAAACACTGTGTCTAAATTAGGTGAAGTAAAAAACATCTTTAAAAATATTGGAGTTTGTTTAGAGGTCATTTACAAATTCTAGTCATTGACCATTAAACCATAATGTCATTTTTTGAAACTGAACGATAGTGCAGCTTTCCATAGCTGTCACTTGCTTGGCGCTCATAAATTTTGATGTACTACGTTTTTCTACATCCGTCAGGCATCTGTTAAACATGTTGTAGTGCAAGTTTACATAAGTTCATCTTCCATGAGTACTTTCTGTACTTTGATTAACAAGAATATCAAAAATATTACAAAATGTTTCTAGTAAACATTTTGATGCAGAAAAATACACAAGGAAGGACAAGTCTCACTACATGTATACATTTTACATCCCCATCAATACTGACCATTTTACGCAAGTTTCTTTGTTTGTTTGAGTTTTATGCCCCTTTTCAACAGACAGAGTCATATGAGGCCGACAGTTCACCTTACCATCGTTCCTGGGAAGAACCAGTACTAGAATCCCATCCTCCATAAGCAACTGCTTACTTTCTCACATAAAGAGACATGGTCGGCAGCTGGGCTCGAACCCTGCATGGACCTCTATCAGTGAAAGGTTACAGTAACATAGTTTTCAAAATATTCTACTTAACCAATTTTAACATAAAATCTAAGTTGAAAAGGGGCTTAATTAAAAATATGTTGCTTTCAAAGTAATGCCCCTTGTGTAATAGCTGTACCTTTTGATGATAAGCAAATATCCATGTTTCACGTTACCTTATGAATAATGGCCTACATTTCAGTTTTTGCACAGACGCAGTGATCACAATAGCTCGACTTTTTCTTCGAGAACAGCCGAGCTAAACATAAGATAATTTACGGCTAGTATTATCATAATAACATAGTGTGTTTAAACAATACAGGAAGTGATCACCAGTTGAATGTAGGCAGTAAATATCATCTTTCAAGAAAGATATTTATGTGTATTTAATGATGATAATTTTATTTTATAACATGCATGTTGTCTGCAAGTTTGTCCTCTAGGCAGCATAAATGACAGTTTAAGGTCTCATTACAGCAAAAATGTAATGGTATAACATAATAACAAATAAATTATTTAGGTCTAAAATACATTGTTTCTGGTTACATGCTCAATAAACATAGGGAAGGTAGGTCGGGCAGTTTATGGGGAGTTTTTTTGCTCTTGAAAGCATGTGGAAAGGTAAAAAATTGAAAAGACGCATTTTCCATGCCTTTGGCTGATAAAAAGTCTAGGGTCGCAGGAAAAACCAGATGTGTTTTATAAACACCATGCCCCCTCCGGTTGCCCTTTTTGAAAATGCACAGGTCCTGTAGAGATTGTCATGATGAACCAAGATATGAAGTTTGATGATTGCAGGTGGTAGCGTTTTGATTTAAGGACATATCTGACAGTTTCCACAATTTTACACAAAGTCATATAGGCAAAATAAAAATGTATTGAGATTTTTTTAAAACTTTGCATGATCATAGCATATGATAATAGAAACATTTTAAGATAAACAAAAATGAGGGTCGCGGTGCTCATTTTTTAGTTATCTGCCCTTGAATGTGACATTTTGGCTCATTTTAGGTTATTTCAAGGGCAGATAATTCATAATGTAGGAAAACAAGGTCTTATTTATTTTCCTTTTTAAGTAGCCAACTTCTTTTCATGCAATCGCCAAAAATTCCAAGAACTGCTAATGAGTGTTTTTGTATTTGATTCTTCTTTACCGTAACCAATGCCAATTTTCCTAAAACTTGGTTTAATTTTGAAGAATTGTCAGTCTGTTAACTTCAACTGAAAAAAAGCTAATAAAAATATTTTATGGAATTGCATAAAAATTTTGTATTTTGACCAAGAATAAAATAAGAAACATAAACTAAAAGTAAAAACATGGTATTTAAGATTTATGTATGGGTGATCTGCCCTTGAAATGACATAAATCAAGCCAACACATCATAAACAAGGGCAGATAACTCAGAAACAAGCACCGCGACCCCCATTTTCTTTTCGATTAAAATGTTTCTGTTATCATATGCTATGATCATGCAAAGTTTAAAAAAATTCTCTCTATACGTTTTCATTTTGCTTATATGTTTAATAGTAAAATTAACGTCACGGATGCGCACTAAGTTGCCGTTGCGCAATAGCAACTACCGGATATGTCCTTTATACATGTAGGCAAGGTTAATTTTCGGTTCAGGCAAACAAAGGGCCGTAAATCTGCTAAAAATTATCGAATCACAAAACCCTAACAATATGTGCTGGTGAACATGGTGACAATAGTTCTATCAAAGATTGGTAAAAATCCCTTGAGAAATACAGACTGAAGTAGTTGCAAACAAAAGAGTATTTCTCTATATATTACATATGCACAAAATAAACAAAGGGCCATAATTCCTCCAAAAAATATCGAATCATAAAACCTTTATAACATGCATTGGGTATCTCGATAACAATAGTTCCATGAAAGTTTTATCAACATCCCTTTCGCTGTTACAATCACACAAAATAAACAAAGGGTCATAAGTCCGTCAAAAATGATCGAATCATGTATGATCGAATATATGTGTGGGGGTTCTTGGTAACAACAAGTCTGTGGAAGTTTCGTCAAAATCCCATGAAAAATGTAGGAGTAGTATCCTAAAACAATGTTGGAATTTTTTTAAACACAATGACCCTGTGACCTTGACCTTTGACCTACTGACCTGAAAATGCACAGGTCCTGTAGAAGTTGTCATGAGGAACCTACATATGAAGTTTGTAAGGATGTAGGTGCAGGCGTTTTGATTTTATAGGCAAGGTTAAAGTTTGGTACAAACAGACAAATAGACAAACAGAGAGGCCAAAAACAATATGCCCCCGATCTATCGATACAGGGGCATAAAAATTAGGGCAAGTTCGGTAATTAGAAACAAACATTTTTGTTTATGCCTTAGTCTTACATAAACATAATTTCAAACACCCATTTATCCTACAGAACGAGATTCAAAGCACATGCGAGCATGTTGAGTCTGCCTGTGGATCCAATCGTTACCGTATTTGATTTCAATAATTCTATTTACTTACATAACAACTTGCTTACATAACCCGCGAGTCAAAGCAAGGATTGTTCCCATATATACAGGTGGCACTGGATAATGGTGCAGCTAAATTTAGAATGGAAATTGAAGAAAGAAAAAATCACTGCCATGAACCAAATATTGTATAGTCAAATGTTCAAAATCTGTACAAACCTAGTTAGTGCCTACAATCAATAAATACAATGCATTCGGCCGCCATCTTTCTTTCCTCGAATGTACTAAATAACGGTGTACAAGTAGAAACCTCTCAAGGTCACATGATGTCATAATGTAGCAGTGATATTACTATGCTGGGTTAAACTCCAAACAATAATTTCAACACAGAACTATTTTATAATGGAAGTTGCATAAAAACGAACACCTGCATTCAAAAATGCAGACAGTAGTGAAACAAATTCAGTTTTTCTGAGAAAAGCAACATACTTTTATTGAATCATTAACATTTCATGTATTTTCTTAATACAAAACTAATTCTAATGCATATTAATCCTCAAAAGGACGTTTTAACTCTGTTTTTGCTGATGACAAATATATTGACATCTGTATGCGCATGTGTGTAAATTACCAAATTTTTAGATGCACTGATATTCCGTAGCTACCGGTAAACGGGGTATGGACTATATAATAACATCATATCTATGTAAGACATTGTAAAATTAGAAATTTCAGGGCTAAACATATTTCAGAAATTTACTATTCTTTTTCTTTATGAGAAGTGTAAGAATGAGTCTGTTTAACTAGGGTAATTTAAACTTCTCACAACTTAGCCATTGAAGTGCACTGATCCAAGATGGTTCCTCTCTGGGGAATGAGTTTCTCCCCCCAACTTTTGAGTGACACTATGTGTTGAGTGTGTTCGTACTTTGGGAAGGTGAAAATCTTTTTTCAGAATCTTTTTCATAACTACATAAATGAATTCAACAATTGCCTCTAAAAGGACAGGTAAGTTTTTCCCCAAAAAAATCAAAACAGAAGTATATTTTACTTGTGAAAAATGATCGATGTACAATGAAAGTCTAAAACAACTCAGCAATCTTAATTACACAAACTTACCTCTCAAATATTTACGTTTCACATCTGACATGATTTTGTTGAAGTCGACACCAATCCAATTTTTCAGTCGTCCCAGGATAAAGTCGACGATCTCGTACTCATTTTTCTGATTGACAACATTTTTATGAACCATTGCAAAGGCTTCGTTCAAAATCGTGACAAACATGTTGATAAGCACAAACATCACGAAGGTGAAAAAGAGGCCAAAATAGACTGGTCCCAGAACTCTGTATTGTTCAATGATTATATGGAAGTCGTATGAGCCGAGCGAGAAAGACAGCAACGTCTCAAATCCTTTAAAGACAGACTTGAATCCCTGCATGCTCGAACCAAACAACATATACCCGCTCCCTACAAACGCTACCAAAACGATAATAAAAACTATTGAGAAGGCAGTCATCTCACGAGCAGCAAGTTTTAACGTTCCAGCCAACATGGACATGCGTCTATTAAAGCGAAGAATATGTATCAACTTCAAAATGGAAGCAAATATTGCGAAAGCAAGTAAAGTCTGAAAGACGTCATCCCACATGGCTATCCTTTGGAAGTTATAAAATTTATCTGAAATAAAGACCAATAGATATAATATAAAACATGATTTTTATGCATTCACTGTCGACAGTAAAGGGGGGAAACAGCTCAGGTATGTAATATGAACTTGACCCGTTCATGTCAATTTTTCTGTTCAATGACTTCTGGGTAAGAAATTTAAATGATAAGCTGCATTTAATAAATGCATAAGCACCTTGTGGCAGCTTAACGGACAAGGCAATCACTATATGTCCCTGCATCATTCGATGACAAGGGTGCATAAAAGTGTTTTGTCGTAAAAGACTTCACTGTATTAAATTAAGAATAGATTAACAAGTCAACTAAAAACTGAGTCAGCTTTGACAGTGATTAGAATTCTTTACATTTATATGACTTCAATTTACAGCAGTTTAATGAAGCTCAGCAAAAAGATAATACTTAACCCTAAACCAGCTTAGTTTCCAAAATGGACTTGTCCAACTTCCATTTTGAAACAGTCCATTATCAATTTATGGGAAATCACCATAAAAATTAAGAAGTCATATCCAACAGTAAAGAGCCAGGTCCGACTGCATGGGTGTGCAAACAGGCCTGGCCCCGAGGTTATAAAACTCTGAGTTCGTCTCCCAGCTCAGAAACGAGCTTCATCTGAGCTGGAATCTCAGCTGAGCTTACAGCTTGAGTTGAGATTGGACCTTGGGGCCAGGCTCTATCCTGGTGGCAAAAGCTTAGCAGTTTTGGTTCCAGCATTTAAGTTTCAAATAAAATCATGATAAAAGTATACCAATTACCTTTTAATTTAGTTACCCTGTCAACAGCACTGGATGTCATAGCATGCTTCAACAGGTACATGATCACACACGTGAGCGATGTCAGCAATGTGAGAAACTGTAAACAATTCCAGAAGCTTCTGAAATGTCGTCTGCCATCACGCTTGATTTGTTTCAGTTCAAGTCCGACAAAATACAAGACACAAATAAGAGCAATCAGCTCACACAGGACCACAAATATACTAAGACTACCCAAATAGGAGAACAGTCGGAATGTAAAGATTTGTGTTCTACTTAAGAATTTTCTGGTGGTTGGCATCTCAAATGAAATTTGTGCAGTAGTGAATAGGTTAGTGTTAGGATTATAGATTGTAAATTCCACAAATAAAATTCTAGTAAATTTGTTAATCCAATGGTGTTCTTGAAGATTTTCAATCATATTAGTCACATGACTTAGTCCACCAATCAAATCTACGACGTATCCTCCACCACTATAGACACCAATCTGAAATATTGAAAGTTTTCAATAAGGTATGATAATGACTTGAGTTTGATGCTGAAGGGCAGAAATATATCTGTGCAGTATTTAGGGGCCGCTTTACATGATTCACAGATATGACCCTTGGGGCAACATAATCTGTGGTTTTCTGTGATTTCAAATCTTGGATTGGCTGATCTGTGTTAGCAGGTTTGATTTGTATTCCCCACATTTCTATGGCAACAAACAGAAGATGAAGCATACCCTAAAATCCTGACACGTCTTAGTCTTAAAAATGTATCCCCATTGTTTTCATCTGACAAAAAAAAATCCAATCATGTTATCAAAACTACTGTCCACAAACACAGGTTTGAACGTATTTGAATAGTGGAGCGAAATTGACTTCAGTGATGAAACAGAAAAGGTGCATGCATATATTCAACAATCATAATTTCGTCCTAACTAGTTCCTTTACAGACACAAAACAAACTACAATACAATAATGAAAACATACCTCCCCAGCATACGGGACCCCATCATTATCCATGGTAGATCTATAAGCCCATGGACTCATTTCAAAGCCAACAGAATTGTTCACTAGCTCTGATGTCCAGCCATCTCCATATGAACTTTTGTCATCAAAACCTTCTGACCAGTCATAACTACACATCTTTATATATGGTAACATTTCTTTAGGCCTTTCACATATATCTACAAAATACAAGTTGAATTTTGATACATTAAACACCATGTGAACTGTACACATTTCCTCAATTAAACAATTGATTTATTTCTTGTTTAACAGCTATGGTCATTTCCGTGCCATCCCAGAGAGAGGAGACAAGATACAGGAGATATATCCGTACTCTTTTGGAATAGTTTTTCCCTGTTCTTTATTGTTCCCGGTGTAAAGCACCAATACAGTCCTGTGATTTTCTCGACGCAGTACTTGGCTTGGTAGTTTGGATGAGGACACTGAAAGAGTCCACGAGAAATTCAAAAGGCAGAGCCAAGTATCAAACCCACATTCATTTGTTCAGTAGTTTGGTGCATTTCCATTAGCCTACCAAGCTACCTAAATTAAACAAGAAATGTCTAATTTCATGGATTATGAGAGATTGCATATAATTTCTGCAATTTTTATCAACTTTCTTTTTGACCCTTTCGCTGCCAGACACATTGCAGATATTTGTGAAAACAGGTATACCCATCACTTGGCAAATATACAGAAATTTATGAAAATAAGTACACCATGTTATTGGCAAATATGCGAAGATTTGTGCGGACTGGAATACTCGTTCCATTGGCAGCAAAATTGGTAAACCAAAAAGGACTAGGTTAAATCCAGCATGTGAGCTGGAATATATACATTTTGTAGATAAAAAAAGGATTCCTAGAATCATTCAAACCATTTTGCCTGGTTACAAACAAACTATTATCAATCACACATTTTACCTTGACTAACCCTGTGTTGTCTAAGACGTACAGGACCGACCCTGTAAGAAGCCTGGGTTGCTATGAGACGCGAGTTGTCAAGTAGCGTTACATTATTCCAGTCATGTAGCGTATATAACTGAGGTATAACTAAATGATTCATCCAATGCCACAAATCTTCTATATCGTGAACCTGAAACAAGTTCATATACTTAAATATTATTCTAATCAAATCATAGTAAGTATGTTCAGTAGGTAGAGTGTAGGACTGTTGACAGTAGGTAGAGGGTAGGACAGTTGACAGTAGGTAGAGTGTAGACTGTTGACAGTAGATAGAGTGTAGGACTTTGACATTAGGTATAGGGTTGGACTGTTGACAGTAGGTAGAGTGTAGGACTGTTGACAGTAGGTAGAGTGTAGACTGTTGACAGTATGTAGAGTGTAGGAATGTTGACTGTAGGAAGAGTGAAGAACTGTTGACAGTAAGTAGAGTGTAGTACCGGTGACTGTAGGTAGAGGGTAGGACTGATGACTGTAGGTAGAGGGTTGGACTGTTGACAGTAGGTAGAGTGTAGACTGTTGACAGTATGTAGAGTGTAGGAATGTTGACTGTAGGAAGAGTGAAGAACTGTTGACAGTAAGTAGAGTGTAGTACCGGTGACTGTAGGTAGAGGGTAGGACTGATGACTGTAGGTAGAGAGTAGAACTGTTGACAGTAAGTAGAGTGTAGTACTGATGACTGTAGGTAGAAAGCAGGACTGTGGACTGCACATAGAGTGCATGCCTATTGACAGAATATAGAGTGTAAGACTGTTGACAGTAGGTACAGTGTAGGACTTTTGACATTAGGTAGAGGGTTGGACTGTTGACAGTAGGTAGAGTGTAGACTGTTGACAGTATGTAGAGTGTAGGAATGTTGACTGTAGGAAGAGTGGAGAACTGTTGACAGTAAGTAGAGGACTGTGGACCATATATAGAAAGCATGACTGTTGAGTGTATATAGAGTGCAGGACTGGTGACAGGATTATAGAGTGAAGAACTGAGGACTATGTATAAAGAGCATGACTGTTAACTGTATATAGAGTGCAGGACTGTGGACTATACAGTAAAACCCCGATTATTCGAATGTCATTGGGACCTGAAAAATCATTCGGATAATCCATGGTTTCGAATAATCCATTTCAGTATAATGTATTGGTTGGAAACGATAAATTCCGTACTGTCCGTATATTGCAAGGGAGTTAACTCTCGTATGTAAACATGACGTTATTTATTTGAGTGATAATAAGAATAAAATAAAATGTACAACAAACACTTATTATTTATCATTGTTTTATGAATGTATATGAGTTAACCAATGAAACAATAATTCTTGTTTAATAAATATCCGCGCATTTATGGATTATGCAGAACACAATCCGACACAATAATATGTCATTCTCACTTAACTTACTAACGATCGACTAGGCATCGCTATCGTAACATTCTAAGACAATTAAAGAATCGAAGACGTAATGTTTTTAGGTTTGGTACGTTTTTTCACTAAATAATCATATTCTAGTTAGCTTTGTTTAAATGTGTTCGAATCTGTTTTTTTAATTTTTATTGACGCTGAAATGCAAATAAGTTCATACAGATCACCATGCAGGTACGTACACATATTAACTTATTATACCCGAGATCATAGTGTAATATTCGTCGCGATTAGTATAAAAGCGTAACAAACAATATGGTCAACTTAACGATAATTAAACTGTTGACACGTTCCGTATATGAATTGATGTGACACATTGTTTGTCACACGACATTTGATTCTCAATCGGCCATTGTTAAATTGACGACTTCGAATAATAGGTGTGAAAATACGCGCATTTGTAACTTTAGGGACCAAATAATGCATTCGGATTACACCAGGTATTCGTAAAATCCGATTCGTATAACCGGGGTTCGTTGTACTTGAAATATATAGAGACGTAATCGGGACCGTAGATTTTATTCGGATAATACCGGGTATTCGGATAATCGGTGTTCGGATAATCGAGGTTTTACTGTATATAGAAAGCATGACTGTTAACTGTATATAGAGTGCATGACTGGTGACAGATTATAGAGTGAAGGACTGAGGAACATATACAAAGTGCATGACTGTTGACTGTATTTAGAGTGCATGACTGTTGACTGAATATAGATGTAGGATTGTTGACAGTATGTAGAGTCCATGACTGTTGAAAGTAAGTTGAGTGTAGGACTGTTGACAGTAAGAAGGGTGAAATACTATTGACAGTAGGTAGTGTGTAGGACTGTTGCCAGTAAGTAGTGTATGACTGTTGACAGTAAGTAGAGTGTAGGACTGTTGACAGAATATAGTGTAGGATTGTTGAGAGTAAGTAGGGTGCAGGACTATTGACAGTAGGTAGAGTGTAGACTGTTGACAGTAGGTAGAGTGTAGACTGTTGACAGTAGGTAGAATGTATGACTTTTGACAGTAATTAGAGTGTAGGACTGTTGACAGAATATAGTGTAGGACTGTTGACATTAAGGAAGGTTGCAGGACTATTGACAGTAGGTAGAGTGTAGACTGTTGACAGTATGTAGAGTGTAGACTGTTGACAGTAGGTAGAATGTATGACTTTTGACAGTAAGTAGAGTGTAAGACTGTTGACAGTAAGTAGATTGCAGGATTGTTGGCAGTAGGTAGAGTGTAGGACTGTTGACAGTAAGTAGAGTGTAAGACTGTTGGGAGTAAGTAGAGTGTAAGACTGTTGAGAGTAAGTAGAGTGTAAGACTGTTGACAGTAAGTAGAGTGCAGGACTGTTGAGAGTAAGTAGAGTGTAAGACTGTTGACAGTAAGTAGAGTGTAAGACTGTTGAGAGTAAGTAGAGTGCAGAACTGTTGACAGTAGGTAGAGGCAGGGATGCTATATTACAGGGATGTGCAACCGCTTATCATCCACTGATCAACTATCGATTATCAGTGCCTAGGCTAGTTAATGAAAGCAAAGGTATCAAAACTACCGAAATTACCATGAAAATGACACAAAGAATCGATAATTGACAAAAAGTAACATTAGTGGTCTATGACTCGTAGTTATTATTTGTCTAATTGTTATTAAGTTTCAAAACTTTTTTTCTAAATTAAATTTTAGAAAGAAATCTAATATTATGTAAGTTTTGTAGGAAAGAAATGTTGACCTTATGAGAGTTTTGTTCGATTTATGAGCTCAAGCAGAGATGCTACACTTGGCTCAAGGCGAAATTTTCACTGCTATTTTTTTTATTTAAATTGATTTTTTGAAAGAAACGTTTATATCGTGAAAATGTGTATGAAAAATTGAAATACATGTAGTACGAGTATATTACATTATGAAAGTTTTGTACAATTAAATTTTATATCATGAAACTTGTTTTCGAATTATCAGCTGAAAGCGAAATTTTTACGGAATAAACTTGTGAAAGAAAAGTAATATCATGACAACAAATGTACGATAGAATGCTAAAATTTGACTTAAATTTGTGAAAGAACGTTTATATTATGAAAAAATGTATGATCGAATACTTAAAAGTTTGAATGAAATTTGTATATAACAAATATTTATATCATGAAAATTTTGTTTGATTTATCAACTCACGACCAAATTTAGTTTTGTACCGTGGAACTTTTTTCTATTTATCAGCTGAAGAAGAAATGTTAATGGCTAAACTTTTATTTAAAGAAATGCTATATACCATGAATGTTTTGTACGAAAGACATTTTACGGTGAATAGTTTGTTATTTGTAATTTTGATTCGTATAAATTTGTATTAATGAACAACTTTATGTTGTTATTGATCTTTGTTTTTCATTATGTATGTCTCTATTATAGCGTATCAATTTAATTAGCCAAAGACTTAATCTGTAACTTTTAATCTTCCGCCAAAATGGCGTACGATATGTTCTCGAATAGTCATAATCATAATCTCGGTGACGATCTTTACTGATTACAAGGAAACAATCAATAAATCCGGATGGAAAACAGTATGGGGTAGTCTATGTTTCATAAATCTACATTGTTTTCACAGCTGCACATGTCATTTGAATGCATTAGGTCACGGTGTGTGACCATTAATTGGAAACAATAGGGTTTCACCAATAAAATTTGTCATAATTTAAACTAACATGTTCACATCATATTGATTATGACAGTCATTAATCATTGTTGAAAAACTGATATTATTTTAGCAAATACAAAAACAAGTCAAGTACCTGAGATCACAGTGAACTTATTCGTGGCGATAAGCATAAAACCATAATTTGGTCGACCTTACAACTAATTAACCCATCATTAAAGATGTACATTACCAGATAAATATTGAATAAGATTAAAGTTATGTTTCTTCATTGCTCTTTTCATTATAAACAGATATAGAACAACTGGAATTCTGTTAGCATTATAATCTACGTAATATACCGTCATTATTTCAAGACTTTGACTCAACAATTGTAAATGTAGTAGATATTTAAAGAATTGATCTGTATCTTATATTTCTGTATGGAAAAGCATGTATACACGTATTCTATGATGTTTTCATATTATGTATGTATATAATGTTGTACGAGACATGAATAAACTGTTTGACTTCACTTAATCTGAAAAATTGTACTGTTGACACGTACGCTTCGTGTATGAATTGATGTTACACATTGTTTGTCACATGCCAGTTGATTCTTAATCAGCCATTGTTATGAATTGACGATTTCGAATAATAGGTGTGAAAACATGTGCATACCAAATAATATAATTGGGTTACACCGTTTCTGGTTTGCGCTACAATCTATGTAATTTAGTGCTTATATGATGCTTTTTCATTTTATTATGCACCGGTAAAAATGGATCATTATTGAGAGTGAAATAAAGTACTACAGCAAAATAATTCTTGAAATTATTGTTATGCTGTCAATACCGACGTACATCAGTCTCAAATTATGGAAGAAAATTTTCATGTTTAGTATATCTTCACATTCAAATGGTGTTGCAAAAAGTGAAATATTTTTCTCGTCAGATCAGGCCGCCATTGAATTGAATCGTAAAAATGGGGTCATAAACAATCGCGAAATTGTGTTCTTTTACAAAAGTAAGCATGCAAATTTTATCATGCCGCCAATATCAACGTGTGTAAGTGTCAAACTATGGAAGAAAATTTTGATATAGAGTATATCTTCACATACAAATGATGTCGCAAAAAGTGCAATATCTTCCTCGTCAGATCAGGCGTCCATTTTGTAAATTGTAAAAACTGGGTCATACTCGATCGCGAAATTATGTATTATAACAAAATAAAACATGAACATATAGTTATGCCGCCAATATAGAAGTAAGTCACACTTCAACCACGGCAAAATATCATGAAATTAAGAATATCTTCACGTACTAAAGCTGTCGCAAAAAACTGACATTTTCTATTATGCGACCATTTCGGTCAAATTATCACGTCAGTTTGATTTTCGAGCGGTCACAAAAACTTGAAAATCTTTAGAACCACGAATATTTAGATACAAAATTACAACATCTGTTAATTATTTAACACTTTAAGATCAATATATAAAAAACTCTATGCAAAAACAACATTTATTTAAGCCGATTGAAGAGAATATTTGACCCATCTTTTATCTGCTGGATAACGACATTAACGGTAAATGCATGCGCATGCGCTCTCGCGTTAATATCCCTAGGCACTGTTTTTCAGCCAGTTTCCGTCCGTTGCGTATCCCTGTAATATAGCATCCCTGGTAGAGGGTAGGACAGTTGACAGTAGGTAGGGTGTAGACTGTTGACAGTAAGTAGAGTGTAAGACTGTTGATAGTAAGTAGAGTGTAAGACTGTTGAATGTAAGAATGTTTACAGCTGACAACCTTGTGCACACATTACAAGGGATACATGTAGAATGCACAAATACAGGTAAGCATTTACAATGCAAACCAGGAACACCTATGGAGTAACTGCCCTCTGTAGATGACTTAGTACAGTATTTAACTAAATTCAAATAAACAAAATTAAAAACTCAAGGCAAAATTAAAACTTTTGGGCATGTATTTTTTACCAAATAAGATTGTTTGTTTGTATATATCAGGTTTTATGCTCCTTTTCAACAGTCAGAGCCATAAGAGGCAGACAGTTCACCTAACCATCGTTCCTGGGAAGAACCAGTACTAGACTCCCATCCTCCAGAAGCAACTGCCTACTTTCTCACACAAAGAGACAACGTCGGTAGTGGGGTACCACAAAAGACTCTTTAACTGTTCTCCCTATATAATCCATGTAAAACAAATCACCCCCAAGAGGGGCCAACTTTGACCTCTGGGGAGGGGCCAATTTTGACGATCTGTAGATCACATAATGATGCAATACATATCTAATCTATTAGCCAAGAATTTTTTTTAAATTTTCAATTTGAGTCTTTATAAAACAAGTGACTCTCCAGGGTTGGGACTAATTTTGACCCATGGGGTTTCATCTGTATCAACTTCTTAGAGGACAATTAATGGATCATTCCTGTGAAGTCTGATAAAAATTGGCCCTATGGTTTCAGAGGAAATTATAGTTGTCACATTTGTCAACATCACATGATTATGGACAGGGTGATCACAAAAGCTCACCATGAGCACTTTGTGCTCAAATGAGAAAAAGTATCATCTATAGCTTCTAAACATGAGATTTCACAGTGGAACAAAGGAATGAAAAAACACCATAAGCCATACCTTTGATATGTTGTTTTTAGGAGATATAACATTCATTAAGGATTCTTTGACTCTGTATGAGTTAGTGTCTCGATTGTGACTGGCAACAAGGATCAACATCAATAAATAAAACAAATAGAATGCAATCTCCTGGATGATACGGAACATTTTGATCTCTTTCAGCCGCTGCTCTCTCAATGATGAAAGCTTCTTAGGATCCATTGGAGCAATACGTAGACTTCTTCTTCTTGCTGCGGCATAATATTGTCACATTATCACGTGTAAATAAACATGTAAAGGAAAGATACAGAGTAAAATTATCTAGGAATTATTTCAATTCTAAAGTTTTACATTCTTAAATCCAGGCAGGTAAACATTAACAGACACCATCAATTACAGAAACCTACTATTACAAACACCTACTATTATTAACAGCTATATCAGATGGTATGTCATCCATGTATGCACCATTCTCTCCATCTTCACTTTCTTCTTTCTCGATTTCGTCTTCTGATTTACGCAAGAATACAGCAACAAACATTGCTAACAAGATTATCTATAAATAAATATATAATCAAATACACATTCATTATGGATGTATAAAATTGTTACATAATACAATTTTTTTTGTTCATTTTACAAGAAAACTTGTTCTTCCGTCTAGTAAAGAAATCTTTGAGACTAGAAGAATTTAATGAATACATATTAAATAACTAAGAAAGCAGTAATTGAACATTTACACAATCCATATTAACTTTTAAATGTCAAAAAGACATCCTAATTAAAAGGTATGAACAAACTTGTGAGCAAAGGAATGACAAGCGGCTTCTATTCAGAAGTGGCTGCTAACATAGGGTTGACTATAAATTACGTGAAATACACAAACCAGGAAATTGCTGGAATTGTATTGCTGAACAGGTAAAGGAATTATTTTATCCAATATAACCTGAATACTAGTACCTTCTAAGTACAAAAACTTAGTGAGTGTTAGCATGTATAAGCACTGTCAATGTATTGTGTATCATTAGGCCTACAAAGAAGTGTTTGTTTCTGGTTAAACATTCAGTAAGTGGTTGCGGGTTGGGCCTTTTTTGTTGCTCATGAAACCTTGTGAAATGATAATAAACTGAAAAAATGTAAGTACTGTCCTAGGGCCTAATAAAAAGTCTATGTCACTGGGAAAATAGGAGTTGTTCGGCTAACTAGAATCAAACAATTTTTTATGCATTATGAAAAATACATACTTTTGTAGGCTGGATCAGCGACACAGATTCCATAATGGTGAGTATCATGGACGTCAACCAAGCAATGGACTTGTCTTTACCCCATTCCAAACTGTATAGAAATGTAATAGCAGCCGACACACTTGACGTGAAGAAAACTAAGCCCCAAGCGACATAAATACACCAATGAGGAAGCATTAGTTTCCAACTCAATTTGTTTCTGCTTCCTTTTGACCTATCCTTCTCCATGGTGATATTTTCTATCTCCTCGCCTGAAGATTCAAAACTGAACATAGATTGGGTCGGACTTTGAGCAACAAACCTTGGAGATATATTTGGAGAATTGTCCACAGAAACAGGGATGTTTGGTGTAAGACATCCTGAGCATGTAGGTGATGGTGTTGCTATGTCAACCAGAGATGGCTGACTTTCATTATGACATTTCTCAGATGTCAAGGGCAATACTTCAGGTTTAAACCTAGTGACCTTCAACTGTAGAGGTGGTGCTGGTGTGTGATGATGCCTGGCATCTAGAAAACTTGGTGATGGTGGATTACTTGTAGTTTTAATGAAAACCATTGGAGCAGGAGTCTCTGAGATATCTGGTAGAAAACCTGTTGTGCCAGGAAATTGACCAGCTGTTTCTGGTTCCAGAGTACTAAGGGAAGTAACTGTATCAGGTCTATAAGCTGGATTGTCTCCCTTGGCATCATCTTCATCATTTATAGGTGTCACTTGTGTTCTTGTCTGACTTCTGAATATGTTTGAAAAGTTTACACTAAACTTAGATAATGTTGATAAGGGTCTATCAAAGCCAAATGCTTGACCTTTCTTGACTTTCTTCGGCTTACTTCTTCTAAACAGTTGATCAATCAGTATATTTACGGGTAGAACAATAAGACTGGTAATAACACTGATGTATATTTCATGCGTTGTAAATTTAAAGGGTCCAAGTCTATAACCAGTACTGTTCTCAGCATTCTCTTCAGCCTTGTAAAACATGGCACTAGCCAGCATCGACGTCATCAAAAGAGAAAATATACAGGAAAGACGCTGTACACGCGTAAATGTACTTTTGTTCGGTCTCGAAAAAACTGATATCCATAAATGAGAATCGGTAAACCGCTTTCTTGTGTCAGAGTAGAATATATTACCAAACTTTGTGAGATCTTCGTGTAAAGCCACAGGAAGTAACCTGTCCACCATACCATCATCCTCCTCAAGTGCAAGCCAACGATTACACAGGAATACATACCTGTAAACATACAAGTATTTGTCATTTAAAAGCCAATGGTTACACGGAAATACATACCTATAAACATACAAGTACTTATTTCCATATGTACCATAGAACATGGTTATACTGAATTCCTAAGGATATGAATTATTTATTAAATGTCGTTTTATAGCACTTCAACAACTAATGGACATGTAGGGAAATTTAGATTTTATAAACAAGCAATGGCTTCTTTTGCAACAATGTTTTCCTCTCTGACAGAAAGAAATAACACAATTTTCTTAAATAAATTGATGTTTTGGATATTTATTTTGGATTTGGAACAGTACAAATATGCTTATGGTAAGGCAAAGGGTTATATGTTTTAAGCTCTTTGTGGAAATATTTGAAATAATAAAGTATGTAAATTAAGCTGTAACCATCCTATGAAATGATACCAAAAAGTATGACAAGAGCGCCGCAATCGGTGCCAACGGTTATCTACCGCCAACGCTTGTCTGTTCACCGCCTCAGAGATCAGATAGAAGTTTCATGTTGCTATGTATACATATATATAGTCAAAAAGAGGTGACGATAATTACATGTCGTACCGGCACAAGAAGACATATATGTAAAACAAATTAAGTCGGAATGCCTCTAAATTAAAGGATCAAAACATCAATCAGAGGCATTCTGACTTAATTTTATTTTTACATATATATGTATATATTCTCATAGTTTCAGAGCTATGAGTTACATTAAAGTTTTTGCATGACACAAATGCTGATGCAGATGACACAGTGATCACCATAGCTCAACTTTTTCTTCTAAAACAGACGAGCTTATAATCAAATTTCAAAATTGAACATTTAGTCTGACAGACTCACACTTTTTCCTGGCTTTGAAGTTCTCTAACAACTATTTTACTCAGGTACCAGCCTTGCATGATACCTACACCACTGTTATCATGCCAGATACGGATGTATGACAAAGGTCCAAGGGGTTCATCCATGCTCAGTATAAACTTGTTAATGGTTCCTCGATCAATTAGCTAAAACAAGAAAATAGACCTATCAATGTCAAGTGAATGTAGCTTTGCAAGTTATGGGCCTTGGATAGTGACCTCCAATTATGATCCCAAAGACTTGTATTAAGTTTCAAGTGAATACACTCAGCAGTTTTAAAGATTGATATTTCATGCGAAATCTTTCACAAAGGGCCATAATTCAGTCAAAATCCATTTGAGAGTTTTAGGCCTTGGAGAGTGACCTCTAATAATGATCTCAAAGACATGTGTGAATTAACAAGCAAATATCTTATATGGTTGATGAGATATGAATTTGTACAAGAAGTTGCTTGCAAAACTTTAACTTAAGTGTTATATGGTCGCCAATGCCCAGGCGAGTAAGATAGCCCCACTATTCTTCGAACAGTCAAGCTAAAAAAGGTTCTTCAAATACCTTAACACCTTTGATATCTTTCAACTGCCGGACGCCAGTATCAGCATTATCTCCAGCCAATACAAAACTTATATTAGACCGGGTACCAGCACCTCGTCTTAAACCAGTAAATACAGTGATCTCATAGAAGTAACCATCAGTTAGTATGTTGTCACAAAGAGGAAGAACTCCCCACTGAAATAAAACAAATCAGAGATCAATCACAGATATCTGAATTCACCAAATCTATCTTGCACGCAAAAGGTTCCATTTCCATTTTTTCATCTTATACTATATAATATATACTAGTATTAAAGGTGAACAATTTTTATTTTTCTTATGAAACCTGCTTTAAACATCAAATTTAACAGTGTTTCAGAGTGTGAAAGAAATTCCTGGGTAGTAGAGTCTATGGCATAAGCTGGTTGCCTGTGGTTATGTACTGATGTTGGGAAAGTATCTCGTTTCAAACATTTCCTATCATCATTTTTTAATCAATAAATTCTCAAACAAAAAGTACACATCTTATTTTGGTTATGGGTGTAAAAACATACATACTAAAATTAAGTACATGTACTACATGTGATACAATGTGTTTAAATCAAAATTAGTAGCAGCATGATGCTTGAATGCAAACATTTGAAATTATAACCACAAACCAATCATAAGGTGACTGACACATAGCATTAAATGTATTCAAATGAAAGGCCTTGAGTTTTAAACATATTGTTTCCAACTATATTTTAACCCATGAGTAAAGGTCTACTTTGTGAAAGACAAAATATGGCCTTCATTGACAAACGGCTCTTATTCAGAGTTCATTGTTCTAAAAAATCAATGACAAATTTTAACAGATTGGCCTTTATTTACAAGGAGGCCATTATTCAGAGGTGGCCACTAACACAGGTTTGAATCAAACTGTATCAAGGCATAAATACAATTATATAGAATTCAATTTGAGCCCCCAGCACGCACAAACCTTCTGCACATCCTGTATATCCTTCCTCCATGCCCACACCACACCGACCACATATAACACAATCACCGTACACAACATGGCCAGAACAGCATGATTATCTTTAATATTCTCCTCCATATTGAAGAACACTTTATCAAAACTGATTCGATTTGGCGGCACAAAGAACTCAGAACCAAACGATGTCAAGTGATTACAAATACATCTTGTAAATTGAGTATTCGATAATGAACTGATCTGTAATGATAAGAAATCATAATAATAAAACAAGACTCTGCATTCAATAATGCATTTGTCCCCTGTACATGTAGCATGCTTGACGAAACGGTAAAATCTACTGAACCACGGATGGACAGACAGAGAGACAAGGCAATGACCCATAAAATTCATGATTTGTCTAGACACTGAATCCAGGATGCTCACTAGATGTCACAATTTGTGGGTCAAAATGACCCTTGGCTGATGTTAATTTGAAGGGTCAATACTTTTTGATACTTATTCTTAAGTACATTTGACCCCTGGTACAAATTCTCAAGAGGCAGAGGCATTATTTCACTAATTCCAAGAGTCGAAAAGCGATTATAAGTGTTAAAAGGGAGCCCTGTAATTCTCCAACCCAGGACCCTCTATCAGTGAGAGGTTTCATCAATTTGAAGTCAGCGACTTTAACCACTGACTGGACCATGGAGGCGGGTCTATCAACGTTTCAACAATAGTAACATAACATATGAATGTATCACCTGACATCCAGAGGAACTCCACGTATCTTCCTGTACATCCCAGTAATAACATCCCAAAGTTATAAACTGTATATTATAGTTTACTGTTGCTATGGGAACTGGATCAACATTGTCATAGTACACAGATAAATCTTCAAAAATCTCTTCAGAACTTTCATTTAAACCTGCAGGAATAAAACAAAACATTTATATATACTTATCTTTTGTTTAATGGTCCATTGAACATCTATAGTCATTTCTGTGTAGCCCCAGAGAGAGAGAGAGAGAGGGGAGAGACGATACAGGAGAACCAGGCATTTATATTTCTACTTTTATTTCATTAATTTTCCCTGGTTCTTTATAGTGCCAGGTGTAAAGCACTGATACATGGCTCATCAGTTTCCTGTGTTTTTCAAAACACAGTACTTGGCTCAGTAGTTGTAAAAAGCGTTCATGAAATATCTGAAGATGGAGCCAAGTTTGAACCCACAAATTATCATACAGCATGCTAGCACGTAACCACAAGGCCACCTATCACCCCCAATAAAAACGAACAGATGATGCTAGTATTGAACTTAAATAGCAGCAAGGGGGGTCGAATAAATTACGACATCAAAGATATGTAAGCTGAATTAGAACCAAACAACTTACATGAATGCAAGAATAGTGATTATAGACATCAAAACTAGATGCAGTTTGTAGTCATTATAAATAATTTGTACTAGTAAAAATCAATCAAGCATAAGGTAAAACATGCATTGCATTCATCAGCTTATGTGTTGATATAAATATAAAATTAAACTAAGTCCTACCATATTTTCTGATACCAATATACCACCATCCTATACCATGGGCTTGTACCACACTTGATGGAATAATCACTGTATGTTTTATTTCATGAATAACTTCATCAGACAGATCTGTCACATTGTCCAACAATTCTTCAGGTAAAACATCTATAAGATACAATAATGTAATTATCACAAACAGTTCACAATGAGTAAATTGACTGTATATATGAAAATGCCATTGTTACAATGCTAGAGTATTATTATTATACTACTAAGATATATCTACTCATTAATCCATTAAAAAGCAGTCAAAAAGTATGCATTGATTTTTAATTAAATATTGATCACATATGTTTATGAAGTTGAATGATACTGCTCATAATATCGAAACCCTGATCTTATTCTCCTAAAATTCTTACAAACTAATTTCTTACAAGAAAGACAACTACATCTTGCATTAAATGATAATTAACAAAAAAATCAAAATATAAAATGCCATGAAACATTTTTTATTCCATCAGACATTATGCTCCTGCAGACAATTTTAAACTCCAGTATTTAGCCATAAAACACAAATTCCTGAACATCATTAATTCTCTGTCCTTACTTCCCACTCAGACAAGCCTGAGACTAGTTATGTAATAAACATGTATATACATTATCTCTCATTGATAAGCCATGTAATTAATATACATGATAATCTAATAGATATAAGATTAACATATATATATATTAACTTATTAATTCATAACTGATAATATACTGGATATACAGAAATAAAAAATAGGGCAGTCATAATAAATAATCATTGTATGTAAGAACTTTTTTCATCCTATATTTTATACAACTGTACTTTGTATATATCTGACTATTTTGTTCATTGTAAACTTTATACAATTGTCTCACTTTATACAATGTTGCATATTATATTGTGTTTTTCAATAAATGGGCACTAATACAGTCCCATAAAAGAACAAGAGTGCCAGCTAGGTCACCCATCAAAATTCATTTTTCAAAGCATCAGGAGGCATAACTCAGAAGTGTCTGGGCCGATAGGGCTGGTTATCGAATTTGACTGAGGTCTAATGACCACATACATTTCACAAATGATGTATAAACAAGCATATAAAGCATTATATCATTGTGTTCACTTACTGACAATATCAAAGTCTACCGTAGTGGGTGGGGCTTCATATCTCACAAATACTTCAAGCTGAATATCTAGCTCTGTAGGTTTTACGATGATATGCATATCACTTGTATCAGATCTTATCTTCACAACATGATGTTGTAAGTCATCAATATCAAAGTATGAGACCTGAAATATTCTCATATAAAACATACTTCAAACATACAAACAATAAGTCATGTAGATTAGTTATCATATCCGTAATACTGAGCTTATCATTTGTGATGCCATAACTTGAACATGACATTGAATTTTCTTGAATTTTGATGTTCATAAAAAATTTAGATTCTCACAATTCCATCAGTATTTTATTCAACTACGAGGGTAAAGAACTGTGGTCTGTAAGGTATCCTTAAGGTATCACATATTAAGAAACACCCTGTACTTGAGCTTACTCAATGCCACATTTCATTTATTTTGTAAGAGTTGTTGCCCTTGTTGAAATGTAGAAAAATGTTAATTTCTGAAGAGCTTGCACGGTGATCTATATTTTTCTTTATTTTTTTGCATCTTTTAACTGTGAGTTTTCATTGAAATTGTCTTTTTTTCTTTAATCTCAAAAAAACTGACTACTCCTATCGACATCAATGTGAATTCAAAGGGAAAATAACTCAAGAGATTGTCTTGTTTTAAAATCGCACAGTGAGTCCTTTTCTATAATAGAAACCTATAAAAATAACAAAGATTCCCAAAATCTGTCCTCTGGACATATTTAACCTTAACTGCAACTTGAAATAAATAAACAACGATAAATCCACCTCCGTGGTCGAGTGATTCTGGTCACTGACTACAAATCACTGTAACCGCTCACTGATAGAGGGTAATTGGTTCGAGCCCAGTCACCAACCATGTCTCCACATTAGAAGTAGGCAGTTGCTTACGGAGGATGGGAGTCTAGTACTGGATCTTCCCAGGAGCGATGGATAGGTGAACTGTCTGCCTCACATGACTCTGACTGTTGAAAAGGGGTGTAAAACTCAATATGAACAAACAAACGAACGAAAACAATGATAAAGTACTCACTTGGACAGTTTCTTCCTCTTTTATTACGTTGTTTGATTTAATGTCTATGACTATTGGTTCAGATAAGTTCTTGACCTCTATCTGATGACCTTCAATGTCTACAAGGTCAAGGCTGACTACAGCAGAATCAATGAACCGTGCACTATCGCTCCATAAAAACGGATTAGCAGAAAATTCCACGATCTGAAAAAACAATTTACTTCAGGGATTTTTTGGGGGCTATTTTATAGCCGAAATTCGGTCATATTCCAAATGGAAAGTAGTATCTTTTTCCCAATTCACAGACAAAAATTGCCAATCCCCCCCAAATTTTTTTTAATTTTATAAGTTCATTAACATCACAAGTCTAACATTGCAAAAATTTTAGTTATGCATTTTTTCCCAATTTTGATTAAAACACAACGTAAATTCCGAATCCCAAGGGTATGGGTCATATTCCCAAAATACCGAGAAAAAACCCTGAACTTCTATCAAAATGTAACAACAAGCAGATGAAGTCAAGGGACACTCATACCAACTAATATGAATATTGCTTTAATCTACTGAATAAATTTCTGAACCAGACTCAAGATTAATGAATTCAATCTTCAAGCATGATGCTTAATACTTGCTCTGTTAAGAATTTGCAACAATTTAATTTTTTGCACATATTGAAAATTTTGTAAGAGTTGTTGCCTTGGTTGACATGTAGAAAAACATTAATTTCTGAAGAGCTTGAATGTAGATCTCTGTTTTTTTTATCAAATTAGATTGATACATGTACTGTATTTTGCATCTTTTTACTGATTGTTTTCATTGAAATGGGCCATCTAATTATTTTTTCCTCCTCGAAAAAAATGGCTTCAGTTCATTTCATTCTGATATTTCATTTGTATATTACAGTATTCAGTTACTTACATTGAGATCCACAAACTGTCCTGATATATTTTTGTCAGAAACAAGGACATCTGTTGATGGTAGAGAGAATGTACCTTGATCTGCTGACAACACTGCATTATCTGTGGTGAAAAAGGACAAAAATAAGATTGTCAAGGAAATGTATACATAAAACAGTACGGCCTATTGGACAGCTATGGTCACTTCAGAGCCGCCCCAATGAGGGAGGAGATGAGATAGAGGACAACCAGGCCCCAGTTTCACAAAAAAACTTAAGTTTTTGCTCAAACTCAACTTATTTATTATATCAAATATTTCTCTAAATTACTGTATTTTATTCTAAAAGTGGCATTAAAAGAAGGTACAAATATGGTCTTATAACAGTTTCCCACAATTTCAATCTAACAATAGTCTTTTGATATGGAATAATTTAATAAAAATGATTTGAGTCTGTTATTGGATATTGGACTTTCGACTCAAATGAAAAACGAGTTTTGAGCCTTAATTTGTCGTCTGAACCAAAAATAATGTATGTTGGCATGTTAAACATGTTTTAAGTATATCAGAAAACAAATGGTAACATTTCTAGTCAGTGACACAAGATTTCTAGACAGAAAAAAATACTTGAGTCCATTATTGAGTTTCTACTCAATTTTGTTCGTGAAACTGGGGCCAGGCATTTGTATCCAAACTCTTTTTTCAAGTAGTTTTTCCTGGGCCTTTATCTTGCTCTATGGAAAGCACCATTACACGCCGCGCCCGTTACCTGTGATTAGTTTTAACATAGAACTTGGCTAAGCAAATAGGACACTGAAAAAGTGTTCCTGAATATACAGAAGGCGAAGCTGAGATTTGAACTCATAACCTTTCAATGGTCTAGCACGTTACCACTAGACCAACGATCATCCCATAGTAAGTATGACTGAACACAAGTTTCCCAAATGAATGACACAGAGTCTCACAGATATTTAATACTACTGGTATTTATTCATGTTAAAATACTTTTTCAAGAAAACAGAAATATAAATTTATAAAAGATCTTCAGAGAGTTTTTAGCTTTTCGTTAAGATTAATAAAACCAGCCTGCATTGTGGTATGTAATCTTATACACGTGCACCTGATATCATATGAAAAATTAAATTTATTGTGGGTGATAAAGTTGATGACTTTTGTCATCTGAGTAAAGAAAAATGTTCAGCAAATTTAATATTTGTACATGCTAGGAGCTTGTTTGTTGTTTGTCATGTGCTCGTCTGAGATTTTTATCAGGTGCTTAACCGGTGTTTGTCATGTGTTCATGAGATTTTTGCCACTTGCTGACCAAACTATAAGATCATTAATAAACTAAGTTCGACTATACCTATCTTTGATATTTCTTCTCTAAGTGTGTGTATCAGAAAAGCATCAGTCTTCAAGGTAAGCTCCTGTCCTGGTGTTCTTGTCTTCACTAAACTTTCCACAATTTTATCTTTCACAACAAATGCTTTAGTTATCAACTCCTTTGCCTGAATGAATGAAATTATACATACAGAAAACAAATACTGGAACAATGAACAACTGTATTATATACTGTATATCTATAAATACATAGGCTGTGGTATTAACCCAATTTGGCCATCTTGTACAGAGGACCAAACATTTTTTTCTTTTGTAGATACCATGCAAGGACCATCCCTATCAAGCTTGATAAAAATTGCCCAAACCCTTTAGGAGGAGAATCAAATTGTTGGAGATGCATGACACACAGACGCCGGACATCAGGCAAACACAACAGCTCAGCTTGTCACTTTGTGACAACTAGAACATTCAAAATTCCTGAAAATTCCACACACCCACTCACACTGGCGGGTTGAAGTTGCCAACGGGCGAATATATTTTTGTAAAGGGCGAGTACCAAATCAGGCATTCAGTCATGCTAGATTTAAATTAAAACTGAAAATATTTAAATTCAAGTTTTGTTTATGTCAAATCCGTGTTCGTGAAATGCTTGCAGAGAATCCCAGTCAACTCGACCTTTTATATGTATAAAGCACCGAGCGATGGAGATAAAATGACTAAAATTAGATATATGATTCTCGCCCTGTTTCCGGCATATTATATAAAACCACTATACAAGTTTACAAATGTGTCTTAACTGCGACAATGCCTCATTTGTTTGTTAACATTTGCCAGCTTTTCTGTATCTTTCAAGAACGGGATTTCCTACATGACAAATTAATCAGATGCCTGGATTTCTGTTGGTCTCATACTGGCGGACTCAAGTAAGTGTCAAATTTGAATTATTTTCCTATAGGACTAGTGCCATCCTGAAAAAAATTCAAGCCCTGACATTCAACTACAGACATCAAATATTCCGTTACCTTGAAGATCTCAACATCTTCATTTGCACTGTCTTTTACATCATCAACTATAGTAGTATCAGCAGCAACATTATCAATGTCTTCAGCATCCGCAAAGTCATCTTTGGTATCTTTTATATTTAATTCATTTAAATGAATTACAGCTTCAGATCTGGCTGCTAACATCACATTACCAACACTGGCTAACATTTCTTAAATGCAGATATACATATTACAGGCTTATATCTCTATATAAATTAATTCCATTACCAACTCTTGCTCATATTTCTAAAATATTACCATTAATTATATTCACTGACATTCATTAAATATTAACAGTACCAACATTGGCCTACATTTCTGAAATAATAACATTACCAACTCTAATTAACATTCTGAAAATATAACATTACTAACACTGGTTAACATGTCTATATGGTTAAATACTTCACTAATAAAAGCTAAAAATCTTAAATTTAACATCAGATTCACTATTTTTCTTCTGAATGAGTTAAGTTGGAATTATGATCAACTAACCAAATCTTAAATAGAATTATTTTATCAAAAGTTCTTTGAAAACTGGAATTGTCAGAAAACTGGACTTTTGGGCCAGACCAGAAGAGGTCCAGTTTTCAGAGGTTTTACTGTACTAGGACAAACTGATTTGATAGCATTACCTTCAGCTGCCTGAAATACTTGATGTTTTGTCTGTTGTGGTCGATCTGGTTTTATTATTTTAGTAAATTCTTCTGCCATATCAGTTATAGCTTGTACTGTTCTCTCCTAAAGATATGAACTTAACAGTGAACAAATTACAGTCAAACCTGTGTAAGCAGTCACCTCCGAATAAAGACCATCGGGTAAATGAAGGCCAATCTTTTAAAAACTGGCAGTGATTATTTAGAACAAAATTACCTCCAAATAATAACCACCTTTTATATACAGGCCACATTGCATCTTTCTCAAGGATGGCCTTTGTTCACAGGTTTGACGGTAGTTTTATTACAATGATTAAAGCAGAGAATAGTGATTTACCAACAAGTTAACAAAAGACCATTAAATGTAAAGTCTAAATACTGAATGAGAGGATATTATGGCGTATTAAAATGTTCAGGAATCATTCTGTAACTCTTGCATTTCGTGTTCATAAATCTTTGTTAAAAAAATTTCTGACATATGTCATATTTACATGAAAAAATAGCAAATTGACCATACACTCTATCAAAGTAAACTGTACCATATGTGTTGCTACCTACTACCCAAATTGTTTGGTCAAGTAACCATAGATATATTTCTTTTTTTAGCCTAAATATACTTCTATAACTTACTTGTGTTTCGTCTGTCAGTTCATCTCTCTGATTTGTAATGACCTTGAAACAAAGTGCTGATTGTTGTAAAGCATCCAAGGTCACATGATCTATGTCAGATAATTGGTGAATAATATTGCTTCTCATCTGAAATAAATATGAGAAAAAGTATCAAAAATCTTTCAGAGCCAGAAAAATTAGTCAGTAATTAGACCATCAACCTTCCTTCCTGGGGATAAGCAAATAAGACCATGGAATCAGTTACTGTACTTTTTCCAAAAAGAGCATCATATGTAGATAAAACTGTTGTTTCCATGATCTGTACTGTAATAATGTCAGTGTTGATTTACTTGGACCCTTAAAGGGATGCATTCAAGACCCTACACAGGAAGGTATATATATCTTCAGTCAAACCTAAGTTTGAGACCATCTCCTAATAAAGGCACCATGTGAATAAAAGCCACCCTCGGGAAAGACAAAATATGGCCTTTAATGACAGGTGGCTTTAATATGAGGTCATTTTGTTCACTTTTTCCACAGGGTGGTCTATATTTGGAGGTGTCCTCTAAAACAGGATTGACTGTACAACAAAGTACATGATTAACTCTACCTCAGTGTTCTTCAACTTGTCTTCATTATCAATCTCATTAGTAGTGTCTAGAGGTTCTTCATCTATGTTTAATACAGACTCAGCAGACGTCGTAGACTGAAGAAATGATTCACTTGGTGAATCATCATTATCAGATGGCTGAAATAAAGACATTTTCTATCATGGATGTATTATATGTATAAATGCTATCCAAAAAATTTATAATACAGTATATAGAACAAATTTAAATTATTCAGACAATCAACAAAATCACATCAGATTTGTGGTTTGACTACAGATTTTAACTAGAAATGTGTCTAAAGGACATGAATGCCCCTTGAGAGCTAAGTCAAATAGGGGCCATAACTCCTGTCAATCTGCTTGGAACTTAACTGAAATCGAACTGGCCAGTAATCTATTATCATACACCTTCGTGCAACATCCAATCCATGAAGTATTTTAGAGTAATTGCTTTGAAACCGAAATTTAAATGAACAGACACCAGATTTGAGCGACAGGGGTAACTCTGTAAGTCCTTACGCCATTTCGAAAAAAAATCGCCAAATCAGTATAAAATAGACAAATGTGAATCAACAAAGCAGACCTGTGTGTTGAGTACTGATGCCATGGCAACAATAAGTTGTTTAAATTCCTGATCTTGTCCAGCTTCCTTCATAGTGAAGAGTAAACTGGAATCATCCGACGCCAGTGCTCTCACATCGTCTAAGTCCTGAAGAGGTTTGGAACTAACCTGTAGAATATAAGATGAGTTATAAAGTCACTGTCACACCAAGATAGAAGTGGATCTGTGGTCTAGCGATAATACTTTGGACTACCGATCGAAAAGTCATGAGTTCAAATCTCGGCTCTGCCTTCTGATATTTTAGGAGCATTTCTTTAGTGTCCACATCACAACTACCGAGCCCAGTACTGTGTTCAGAAAATTACAGGAAATTGGAGAGGTGTGTATCTGTGCTTTACACCAGACACGATAAAGAACCTGAAAAAGATCTTTTTAAATAAGAGTGGGACATAAATGCCACGTACTCATGTATCTTCTCCCTCGCTCTTGGGCAGCTTTAAAGTGACCATAGCAACAGATAAACATAAACACAACATAAACAAAAATCAAGAAATTACAGACAAGCAATTTAAAAATTTCCGAAAATCAAAAATATTCCTCCTTATCAAACAATATCTATAGGGTCTCCATGGTTCAGTGGTTATGATCTCTGACTAGTGATCACTAGTCCCTCACCACTGTGAGTTCAAATCCCTCCTTGGACCAGATAAATTCCACATGTGAGAAGCTGTCCAGCTAGCTTAAAGGTATGTAACTGAGGTCTTCTTTCACTGTTTAAGCTGGAAAAGTAGCCAAATAACCTAGTCTGTTACTTTTACATACCCCAATGAAAAAATGGACTTTTCCTATCAAAGCTATAAAGAACCAGGCTGTAAAATACAGTTTACAGTAACTGTGGTAGATATAAATATACATGCCTTAGCCTCCAGAGTGGTTTCAACGTATTCACCAATAGTGTTAGATATTCTCACAATGATATCATGCATGTAATCATAGTCCTGTAGTCCAAGTGGGAACTTGGAGGGGGCTGCAAAGGGATCAGGTCCATAATAAAGGAGCTGGGTATCACTTCCACCCCTCACTTTAGTCCAGAATCTATAGAGTAGACCTTCACCTAGATATTGCTCTTCACCCGGGTTCATCCAACCTTGACATTGGATTTCAAACAACGTATTTAATGCAAAGCCTATAGGTAAATAAAAACAAAAACATTTACTTTTATAGCAATTGTAAACTATATGTAGTCAAACCTGTTTTAGCGGCCATCTCCAAATAAAGTTAACACTGTGAATAAAGGCCATTCTTTTAAAAAACGTCATTAATTATTTGGAAAACAATGCCCTCCAAATAAAGGCCACCAGTCAATAAAGGTCACATCATGTCATTCCCAAAGATGGCCTTTATCCACATTTTTGACTGTACTAAGACTGGGTTTTTCTCAGAGAAAGTTTTAGAAAATGATCACTTCTTAGCCTAAACATGAACATGTAAATATAATGAAATGATAGTTATCCATGAATGAAACCATGAAATAGCAATTTCGTATCAAATCCTTAAGTATCTGATTATGAAATTCAAGTACTTTCAAGGCTACTGATAGATTATACAGTACTTTTCAAGACAGATCTCAGTTCCAAGGACTTTTCAAAGACTACCCTTCATTTTCAAGGACTTTCCAAAGACTACCCTTCATTTTCAAGGACTTTTCAAAGACTACCCTTCATTTTCAAGGACTTTTCAAAGACTACCCTTCATTTTCAAGGACTTTCCAAAGCCTGTGTGAACCCTATAATAACAATCTTGCTCATAACCTTCAATCACTGAATGTAACATGAGTTTTCTTAAGAAAACAGCGCATCTACCATTTTATAATGAAAGTACAGTCAAAGTGTGTCAACAGCCGCCTTCGAATATTGTCCACACTGTGAATAAAGGCCATCTTTGAATATATTGAATAAAACAATCACTACCTTTTAATGAAGGCCACATTTTAGTCTTTCACAATGATGACTGTTGTATAATGCAAACAAATGCACAACAGATTATATCTGTATAATTCAATAAACTATATATCTGTATAATTCAATAAACTATAAGAGTAAAAGCATCTGAATCAACCTTGAAACAAAACTCCTACAATAATCATAATTATACAAAATAAAGCTTAAGTATTTCTTTGTAATATAATATATCTATCCTGCAATTAAAGTACAGAGAAGTTCAAAGTGCCTGAAGGAACATCCAAAAATTCTGACCTTCAAATTTTTTTAAATTTCGTGATTCAACTGTATCATGAAGATTAATAAGTATGATTAAAAAAAGATGAAATAATCCAATGTAATATACCATGTTCTGGGCTGATTGAGCAATTTCCTCCATATGGTGGAAGGTTAGTTTTGAACTCGTATTCGGTAAAAGATCTTGTATACCCGTACACCTTCATGTATAATCTGAGGCGATAGATCCTACCTCCAGTCAGTTCACCCGGTCTGAATACTAACCAAGCTCCATTGTCATCTAGTAATATAAAGAAACAATGGTGATCATACAGTCAAACTTGATACATACAGTTAGTGACCACCTCCAGTCAAACCTGAATATACAGTTAGTTAGCGTTCCAGAATCCAAGGATATGTAACTGCAGATCTGTATACAAGCTCAAATCTCTTATTTCCTTGTTTGTCATATACAAAACAACTATGGTTAGATAATAATCAAATTAATTACACATGTTTCTGTCAACTTAATTAATCTAAATATCTTGAGCTTTGAGATAGTTCTCAAGTTTTATAATCCCAGGCCTGGGCACTAAGCCCAGATTTAAAAGGTGTCAGTATAAGTTTCAATTTCCAGTCAGTTATCAGTACATATTTAAATAACAAAGCATTAGGACTACTGCCATGCTCCAGTGGTTAGTGGGTTTGAATCCCAGTCAGTTCAAGTCATATCCTTCTATGAAAATTAGACAAAAAATGTTGATTTTCCTAGAAGTGTGTAGATGTTATCGGCTCCTTTTGGAAGGGAAGTTAGTACTGGTTAGAATCCAGTCAATGAAAGCTGGTAAGATGAAACGGTCGTCTTATATAACTGAAATATTCTAGAAAATGGCGTTAAACCACTGAAACAAAATAAAGATTTATATCTTATCAGTATAAAACAAAAAAAGAAATCCTTCCTAACAATGTGAAATTTGGTCCGGGAGGGACAGGTTTGAACTCACAACGTCGTGGGGCTATACCAGTCTAAGCCATAACCACTCAACCATGGAGATCCCTAGTGTGTTATATTTACCTGATAACAACAGTCCATCTAACTCCTGTAGTTTAGTCTCACTAGAATCTTCCTCATGAAGGTGTAATGACCAGTTATAATCAATTCTTGCCCAGCCAAGACAACTTTCGCACACTGCTTGCACAGAAAACTCACTCGATGGATTCATTTTAGACCTACAGTTATCAACACATCTGAAACGATACAAAACGATTATTTAATACATGGCAGGTTATGAAAGAAATCTCCTACAATGGTGTAAATGTTTTATGCAGAATACATTCAAACCTTTGAACAAAGGCTACCTGCTGGAATGACACAATGTGGGCTTTATTAACAGATTAACTTTATTAGGGAGGGTATTTTGTACTAAATAGTTGATGAGATTTTTTGGCCTATAATGTCTCATGTCAAAAAAATATCTTAGTTTTCAGTGCTAATGTCTTAGAATATTAACTATGCAAATCTTAATAACTTTTTTGTTTAGTACATGTATAGCACACAAAATATGTTTCTTTCTGGTCACCTGACCTATCCTTAATATCCACTAAAACCTTCAGCTTTTTATCAGCCTGAGGAATATAACACCCACTTTCTCATTTTATTCCTTTCCACATGCTTTTAAAGTCGCAACTTCCGATCAGACTATCGGATGCAAATTAACTCTCTCTTTACATTGTTTTATCAAATGAACTCCCTCTCTCTACATTGTTTTATCAGTGATAGACATATAGTGAATTCTGACTTACTGCACTGAATCTATAAATAGCTGAAGTAGACGATGGGTTGAAACCATATAAACTCCTCTTTGAATTTCTGTTAGGAATTGTTTTGAAAATATAAGAGCCTAAATCTTCATACATTTTGAAGTTTCTTATCCGGACTGATAAAAGAATCATTATTCTTCATTCAGAATTTTTTTCAGTGATTAAAAACACCATTCAATATCAATTTTTTGAAAAACCTCTCCCTGAGCTGAAAACAGTTTAAAAATCAAGGGAAACCACCCACCAGCCATTACCTGCTTTATATACCCCTGTTGGGGGTTTAAGTCAAGAAATAACTTGACCAACTTTCCCTTCTTTTAATGAGCATGTAACCAAAAACAAACATATTTTCTTTAATGCCAAACTAAAATTAGAGAAATGCAAGCTAAGTCAAATGTATCACTTCATTTACACACATTTAGAACTGTATAATACTATAATGCAAAAGGTATCAACACACAAACTTTAATATATTTACTTGATGTTCATATCTGGGGGATGCCCTTCCACTACATGTACAACTTGTTCAAATGTTGCCTCTCTAGTAATGCCATGTTTCACGATCAACCTAAACACATTCACAGAGTTAGGTCCAAGTTGAAGAGAGGAAATTTCCAATGTACCATTTTTCAGAGGCAGACGGCCGATTCCTGTACCGAAACAACCCCCTCCATTAAGACTAATATTAGCAGCATCCTCCGCAGCGATGATCACAATATCTTCATGTAACGCATCATCGAAGGACTCATCCTGGAGTCGGCACCACCATTCAAACTCCAAATGTGACTTAACATCACTATCTGGGTCATACGAATCGGATAGACCATCTAAAGTTAGCGCTTTGTTGAAACTGACTACACGAGCATTACCCCCTTTCACCATGGCAACAAGTGGAGAGGCCTCAACATTCAAATATGTGAACTCTTCAGTGTAGAGACCAGGAATACCAACCATGGACACATTTAATGAGATTCTGTAAAGTCCAATATCAAATGTTTTTGGCTCAAAGAATACTTTAAGCTTATCTATAGTAGCAATATCGATATCATAAGGTTGTAGAAAATGATTCAGGTAAGTGTCTCCTTCAATTACTTTATGAATTTTCCATACATAAATTGGACCGTTAGTTACTTCGCAATTTATTATAGCGGTACTTTCAAGCGTTATCCAATCAGAAACAAGCTTTTTGACTGGTATTTCAATGGTACGTCTTCCGCCATTAAATGACACTATTGGATAATAACAGCTGATTCCACTAATCATGGCCAAGCTTGTGATCGTTGCCATGGAAACCTCATTAAAAGCAGTAACATTCACAGTAAATAGTCCTTCTGTTGTATACATATGACTATAGCTCAATGTATTGGACCTTTCTACCATAATAAAACTACTAACACGACTGTCATTTTGACAGTGTTCAGATCCCATGCCAACCAATGGAGTACCGTCGCCCATATCCCAAATAAAACATGAGTTAGTTCCAGAATATGTAAACTTTAAAGTAAATTCCATTAAAGTGTAGGATTTCTTTGGTCCATTATTTAATAGATTTAATGGTGACACGATTTCATGCATGTTAATTACGACATATTTACTTTGAGAATACATCTGATTAAGTACTGTTACATTGACTGTATAATAACCTTCTGATATGAACTTGTGATGTATGGTATCTTCCTCTACTGTGGTGATATTACCATCACCAAAGTCCCATTGGTACCTTTTGTTGTTGCCACTGGCAACGCTACAATGGAATATTACACATCTTTGCACAGGAAAAATATCATTTGAGGTGCCATGCCCGTAGTGTAAGAGATTATGCACGGAGCTTTGTTCATAAAATCTTGATATTGTTAATCCAGTTATTTCTTCAAGAACCCAAATTGTTTCATAGATAACTAAGGATGTCACACTATTCCTTACGAAAAATGCTACATCATATTTTCCAGGTTGTCCGTAAGTGAAAGATCCTTCAATAGTTTCATTTAAAATCAGCATTCTTTGTACACTTCCAGTCCTGTTCTGACCAGTACCATACCATATTGTGTACTCAACATGTGACCCGATACCAATATGGAAAATAAACTCTACAGTACTTCCTATACTAACAGACGTTCTATCAGCACTGATATAGACATCTTCTATGACAGCTTGAATATATGTATTTGATTCAATATACTGATAGGATAACATATTACTGCAATTGACACTAACAGATACTGGTCCGTATTTGTTGCCATCAGTTACCACGGATATAAACAATGGATTATTTTTCTGTAGTTCAGGAATGAACTCCGAGTTTTCCCATTGTTCATTCACCAGCACTTCACACGTAACAGCAGTGGGTGGGGAACTGAAGGATGGATATGTCATCTTAACCTCAACGACGTTTGGAATTGACGGTATAATTGGGTCCAGTTTTAATGCTAGATCTTTTACGTGATATTGAATGTAAACAGGGTCAACAATAACCGTCCATTCACCTATAGCATTAAACAATTTTACACTTGTATTCATTACACCAGGTAAAGTGCATTCCTTCAAAATGACTGTATCAGAGTTACCTCTCTTTGAGTTATTTTTAGAAATGACGTCAATTTCACCAATCCCATAATCCAATTCAAGAACTAAGTTACTTCCTGTCTTTGTTGATATTACAAATGTGAGGAAGTCACCTGGAGTTTTCAGAACTTGGTCTACATAAACATCAACACCAGATATTTCTTCTTCAGAAATTACCATTCTTGTATAGTTAATAAAACTGACCATATTGTAAATGTTCAGATGCAAATGCCAAAGTCCAACCTTGTATATATGAGTTATATTCAGAATGTCACCAAAGACAGTTTGGTGGGATATTTGTTCCGAACCATCTCCAAATGACCAGTTGAACATAACATTACTAAATGCATGATTGGTGCTCACAGTAAACATCACATTACCCTGATAGACAGGGTCAAGATAAGCCAGATCTAAGACAATATCTGATAGGATATCTTGTATTATTACAGGTGAAGAGATGGTCACTGAACTGATGGCATTGGTCAGCGTCAAGGTGACAGAGTAGTTACCAGCAACATCATATCTACAATAAGACAACATAAATGGAATTTTAGTCAAATATTCAATAACAAGAGTGCCAGGTCACAAAATACGCACATCAAAATTCATTTTTCAAAGCGTCAAGGGGCGTAACTCAGAAGTGCCAGGGCCTTATGCCTAAAATTAGCATGAATACTGAAAGCTCAGGAGATGAGGCCTTGAGAGAGCCATACATGCCGTAGGGTGTACACTCAATTTAGCAGCAACCCCTGCGTTTAAAAAAATATGCGTAGCTTAAAAGAATAAATTTTCAACTGCATAAATGATAAAATATTGCTGAGATAATTATGAAACGTGAGTCAGTAATACAAACCTGTGAGTTATTTCAATTGGATATTGGAAAGCCAGAATTTCTTTAGCCTCAAATATTAGGGAATTACCATCATCAAATGTTACTGAATATGTAACATGGGATCCCCTCTCCATGGTAACCACCATTGTTGCTAGGTGACCCACAGGGTATGCTGGTTGGGAAGATACAAGTTTAATCCCCTCAATAGGATCTTGATTGTTGAAGTCAATCACTAAAGCAAAAGTTAAAATGATAAAATAACCAACATGAAAATAATTACCTTTACAACCCTTTTATCATAATTATTGATGTGTCTTATCTATATAGAACAACCTCTGTAGAGCAACACCCAGTGGGAGCTGCAAATATTGATTGTTGTTTAGAGGTTGTTGCTCTACAGAGGTTAAATCTATAGTAAATATATCAGTTTAGGGAAATTTTGAAGGTGTTGTTATAGAGAGGTCGTTGCTGTACAGAGGGCTGCTCTGGAGAGGTTGTACCGTATAGTATACATTACAACAGTAATTTTTAATTTTAAGAACATTATACATAATTAGATATCTAACATAATTACAAGTAAAAAATACAGTCAAACCTGTGTTAGCAGCCACCTCCGAATAAAGAACACCATGTCAATAAAGGCTATTCTTTAAAAAACTGCCATTGATTATTAACAACGAATTGACCTCATAATAAGGGCCACCTATCAATAAAGGCCAAATTTTGTCTTTCCAATGGATTACCTTAGTTCACAGGTTTGACCGTACAAATGTTTTGATACAGGGATATTTCGTTGATATTGATTTACCAATATCATAGATATGCAAAATACTGTATCATTGACAGCTCTAGTCACATCAATGATATGTGGACGTTAGAACTTGTATGAAAACAGCTGCAGTATACAGTCGCACCAGGTTATACTCTGCTATGAAAATTTGACAAAAATTTAAATTTTCCTCCACATGTGGAAAGGTTGCCAGATCCTTGTAGAAGGGTACGTTAGTACTGGTAAGAATACAGTTCAGGAAAACTTGTTAGGTGAATCGGCCAATAACTGAAAATTGTTGAAAAATGGCGTTAAACCAAAATAAATAAAAGTATACTATACTAACATGCACAGACTTGGCCTGGTTTATCCACAGATATGTCCAGATATTCAGGATAACAAGTACAACTGTATGTTCCTGGCAAATTCTCACATACAGCAAAGTTTGAACAAGTGTTTAAATCAGGACTTAGACATTCATTGACATCTGAAATTAAGAAAAAATATTTGCAGGTGATAAAACAATAAATTAAATCATATTTAAGTAAGAACTATTAAGGTCATAAAATGAAGTAAAAAAGAAAATGATAATTCATAATTATTATGGTATTATTATCTTTCAATAATTTTAAACCAAATAACCTTATCTCATAAAATTTTAAAATCATGTTTGGTTTAATCTTTTTCATACATATATATCATGGAGTACATCTCCGCAACAAAGGTCATTGAAGTTACATGCCATGTAAGTAATTGAAATATACCAACCTTGGACGACAATATATGAAACTCCAAGGTCATACTGTCCTAAAAAACTCAAATTTGACATAAACATATTGGTAAGTTCTTCAGATGAATGTGTTGTCTCTGTGCTATAGTACAGAGTTATATTAACCAGAATACTTCCTGCACTAACAGTGTCTGTCTCTAATCCATAGAAATTGGGTGATGACTTCATTAACTCTTCGTAAATCTGGAATGTTTATCAACAAGAAGAAGAGTACATTATAAAAAGTAAATCTTTTTATAAATATCTTAAGCAGGGAGGTACACGTTGCTAGGTTCATATGTAAAGTACTTCTACATATATGATAATAGGGATCAGCCCTGAAGCGTCCATAAAGCCAAATATAAGGCAGATAATTATTATGCTGCAAGCACATTTTACTGAAATTAAGAGGCACCATTTTGAACCATGAATATTGAAGTTGTACGATGATCTCTACTTTTTTTTTTTTTGAAAACAGAAATACTCACGTAATACACACCTGGTATAAAATGTAAGTATCAATTAAACTGACTCGAAAATGCTACAGAATAATTTCTGTCCAAAAAATTCAAATTTCGAAAAAATCTCAACAAGCTGATAAAATACGATCGTATAAGATGAGAGACTTCATCACCTTTTTACAAAATGTTTCATTTATGAGAAACTTGTTAAAGCAAATTATTTCCACTATGTATTGGTAATTAAATAACAATGCAGAAAACAAGAGAAACAAGCTAGAGTGCCTCGAGTGGTGCCAACGCTCATCTGTTCAACACCTCAGTGAGATCTGTCCACTCCCAATTTCATGTTGCTACCTAGCTCTTATATTTAGTTAAATGAATATATAGTTAATGAATTATGAGCTACATTATTAAAGTTTTGGTATAATGCAGACACCACAGTGATCACAATAGCTTGACTTTTTCTTCAAAAAGTTAAACAGACAAGCTAATGTAGCCTCTCATCTGAAATTGTTTCCTTTGGGCCTGTTGAAATAAATTATAGAAGTCTGACAATCACCATTTTGCTCAGACTGTGTAACAGATTACCATTCACTGTAATTTCAATAAACACAAAATGAAACATAAAAAATCTTACACCGCTTTCAACTTTTTGAAGAATGTTGTTCAGTTCTTCGCTGGTAAGTGTCTCTAGATGGACCTCAACACCTTCATATTGTGTAATGTGTATACTACCTTCAAATATCATGGATTCTGGAATACACATTTACTTATCAACAGTCAGGTATGATACAATAAAGGATAAAGCAACAAATGCAAATAAAAACTCAAAATCAATCCTCTTTATTCTTTAAGTGTAAAAAGATGTCTGTTTCTGGTAACATGCTCATTAACAACAGGGTAAGCAGGTCAGGGCTTTTTGGCTCTTGAAGAAAACATGTGGAAGGTAAAAACGATGAGAAAGTGGGTGTACTGTTCCTCTGGCCTAATAATGTCTATAGGGTAGCGGTGAAAATATGTTAGCTAGAAACAAACAATTTTAAACCTTATTATATTCCTTAAGAAATAACATCTGAACTCAACTACAATGTATAGTCAGTACCCCGTTTACTGCTTTATCCGAATAACGGTGCATAATAATATCTAGTAATATACACTCATGCATAACTTACCGTTTTCAACATACATGTATCTGTCATCACCAGAAACAGAGTTAAAATGTAATTTTGAGTGAAGATTAGTATGCATTGAAATTAGTTTTGTATGGAGAAAATATATGAAATGTTGATGATTCAATAAAAATGTTGCTTTTCTCAAAACAACTGGATTTATTTCACTGCCGTCTGCATTTTTTAATGCAGGTGCTATTTTTATACCATTTCTGTTATAAAAAAGTTCTGTGTTGAAATTATTGTATGGAGTTCAACCCAGCATATTAATATCACTGCTACATTACAATGTCATGTGACCTAGAGAGGTTTCCACTTGTACACTGTTATTTAGTAAATTTGAGGAAAGAAAGATGGCGACTGACTGCATTATATTTATTGATTGTGGGCACAAGATTAGTACAGATTTTGAACATTTACTGTTGGCATTTGTAAAGGAGATGTCTACATATAAATTACAATATATGATTCAACGGTTCAGTTTCTGTTCTAAATTTAGTTACGCTGTTATCCGGTGCCACCTGTAGAAATGGACTGGCCACCAATTTTGTCAATCACAAATACAAAACGGACAGTGTAAAGACAATAAAATAATTAATTAATTATAAATTACAAGATTGATAATTAATGAAACAACATTAAAATGTTATTAAAACTCGTGAACTTCAGAAACAAGAGGGCCATGATGGCCCTATATCGCTCACCTGAGCATGGTAACACTAAAGGATAATTTGATCAAGGAAAGGTTATTTGACATGGTAAAGAATTATAATCTACCAAAACTGTGAAGTAGGTGTTGAAATCAACTGACCCCCGGGGCTGGGCCAATATTGGCCCTAGGGCCATTAATTGAACAAACTTGGTAGAGGTCCACCAGACAATGCAACATACAAAATATAAAAGCTCTAGGGCCTGTAGTTTTAGACAAGAAGATAATTTTTAATTTTCCTATATAAGTCTATATAAATCAAGTGACCCCTGGGGCAGGGCCAATTTTGACCCTAGGGTAATAATTTGAACAAACTTGATAGAGGTTCACTAGACAATGCTACTTACCAAATATCTGGTTTCAGAGATTTTTTAAATTTTCCTATATAAAATAGAGTAAACCCTGGGGTGGGGCCAATTTTGACCCAAGGGCCATAATTTGAAGAAACTTGGTAGACGTCCACTAGACAATGCTACATACAAAATATTGAAGCTCTAAGCCTTGTTGTTTTGGACAAGAAGATTTTTTTAATTTTCCTATATAAGTCTATATAAATCAAGTGAGCCCCGGGGCAGGGCCAATTTTCAGCCTAGGGCAATAATTTGAACAAACATGGTAGAGGTCCACTAGACAATGCTACATATCAAATGGACGGACGGACATAGCACTCTGTGCCAGGTGAGCTAAAAAACGCAGTATTAAATACTTACTCGAAAACCAAACGAAGCAATTACAAATGGCGAGCGTGAAGCACGGGCTGTAACTGCACGAAATTTTTTACTGGTATAAATTGCAGTATCCGGAATCCAGTCCGTATTTTTGTGCTTACCTAGACATCGTGTTTCGTTCTTGAAGTATCCGGAATGACATTGACAATGAAATCCTCCAATATCATTAACACAGTCAGAGTGTTCAGGACATGGTTCGTTATTACATTCATTTGTATCTAAAGGAAAATGAACACACACATTGCTTTCATTATTATTTAGTCGTCTGTTTACATCGGAAATGCAAAAATAGATACTGCGCATGCGCGAATGGTACAGTTTAAATTTTGAACATTCCGTACCTATGGTAGCGGACGACAGTATTTTTCAGACGGTAATTTCTGACAGTACTTGTTATATGTCACGGTTGCCCATGGAATATTAACATTGCAAACGAAATTGAGGTATAATAAACAGTATATATAAGTCCTTGATAATATCAGATAAATAGATAACAGAGATAAGCAACTTCAGTTATTACTTATATTTAATAGCGCGCATATAACATTTACCTCCCTAGTCGGCCATCTAGCTAGGCAAATTCAACAGGCATTGATATAAGATATTTAGTTTATTATCTAAACTATTGCTGCTGAGTTTTTTTCAAATATCAAGTTTGACTGATAGTTTTATCACACTCCTGTTTATAGAATCTACTACCTACTTATGCCATTTAAAAAATATCTAGTTGTAGGCCTACCTTTTTTCAGGCCGATTACATTCTAGCGGGTAAAACTAAAAATTAACCGAGAAAATAATAAAATATTATATCCAGCTGAGGTCAAATGCTTAAACTTTCAGAAAATGTATAATTTATATAATTATTATGTACGTATATAATTATGTTATTTGGTTTTTGAGTTTTATAGCTGCTCCAGAATTTACGAAATGCTGTCATGCGTGATATTTTAGGTTGCCTTTCTCTGTTAACTATGTCTCTGGTAATATATACCAATGCGAAAAGTAAAGACTGACTTACCTCGTAAGTTCACGAGAACGCAAAGCTTGATATTAATTGCAAGTTTAAAAATATTAAAATAAAAATGCATCGACATAATTTTTAGTACAGTTCAAAGAGTTCTTGGTTATACTCACCAACACAACCGAATTCCTCATGTTTTTGATAACCCTGGACACATGAACACGTAAATGAACCATGTGTATTTGTGCACAATTCTAGATCACCACATGGAAGTACTGCATCAGAACATTCGTCTACATCTAATTGAAATAAAAATGAAATGTCATACCGTGGAATCATTAATTTTCGTTAGGGATTTAATTTCGTGGATTTCGTGGGTCGGCTCATCCACGAAATCAAATCCCCACGAATTTAAATGTAGAGATAATGCATTTTTCTTTCAAAAATCAAAATCCACGAATTTATATTCCCACGAAATAGCCATTTTAGTAAAAACCACGAAAATTGAGCCCAACGAAAATAAATGAAAATACAGTATACATTTTTTAATTTTATCATTACAAAAAATGATTGAGTGGTCATTGCATAACCCTGCCTTGACCATTACTCTAACGCATATTTCTTATTATAAATTCATCGTGCTATAATGTATATCTACATTGACATATCACATGTTTTGAAAAATAACGCTCGATCAAATCATTGTATTTTTGTATATTTTAGAGAATTCTTTATTCTATGGAACCAGGGACTCTACATTATGTAAAGTAGATTACATTATGCTTAAAGCGACCAGAGCTACTCAAAATATACAACCGACATACAAGGATCAATTTTAATGAAGGGCTCGTGAAATTTTGTACCGGACTACAAAAGGCTCGCGCGTTACCAGCTTTGAATGAATATTACGAACCTTACAGGGCGGGTACGAGAGTTATCTTCCAGCTGCTGGAAGGTCTAACACCTATAGCTTAAATGCCGTTTTTATTTGATATTTTCACCACTTTTCAAATCGATAATACCCACGTGCGTGGGTATCACTGGCTTCGGATTAAAGGATAAAGTGCTATGTATAATCAAATGTGCGCTAATACATAACACCATAAAAGACACATAAACAAACACACAGAGACGACTGTTCATAGTAGACTAATTGGTTAATCCAAGTTACTATTTTAGGGCCGGGGGGGGGGGCTAGGGGAGCTTAGCCGCCATATAACTTTGGCTTTAAAGGTAATATAACTTAAAGAGTCTATAACTAATTCTCCCGCCCACCACGTTGTCGGGCAAAATCTAAAAGTAGTCACTTCCCCCTTAACCCGAAATTGCTGTAGGTCTACGGGGCCAGTGCTTACCTGTACAGACGTCGGGTTGTGTCATCATGAATCCTGAGAAACAGTGACATTCGTAAAACCCGGCAGTATTTTCACATTCAGCATTTTCTCCACACACATCATTATTACATTCATCTATGTCTAAAATACAAGATAAAATGTTCTCAATCAGCCATGCAAGTGATGTTTTAAAACAATACCAAGCTCAGCAAGCTAATTTGTGTTAACAATAAGAATCAACAACAAGTTTACCAGTGTTATATATATGCACAAATTTGAGGTTTAATAAATTCAATGCGATTTTAATCTCTTGAAGGAAAATCTTGTTCAGGAATGTTCGTAAATGCTAGTTTAGTAATTCGATGATTTTGTTGTTGACTATTGAAACTCAGGACCACTTGTTTAGAATCACCGAACATGCGCAAAAATGAGTAAAAATGTAACTCATGGATTTGGAATAGCTTAAATGAAATATATTCAAAGCTATTTTGACACCATGTCTGGACAATGAATCTGCAACATTTATTATTAAAAGTAAAACTTCCATACATTTTGTAATAAATCAATATCTAATCCTTACTGCAAGGTTTGCGAGCTGACTATGCAAACTGGGCGCATTACGTTTACGTTATGGTAATTTATCGTTTGATGAAATTGCATAATTAAAGCAAAAACACATTTCTTAGGTCCTGTTTGTGAAGAAAAGAAACCAGTATGCTGTATGTTTCCTGTGTAATACCTTGGCATTGGAGCCCAATCTGTCGGTATCCTTGGTAACATGTACACGTATAACTTCCATCTGTGTTGTTACACCATGAATTATCTGGACATGATCCACTTTCATGACATTCATCCACGTCTACACAAATACAATAAATAAAAATAAATATACTGTACGTGACAAATGGCGTATTTCAAATAAGTCTGCTATATCTAGATTAAAAAGGCATACACACTGTATCTATATTGGATTTCGAACAAACCGACGTGGTGCATGATTACAGTGCTCAGAAGATCTCTGGACGGTCATTTGTTTCAGTGGGCATAACGCCGTTTTCAACCATGTTTAAGTTACATACTACGGTCAGTTCACCAAGCCTGTATCTCTGGAGTGTATTCTAACCAGGACTTACCCTTACCCTTCTACAAGGAACTGGCAATTTATCCACACAGGGAGGAAAGAAGTTACTAGTATGATCTGCCGCGACCAGGACGATCATTTAAGTTTTCTTCAAGACAAATCACTGATGATATTGTTCCCAAAGCTTAAAGCAGCATATCAAGAGGTAGGTAGATTATATCCTTATCAGGGACGGGATCTTGTTTGTACTGAAAGGTTACCTTCTGTTATTGGTCTGTCTCCTAATGTTGACCAGATTAAATCTATTGTCAAACCTTTAGGAAATTAAAATTCACGATAAACAACCAATGCTGCAGTATACATGTAACATCATAATAATGTATTCATGGTTTCAAGTTTTAATAAATTCACCTTCACATACGTCCTCATCTTGTTCGTAACCATTCTCACATACACAGTCGTACCTTGGCATCCTATTTATACATTCAGAATGTTCGGGACAAACATCTTCCAAAGTCGTACATTCATTGATATCTAGAAATATTGTTTTGGAATAATAGTGTTTGACAGAAATAAGCGATCTTGCTCAACTTGTATACGAAATGTATTACCGGTCTCTAAATGAATGTAAGGTTAGCTTAAAGGTAAGAAAATGTATACATGTATATAATTTCGTTTTTTTTACTTATTAGCTGGATTAAATAATTGAAGAGGATGTGTGCAAGAAGGACCTATCTCAAGTTTAGGGGATATGTCCTTTTTGCACACATACCCTCCATTCTTCTACAACACAGCATTATAGAGAAGAAAGATACGCCCTTGTATTTTCTTTGGATTGGAATTCATGTAGTTAACACAATTATGTTCTTTATGGAGAATTTTGTTCTTACCTAAACAGATATTCCCAATCATACCGTATCCCTCGTTACAAACACAAGTATAACTTCCATCTGTATTCTCACAACGCGAGTTCATCGTACATACATCATGTTGACACTCGTCGATATCTGATGATATTTATAAGCATATGATACAAAAATATTACATATTATTCCTTTCATTAATTATACTTTTGGCTCGGGATTAAAAAGACAGTTCCATGCACCTTTGTGCTAAGCAACGTTTCATTTCACCAAATATAATATGCATTTTTGTAATATTACTGTATATACCTAAATTAACGGGCATGATACGCAAGTCCCGGTTATAACGAGCGCCTGGTCCATAACGAAGTTTTATTGTACATGTATTATCTAATGAATGTCATTCGGTTAATTATGTTAGCTGAATATGATATGTAACAATAGTATAATTAGACCAAATATCGTCTTGTAACAAAATATCGTGCACTTGTATACGTGAATACAGTCAAACCTGTGTTTGCAGCCATATCAACCCGGCGAATAAAAGTCATTCTTCTTAAAAAAAAACCGTCATTGATTATTGAGAAGAAAATGACCTCTGAATAAAGGCCTCCTGTCAATGAAGGCCATACTTTGTCTTTGTCTTTATCACAGGTTTAACTGTACATAAAGGGTCACAGTCGTACTATGTTCTTAGACCTACCAGAACACGTGTTGTCTAACTCGGTATAACCTTGCAGACACTCGCACGAATAACTTCCAACACTATTGACACAAAATGCATTCATCACGCATGGGTTCTCGGAACACTCGTCTACGTCTGATCAGAAGAGATAATAATGATGTTAGTAACTCTAAGGCATATGTTTAAATAACATTGAGCTATAAAAAATAATTGTTTTCGATGATATTAATACACCATGTAGTCTGAATAATTTAAAAGATTTTTATTTTAATGTATGAGAAACTGGAACGTTATATGGAAATTCACATCATAAATATGTAGAAGTTTCCCTACCAGTGCACGTATGCATTTGTCTCTACTCGTGTTTGTCTTAAATTAAATATTCTCGTGCATTTCGAGTTATATTAAGACCTATTGCGTGCTTCAATGGCTTTTTGCTTATTTCTAAAAAAATTAAAGGACACGAACACATCTGTGTCCCTTTCTCAAAATCATGTCAGAACATTACCATTACATAATCCATTTTCGTCTGTTATGAAGCCCTCAACGCAAGTACACATGTGTCCATTAGCAAGTCGCTCACAAACTGACCATAATGGACAAACGTCCTCGATGGAGCACGGATCTATATTTTATATGTAACAGACAAATAAGTAGAGTTAATGTACACTTATTACTTATGTAATGTACGAGTATTTCCAATAATAATTCTAAGTTTAAAGTAAGATTTAAATCATCGCTGTTAAGTATGCATTCTTAATACTTCAAAAGTCAAACAAAACTTTAAGTATTATCGTACAAAGACTTTTACACGAATGCTATCTGTATTACAAATTCATTTTTTCCATATGGACCAATATCAAAATTACTCAGACTAATCATAACATCAACAAATTTGGTAACATAAAAACAAGATTTAATTGATATAGCGAACTTTCTTATATCTCAGGTTTGTAAACTATGCTTAAGAAAAGAACAAGATGATTCTAGATAAATGTCCGCTTCTTGACTTGAACTATTGTTTGCATAAGTAAATTCTTACCTTCGGTTGTGGTAGGCAGGGTAGTCGAAGTAATTACGGAAGTTTCCATCAACGTTGTAGACGGTGGTATATCTTGCACTGGAGATGTCTTTGTCTTGGTTAGGATAGAATGAGTCGATAATTGAACCAATGGCGACGTTACTTGCATGTCTGTACTTTGTTGTCGAGCTAAAGTACTAAATGCTGTTGTTGTTGGAACATGAGTGCTTTGGTCGAAAGTACGTGTCGTTTGAACCGTTTTACTTTCTTTTCGAACAGTAGTGTCTGAAGCAGACGGTGATGTTTTAAGAGACGTTTGACTTGCACTAGGCGTTGACTGATCGAGTGTCGTACCGCCATCTACACTTTCTTCGATTGTAGTATTTGTTTTAATAGATGTTTGACTGGTACTAGGTGTTGATGACTGTGCTAGTGTCATACCTTCATCTACATTTTCTTTTACTGTAGATTTTGTTGTAATAGACATTTGACTTGTACCTGATGTTGATAGTGCGAGTGTCGTACTTTCACTAACTATTTCATCAATTGTAGAACTTGTTTTAAGAGACGTTTGACTTGTACCTGATGTTGATAGTGCGGGTGTCGTACTTTCACTAACTATTTCATCAATTGTAGAACTTGTTGTAATAGACATTTGACTTGTACCTGATGTTGATAGTGCGAGTGTCGTACTTTCACTAACTATTTCATCAATTGCAGAACTTGTTTTAAGAGACGTTTGACTTGAACCTGATGTTGATAGTGCGGGTGTCGTACTTTCATTTTCAACTTCTTTGGCTGTAGATCTGGTGTCAATTGACGTTTGACTTGCACTTGGTGTTGATAGCTCCGGTGCCATACTTTCATTTACAACTGATTGTGTTGATAGTGAGAGTGTCGAGTTTTCATCTACAATTTCACCAACTGTAGATCTGGTGTCAATTGACGTTTGGCTTGCACTTCGTGTTGATTGATCTGGTGTCTTACTTTCAACAGATTGTGCTGATAGCGATAGTGTCGTTTTTTCATCTACAATTTCATCGGCTGTAGATCTTGTTTCCATTGACGATTTACTTGCACTTTCTGTTGATTCTGCCGATGTCCTACCTTTATCTACATATGGTTGTGTTGATAGTGAGTGAGTCGTATTTTCAACTACAATGTCATCGACTGTAGATTGTTTTTTAATTGACGTTTGACTATCACTTGATGTTGATTGTGTGAGTGTCGTGCTTTCATCTACAATTCCACCGACTGTAGATCTTGTTTTAAAAGACGTTTTACTTGCGCTTGGCATTGATTGTGCTGGTGTCGTACTGTCATTTTCAACTTCTTCGACTATAGAATCTGTTTCAATAGACGTTTGAATTGTACTTAGCGTTGATTTTGTGAGTGACCTACTTCCATCGACAATATCACCAACAGTAGATCTTGTTTCAAGAAATGTTTGACTTGCACTTGGCTTTGATTGTGCCGGTGTCCTACTTTCAACTTCAACTTCATCGACTGTAGATCTTGTTTCAATGGACATTTGCATAGTAATTGGTGTTGGTTGTGTCACTGTCGTACTTTCATCTACAACTTCGTCGACTGTAGAACTGTCTTTAATAGAAGTTTGACTTGCACTTTCTGGCGATATTACTCTGGTAAACATATCAGACGTCATTGTATAAGACACTGATTGATTTGTTGACGTGTTAGTCAATCCATGTGTGGTTTGACTGTCGACTCCTTGTTCGCTTTTAGCTGTATTTGTACTTACTGTCGGTATCTTTTCTACACTGGCCGTTGAGCGTTGATCTCGAACAGCTGGTATTGTAGGTGTCGTCAATGATTCAAGCGAACTCTGTATTTCGGTAGTCTGTTCCAGAAACATTGATACAGTAGTCTGCATTTTCGTTGTTGGGCTAGAACCCTGTATTGCCGTGATAGTGAACTGACCCGGAACATTGGATTCTGAATTCAGCGGCGATGTTTTTATCGTCTGTCCTCGAAGTGAAGTGTCTGTATTCTTAAATGTCAGTGTTGAACTCGGTTCTTGTACGGATGATTCTGTATTTAGCGGTGAAGTCTTTATCGATTCAGTAGCTAAACTCTGAGTTGATTGCAAGTCAGTTTTACTTTTGTGAACGATGGTTACTGTACTCGATGCGGAAGTGTGTTCCCAACTTTCCGTTGTTTGTATGTCGGCGCTTTGTTCTCGTTCAGTTGTTTCCGTTGGAGAGGTCGGTGTAGTAGACGGTCCGTATGAACTTGTTGTTGTTTGAATGTCGGTGATCTGTCCTCGATGTGAGGTTTCTACTTTCGACATTATCGTTGTCTGAGTTGAATTTTGTTGTGCTATTTTTCCAGTGCCTTGATCTTGTACTGATGAAACAAAGGTCTTTTCTGTTTCCCGATCAGAACTCTTAGTTGATGGAAATGTTGCGCTTTTATCTTGATCATTGGTTACTGAAGTCAATGCGGGAGTGTGTTTAACGAATTCATTTGTTGGTATTTCGGAGCTGGGCTCACGATTATTTGTTTCTCTTTCTGAATTAGTTGTCGTTTGAATGTCGGCTGCCTGTTCTTGATCTGACGTTCCCGTATACGTCATAAGGGTTGTGTGACTCTGGTTTTGTACGGATGATTCTGAATTCATTGGCGATGTCTCTTTCGACTCTTGGTCGTAACTTTGAGTTGATTGCAAGTTTGTGCTTCCCTGTCTATCGACAGCCGTAAAAGATGTTAATACCAAACTTTGTGTTGTCTGAATGTCGTCGTGTTGATCTAGTCCAGTTGTGTCTGGTTGTGAAATCGATGTTATCGACGCCCTATTTATTATCGTTGTCGTTTGAATATCGGCGGTCTGTCCTCGAATTGTATTTGACATTGTCTCTGCTTGGCTTGAATTCTTTGGTGCTATTGTGCTCTGCTCTTGTGTTAATGACCCTGTATCCATAGGCGATGTCTTTATTGACTTTTGACCCAAACCTTCAGTTGATATCAGAATTGTGCTCCAATCCAGATTTGCGGTCGTTGATGTTGATTCTGAAGTTTGTTTCAAACTTTGTGTTGATTGAATGTTGTCGTCTTGTTCTCGTTTTGTTGTATCTGAACGTGAAATCGATGTTACCGACACTCCATGTGGACTTGTTGTCGTTTGAATATTAGCGGTCTGTTCCCGAATAGATGATTCTATATTCGACGTCATCGTTTTTCGACCGGAACTAGTGTTTGGCGTACTTGTGCTTTGTTCATGTACGGATGGCCCTGAACTCAACGAAGATGTTTTTCTCGACGTTTGACCAGAATTCTGGGTAGAATGCAAGGTTGTGCTTTTCTCTTGATCGATGGTCGTCAAATTTGGTACAGAAGTCTGTACTAAAAATTGTGTTGTCTGAGCGCGGTTGCTCTGTTCTCGTTCTGTTGTTTCTGGATGTGAAATAGATGATACCGACGCATTATTTGAACTCGTTGTCATTTGCATGTCAGTGGTCTCTCCCCGAAGTGAAATGTCTGGATTCGACGTCATCGTTGTTTGACGTGAACTCTGTGTCGAGGTGCTTGTACTCTGCTCATGTGTAGATAACAATGAAATCTTTGGCGATGTGTTCATTGACTTTTGACCAGAAATCTGGGTTGAATGCAAGTTAGTGCTTCTCTGTCCTTTGGCAGGTGTTAAAGTTGAAGTGGACGTTTGTAATAAACTTTGTGTTGTTTGTGTGTAGTCATGTTGTTCCCGTCCACTTGTTTCTGGATGCGAGGCCGATGTTATCGACATTCTATTTGAACTCGTAGTCATTTGAATATCTGTTGTCTCTCCCCGAAATGAAGTGTCTGGATTAGACGTTATCGTTGTTTGACGATAACTGTTTGTGGGCATACTAGTTTTCTGCTCACTTACAGACGACTCTGATCCCGTCGGCAATGTATCTATCAATACTTGACCAGAACTTTGTGTTGATGGCAAGTTTGTGCTTTTCTGTTGATTAGCAGGCTTAGAAGTTGGTGCGGAAGTTAGTACAAAACTTTGTGTTATTTGAGTTTTGGCGTTTTGTTCTCGTTCAGTTGTTCCTGATGACGTTATGATCGACGTTCCATCCGAATTCATTGTTGTCAAATCGGCCTTCTGTTCTAGAATTTTATTCGACGTAATTATTATCGGCTTTATGGTTGTTTGCATGCTTTGCTCACGAACAGATGACCCTGATCCCATCGGCGACGTATTTGTCGATTCTTGACTGAAACTCTGTGTTGATTGCAAGTTTGTGCTTTTCAGTCCATTGGCCGTTGATGCGGAAGTCAATACTAAACTATGGGTTGTCTGAATGTCATCGTGTTGGTCTCGTTCAGTTTTTTCCGGTTGTGAAACCGATGTTATCGACGCACCATTTGTACTCATTGTCATATAAATATCGGTGGTCTGTCCTCCAAACGATGTTTCTTGATTTGACGTTATCGTTTTTTGGCGGGAACCTTTTGTTGATATGCTAGTGCTTTGTTCTAGTATGGATGACTCTGAATCAGTCGGAGATGTCTTTATTGACATTTGGCCCGAACTTTGAGTTGATTTCGAGTTTATGCTTCTATCTCGAGTGCTAGTAGTAGTTGAAGAGGAAGTTTGTTCCCTACTTTGTGTTGCCGGAGTGTCTCCGTTTTTGTCTTGTTCAGTTGTGTCTGCATGTGGCGTAAGGGTCATTAACGGTCTATCAGAACTATGTGTCGTTTGAATATCAGTGGTTTGTCCTCGAAGTGAGGATTCTAGATATCCCAATGTTGGTGTTTGGTTCAAACTTTTGGTTTGCAAGCTAGAACTTTGTTCTCCGACTAAGGCTCCAGTATTCGGCGTCGATAATTTGAGTGATGTTTTCCTTGAACTCTGAGTGGTTTTAGTAACGAAATCTTCTTGATTTAAGGTTTCAGTATTTAACTCTTTGGGCATCATCGACGTCGAGTTCAAACCCTGCACTGTTTGCATGTTATTACCTTGGTCCTCAGAAGATTGATCTGAATACGACTGTGACATTATCGTAGACGTAGGACTACTACTACTACTTTTTGTCTGCATGCCACCGCTTTTTCCTCGAGTTGATAGTTCTGTATGAATTGGAGGCATTTTCGTAGTTGATCGACTTAAACTTTGAGATGCTTGCTTATCAGTACTCGATGAACTAGCTGATGACTGCACAAAGGACGACGGCGTTTCCATTGAAGTGTGTTCTAACGTCTCTGTTGTTCGTATACTGGCATCTTGTTCTTCGACAGATATCCCTGCATGTGCTATTGACGTTTGTTCTGAAGTTTGGTCCGATCTCACAAGTGTTTGCGTGTTAGTTTGTGATCGAATGGATGTTTTAGATGTATTCGACGGTCTTATCGTTGTTTGTTTAAGATTCTGTGTTGTTTGAATATCTTCAGTTTGTCGTGCAGTCTCTGTATCCAGCGTATTCACTATAATAGACTGCGAAGTGTTGTTTATACTCTTGGTACTTTGCTTTTCTGTGCTCAGGGTTTGAACAATGGTTTCTGTCTCAGGCGGTGGCGTAGTCATGAAATGGTCCAAACTCAATGTGGTATGAATATCGCCATGTCCTTGGGTTGAGTTCTCTGTATTCGATGTTACCGTTTTTATACTGGCGCTTTGTGTTCGGACCGACGTCGTCTCTGTATTCAATGTTGAAGTTTTCATAGACTGAATATGATCCGAATTTTGTTTAGTTGGAATGTTGTCTGTTTGTTCTACAGGAGACTCTCGAGTTGAAAGCGAATGTACTATCGAAATATCAGCAGAGATCGATGATGGTTCTACAGAGGTTTCAGTACGCAACGGTAACGTTTGTTCTGATACTTGACCCACAGTCTGAGTTTTGTGCGTATTATCGGTTAGTTCTCCAATTGTCACCTCTGTCCTCGACGGTGTTGTTTTCATTGAAGTTTGAAATGAATTGTGTGCTGTTAGCAAATCAGCATTGTGTGTTTGAATTGAAGTCTTTGTATTCCATAGCGAAGATTTTGTTGTACTTTCGTCTATTGTTTCTTTGATTGTAGAACTTGAATAAAAATGAACTGGGTTTCCCGAATAATGTTTTACCTCTGTCGTAGTTACTTTCGGCGTCCCGCTCCCACTATTAGTGACACTTGATTCAACATTGTCCGAACTCTTTGTTGAGTGCAAATTAGTACTCCGTTCAAGAAATGTGGATTGTGAATTGAAATATGTAGTTTCAGTCTGTTTTCGTGTCGAAGTAGACGAAGTATTAGGAATTTCGAAATTGTCCTCGATCTTGATAGCTGACGTTATGAAACCCGTAGTCGAATTGTCCGTAATGTTGTGTTGCGAATCCCGTTTTACGGATGTCGTACTTTGTTCTGCAATTTCTTTTACAGTAGAACTTGTTTTTAAGTTCATTGTCTTTTCCGTAGAATGCATTATTTCAACATCAGTTACGAGCGGCGTTCCTATCCCATCATTAGTGTCACTTGTTTCCGTAATGGGTGTCGTAAAGACAGAGGGCATATTGCTAGATAAGGTTGTAGGTGAAACGTCTGCAGCTATGTAGGTTATATCTGACAGCTCATTAGATGGCGCACTAGAAGAAATCAAAGACTGTTTGTCAAATTTTGACGAGGTAGATGCACTATCTGATGTTTTAGTGAAGATGTCTCCATTATTAGCATTATTTGATGTATAAGCTGCTTTATTATCAGAATCTTTCGAAGTAGAGTAAAATTTTTGCGTGGAAGTAATCGGTAAACGAGAATGAGTTTTTTCATTTATACTGAGTTGACTTGACGGTTTAGACACTGGTTGGTGATCAGTAGTTTCTGTTAACATGTATTCATTCTGTGTTGATATTTCGTTTGTTGATAATATCGTATTTGATCTTGTGCTTTCACCAGAATGAGTTAGTGTGCTTGGCATACTTCTGGTATATGTCATTGCATTCGTCGAAAAAAAGGATGATGATTTAGACATATGAGGATCGTTATCTGTCATCAGGTTGGCTGTAGTTGAACCAGTCTTTGTTACTGTCGAACCTGAAGAGTATCCATTTACACTGTTTAAACTGTCTGAACTTTGAAGATCGTTTCTACTTGTTGACATAGCAATATTCGAGGTTTTCGGTTTCATGTTTGTATTAGAGGCATTTTCAACTGTTGAACTTTCAACAGATGGGAAAGGCGTTGAAATTGATTTCGAGTCCCTGGTTTCGGTTTTAATTAATGTAGTCGATAGGTCTGAATAATTGTTACTGTCTATTGGTTCTTGTGTTGTGAAATGCGTGAACGGAATATCTGTATCTGTGTTCACCATTTCATTGGATTTAGTTGAACTATCTGAAGCAGTAGTTGTCAACGTTCCATTGAATTCTCCTTCGGATTTCTTTTTGCCCGTTGAAGCTGTCGACCAAACAGAAACAATATCTGTCTCTGTTGTTTTTTGAAGATTCTCTTTACTTGATGGCAGTGGTGTCACAGTAGGTAAGGTTGATCTGTGAATTAATCCGCTTGAATGTCGAGTTGTTGATGTTGTTTTAGAAGTTGCAGCGAAATCATTTGATTTCTCCATTTCAAATGTAGTAATTGTCTCACTTGTTGTAGTCTCCAGATTTCCGGTTATCGTAGAGGCTACAGTTTTGTTATTGATGTCTTGTCCGTTATTTTGGTTAGTATCAGAGTTATTAATAGCTGTAGCTAAAATTGTATGCGTTGAACTATCAGACACTTCCGAGGTATTTTCAGCGCTGGTTGTTTGTTTAGAACTTGATAATGTAATCTTAACACTTGTTTTCTCGGTGTTGAGTTTGGTAGAGATTTTGTTAGCAAATGTTACTGAATTTTCATTTATATTCGTTGAAATTGCTTCAGTTGTGTCAACATCATTCGTTTGTTGAATACTCTCAGTCGATGTGTTTGTGTCACTGTAGGCATCTGCTGTGTCAGTAGGAATAGTTTGTTCGCTTAATGTAGGTCTTGCTGTTCTTGAACTTGAAACAGGGTCGATGGATATCGAAGGTGTAGTTCTTGAGACATTTATTGACGCATCGGTATTCAAGTCAATAGTTGAATTATTGGTACCTCTTGTAGATAGATCTACCATTTTGATCGTCGACGTTGGTGTCTTTGATTCAGTTGAGTTTTGAAGGGGTTTTGTGCTTACTTTATTATCTTCATAGTTATCTGTCGTAGTAATTCCTGACACCTGTTTAGAGGATATATCCAAGTTTTCAACGGTGGAAGAAGATATATCAGTCGATGTATTTTCAGAGTGATTATGTATAGTCGTTAAAGAGGGAGACACAGATATTGTCTTCAAATAGTGAATGTCTGAATGATCTGACGAAGTATTAAATGTTGTATGATTGAAAATGGTATTTGAATCAATAGGGTTATTGGTTGTGTTTATTGAGTAATCAGTTATAGTGTTAAATTCTTTTGTTGTTGAATCTGACATAATAGATTGATCTGTAGTGGAAACTATGTTCGAATTATAATCCCTAGTGGTTGAATATTCATTGAATTGTGATGTAGAATCCGTAGCTAAATCAGCATCGTCAGCAACAGAAGTATGTAGAGTTTGCCCAATAGTTGAATCACTAATTTTCATTCCAGTCTCTCTTTTAGTTGTTTCATCTAATTCAGAAACAAGCGACGTGTGAATTGCAGATTTAATGTAGGTTGTAAGTTCTAATGTTTGGGTACTAGTAATAGGAGGGTTGGTTGAGTAATTTCCGTTAATTAATTTATTGTCTGTTGTTTTATTTTCATTATTGATTTCGTCTGTGTTTTGTAGCGTACTTGGCTCAGTCGCTAGTGAAGTAAATTGTCCATTTGTGTTATTGTTGAAATATGTTGAACTCAAAACGTCAGATTCGTTAAAGGTGGTATCTGTTGAATACGACGATTGTATGCTTGTGTTACTAGGAAAGACGTCCATCGCTTGTGATGCAGATGTGGTTTTGGATGAAGTCCATGCATGCTTTATGGTTGTACCAATATTGTTTGTATTAATTTGCTCGGTAGTTGAATCTGTTGATGTCGTATTATTATACAACGTTCTTTCTTCTGAGAAGTGGTCTTTTAAGTCATCTGTGGTATGCAATTTACCTGCTCCTGTATTTACTATTGTGGCTCCAGACAACGGAATCTTTTCACTAATTGGTGTTTGTGAGGTCGGATCAGGGGTTATTTTTCTATCCCATGATGTAGAGCCAGTATGTAAGAAAGCGTTCGTGTTTTCTGTTGTAGATGCTTGTATGGAATTTATGTTTGATTTTGTCAGGCCAGCTGTACTTGTAGTTGTTGTCTTAAGAGACGTTATCCGTGAGTCATGTAAGGAATCTGTGACATGTTCGCTTACAATTTTTTGCATAGTAGAACTGGGTGAGGTTGAAAAAGAACCTTTGTCTTCCGCGTTAACCACATTTGGACTTGATGTTTCAGTTATATTTGAAATATTACTTATATTGTTCAGGTACACCGAATCGGTAGGTAAAAGTTCCGTTGTATTATCGCCAGTGGCAGTCGAAATGCTTGAATCGCTTTCGATGTAACTGGATGATTGGGTTTGTTGCGGGATCTCATTCGTAGAATATCCAAATGTCGTGACTTCTGATGGATGATCAGACACATTGTTAATTGTACTGGGAACGCTTTTAATTTTAGTAGAGGCAAGTAGTTGCGTTGTTGCCTTGCTTTGATAAGAAACAGATTCAATCCCTTTATTGACATCTGAGACACTGTCTGTTCCATAGCTCGAGTAAGTCGTTTTTTCCTCAATGGTGTTTTCTTTGGTTATATCTGAACCTGTTACATGTATATTTGTACCACTACTAGATATAATCATTTGGGACATGGGCGTAGTTTCATGATCATGGGTTAACCCTAATGAAACGGAACTTTCCGAAACCCTGGTATACCCCTCAGTACCAGACTTGCTTGACAAAGATGCTTGATCGGTTGGCACACTTTGTGGGTTGTTATTATTGATTGTCATGTAATTGGGACTTGCACTGTTCGGTACTTGCACTGTGTTTGTTGCTCTCGTTTGGCCTGAGGAGGCATCTACTTTTGTGGAAATATTATCGACTGGATTAGATGTAGAAGTGAAATGAGTTATTGTAAATGGTGTAGTTTCATCTGTTATTTTGTTTGTGAATGAGTCGAATTGCTGTTTTCCAGAGGTTAATCCCCTACTTTGAACGTCTGTTATGGATTTGACGGTTATATCTGAACTTCTTTGAACTCCATTTGATGTATCTGAACTTTCCAACTTCGTACTAGTTACTGTTGGAAGGATACTTGAGTCACTATTTGATACCGATGTACCAGTATTATTTGTTGAATCAAGTGCAGATAATCCAATCGGCGGCGTTTTATTCGTGGACATTTCTGTCATTAATTTTGAGTTATTTGTACCAAATGTTTTTCCTGGCGTCTCTGTTGTTAGTTTTCTTGACGTAGAGTGTTCTTCATTGGCAATATGCGAGTATGCAGAGGTTAATGTTGATTTATCCCTTGGGGTAGCATCACTATTATTAACTGTAGTAGTATCTATGCTAATTTCGGTATCATGCGAAATGTTTGGGATTGTACTTGTTGTGCTGCTTACTCTAACGCTCTTCGAATCCAGATATAATGTTGACAGTCTTTGATGGGTCGAGTCCACACTCTGTGTATTTGTTTTTGCAGCACGTTCAGTATTTTGGTCATATGCGATTGTGTTTATACGACTAGTAGACGGATCTGACGCAAACGACTCAGAAATCAATCCACGATCATGTATTGCTTTAGTTGACGACGATGCAGATGTTGAAGACTGTATCGTTGTACTAAATTGATTTCCCGATTCTGCAGAAGTCAGAGGTTCTGTGGTTAATTTGTTATTTACAGATGTAGAGCTATCCGAGATTTCTTCTGGTGCTATATTGGTGTTAGTACTCGAATCAGCGTCCGTTGCTAATGGCGTATTAGAAGTATTTGGTACTCTGTCAGATGTTGTTTTATCAGAATTTGAATCGCTTATTGAAATAGTCTTAATCGTAGAAACTATTTGTTCATTAGATACAGTATTATTTGTCGATATATTTGTACTGTTGTTATTTGTCATTGAAGCTGAATATGAAACGCCTTCTTTATCATAATTAGTGACTTTTGAAGTCTGGAAAGCCATCTTTTGCGTGAAAGAAAACTCAGTAATTGAACTTGAGTTTGAACTAATTTCCGTTTTAGAAACAGGCACAGTAACTGATGATCGATGATCATTGTTTTGGCTATTATCTGTTCTAATTGTTTCCGTAATTTCAGATTTTGTTGACGGTGTAGTTTCAGTATATTTGCCGTCAATTTCAGTGTTTGTTGTTCCGTTTTTTGACATCTTGGACATATCCGTATCAACATTCGCTGTGTGGCCTTTGATGGCTGTTGTAGCACTTTTGACTGGATAGAAAAATGATTTGGAAGTTGTATTTTGTAGATGTTCATTTGTCATGGCGCTCTGACCAGACTCCGATTGTTTTGTACTTGGATTCATTTCTGTACTTCCAGTAATAGATCTTAATGATGTATTACTTACATTTTCTATTGAAACTAGTGTAGATTGCGAATTGTTTTTATCGGATCCAGGCGTTGTCGAATATTCTTTCGAATTGCCACTTGTTACGATGGAAATTGGTTGTTCAACACCTGAATATGTCGCCGTCTTTTCAGTTTCTGAAGCCAAATTCAATGTACTGTATGTGTTGCTATTAGATAGAAATTTTGATTTACTATCAGTGGATGCTAAACGGCTTGATGCTTCAGTTCTGTTCACAACATTGATACTTTCAGTTACAACATTATCTGGTCCTGACGGAGAATTTGAATTAACATCCGTGCCACTCGTAACAAAAGAGGATGTCGAAAAATGGCCGTTTAAATGTTTAGTTTCTCTGTCTGTTGGCGATACAGACTTCGATAATGGCACTGCATGACTGTTAGATGATTTTATGAAAGAAGTTGACGTTAATGACAACGTGCTGGATTCTGTAATGCCAAATGGCATTTTGGACGACACTCTGTGCGTTGTAGGTGCTTCAGTCGTACCTATTTCAAGACCATTGCTTGAAATAGACTGACTCATAGAGTGTTCTTGACTTTCTGTATTAGCAAAAGCGGGTGTCGATTGCTTGGTGGTCATTTGACGTGTTTCCATTTCAATAGGCATAGCGACTGTTGTATTCATATTCGTATCGGTAAAATTTGAAGCCTGTCCCGTACTAACTATGTCTTCTTTAGTTTTAACTGAAGTTTCGTCAGGTATAACTGTAGACAAGAAATGAGTGCTTAAGACTTCTACAGAGTTTTGATTCATTGTTGTCGTGGTTGTTGATTCAAGATTCCACTCATCTGTGTTATAATTTGTTTCTTTTGTCCATGACGATTTAGAATGACTTGTAGCAGTTTTCATCGGACGTGACGTTAATTCAATGTTAGAATTTGAATTGATAGTACTTATTTGATGTGATTGACTTTGTAAAATCTCTTCATTGGTAGAATGGCTATGTGTTGTGGTTTTCATGCTTACAGCTTCAGATTTATCTATAACACCATGTGCGCTTGTAGTGTCATAATGAGGTTGAAGTAGAGTAGTTTCTGAATCGACAGAGAATTCGGGAGGTTCATTTGAGGTCTGTTTGCTAGATTGATGTGTTGCTATGTCGGTATTTCTATCGTTTGTGGTTGATTCTTGTGAACCGACACTTGGAGTAATGGATCTAAAAAAAATATTTTCACTTGTGGCATCCTCTGATAAATGATCACTTACATCTTTTGTTGGTGGGTTGTGTGTTAAATCGATTGTAGAAGTATTACTTGAATGTGTCATAGCGTTTGTACTATGCGGGAATCCTTCATTTGAATCGGGAGTTTTGACTCTTGTAACATCTGTTTCATCTGGTGCTAATACACCAGTGCTTAATACAGGAGTCATGGTGTTCATCTTATTTGATGTTTTAACTGAATCCATCTATGCATTCTCATCGCTTGTAGCGAGTGAATTGGTAGATGGAATCATGGACGGTTTCGTTTTTATGAATGTTGTACCCGAATTTCCAGTCACAGTATTATGGTTATTTATTGAGGTTACTGTGCGACCAGGTGTTGATAAAGTTGAATAAGGTCCAGCGATCGGTGCAGATTTTGTTTGTTCCGCAAATGAAATTGTTGTTTCTGAATTCAAAGAACTGGAATGTTGAACTTCTTGGTTTTGGCCAGTAGATTTTGACTCTTCTTTGAGGAAGTCTTGAGTTGAAATTGCCATTGACTCACCCATCATATCACTATGAGCATCTGTATCAACGCTTGATTGTGTTGAAATAATATCTGATTCTTTAGTTCCATTGGTGATGCTTTCACTTAATGGATTATGTAACAATTTTGTAGAAACACTATCTTTAAAACTCGCGCTTGTTGTACTGTGTATCGATGTGGTTGAATCGCTGGACATTGGTTTTAATTTACTTGTTGATAAATCTTCGTTAAATCCCGAATTTGTCCCGTAATTGTCGTCCGAAAAATGTACTTCGACCGTTGTTTGACTTTCAGTAGACATAGTTGTTGTTTGTCCCGGGGTACTTTTATCAACTGCAGTATAAATATCTTCTGACAAAGTTATATGTGATTTCATTTGTTGCATATCTGAGGATGAAGGTGATGAAGGATGTGTTATCGCAGAATTCATGATCGCGCTAATGTTTCTTGTAGAGCGGTTATCGTAGTCTGTTGTGTTTTTCATAATACCTTCGTCGTGACTAATGACTTTATTAGATTGCGGTGAAATACCAGTATTTCCAAATGTATTTTCAGGTGTTGTGGCATATCCTGTATCGTGATTATCTGTCGACTTTTCCGAAGACGAAGATGCTATTGTTGACATATTCGGTATTAATGCACTTGTAACGGTATTATCGCTAGCAGCGATAACTGTGGTCTGTGTATTGGATGTTAAATGTACATCACCTTTTGTCGGTGTTTCAGCTGCAAGTTCATTATCTAGTGATTTGTTCTCGATGTTATTGTTCAGCGTAGGCGTGATATCCTTTGATGTGCTTTTAGAAGTGGTTGACATTGTTACTGATGTATGAATAGGGTCAGATTTGATCGATGGATTGCCGGATTTCATCACATCATTGATATCAGTCATAAGTGTTTCTTTCATAAATTCTGACGTTGTTATGTGACTTGGACTACTCGTTGTTTTCGTTCCTTTAATGGTCGTCTCAGAAGATAGTATGCTATCGATGTTTAGAAGTCCTGTATTTTCGAAACGGGAGTCTGTGGATTTGGCTTTCGTACTCGACACTTCCTCGTTATCTAAAACTGTTGTTCCCTGAACCGATGCCATTGTATTTGTCTCTTCAAAAGATGCTGTCGACAAAGTTGATTTTAATGCACGTGTAGATATTGCATCTACTGTATAATCCGATGAGTCAGTTTTTTGCGACCGCATTATGTCCGCTGTTTTACTGTCTTCACTTGATGTAAGTATATGCTGCTCATTACCGTTGGTTGTAACTGAAATTTCACTACGACCAGAAGATATTTTATCCGCTCTTTCAAGTGTGGTTGGGCTGATATTTGATACAGTGTTCCACTGTTTAGTCACATAACTATCAATAGTATTCTGATTTGTTGGTGTTATCATTTCCGTGACTGCAGTGGTTGTTCCTGAAATACTGCTGTGAATGTCAATGTTATCAGACGAGTCAGAATCTGTAGAATATGCCTTCTCACTTTTTGACTGTGTTGCCGTGATAAAAGATGGGCCGTTGCTTATCTTTGTTTCTGTGGTTTCCGTATGGCCATGTGTTGCAGTCTGGAATTCCTGTTCAAGTTCGGACTTCATTTTGTTGTCTGATGTTGTTGATCTAATCGAAGCTCCAGATTGAAGTTCGGTAATCAGTGTTTTTGATGATATTGTCACCGGGTCGATGTATTCTAAATTATCTAGGGATGAGGATCCGTCTCCGTGTACTGTGGAAATATTATCCATTGATGTAGTCACTCCACCAGTTTCAGTTGATTTAGAAATGATAGCGGTTGCTTTTCCTGTCGGTGACGAAAACGACTGTTGTTGGGTTCTTTCTGTTTCTTCTATTCCATAACTTGTTGTTTCCGTATAAGGGTCACTTACTGTAATCTGATCATTTGTAACATCGCTTACATATGTTGACATAACTCCTTTATCTGAAGAGGCGCCATCCGCATGATTGTAATCTCCAGAGTACGGTCGTGATCCACTTTCTGGAGTCATTTGTTTAGGAGTGGGCATAGATGTTAATTCAGATGTTTCAGGGTCAGCAGTAGTACTAGTTGAAGTAGAATTTGATATTTCGTTTAAGTGTTTCGAATGAACATTTTCTGTAATAGTACTGTCTGGTTCAAACATTTGTGTAGAGCCAGATGTTAAATCTTTAGTCGATATCGATACAGTTGTTTTTAATGGGTGCTCATTATTTGTCGACAAATTTGGAAACTGTTGGTTATGTTTGGTTGCTGTGGCTTGGGTCGTCTCGTCGTTGTTCAAGTCATTGTCCCCAAGTGAAGTCGTCGATTGATGAAATACAGCACCTTTTGAAGAGATGATACCGGTTATTGATGATAAGGATCCGGGTGTTGTGGACTTTGTTTCTAAGTTGTCATAATGTTCATGATTAGTTGCTGCTCCTATCGGTGTTTTTGAGGTAAGAGGCACATTTTGGCTTAAGGTGTTTACCTCATCTGCGTTAGTGTGATCAGATGGAGAATTAGTAATTCCGTGATTTGTTGGAAGTGCTGTTCTTGTATATATATTGTAGGTAGAAGATTCACCGGTCTCCATCTCGGAAACGGACAAGGAATGTGTATTATTCTCAGTAACTCCCGTGTTCGGTATGTCAGTTTGATTTGTTATCGCAGATTTCATCGTTGATTCGGTACTTAGTACTTCAGTGGCGGATATATTAGACAATGTGCTCTCTTCAATATTGTCCAACGTTTTATATGATGTTTTTGTTTGTTTTGTTGTTATCATATCATTGATTATTTTTCCTGGAGTGGATGGAACATTTGTTGTTGTCGAATAGGCTTTAGAATTGGTGTGCCCATAGTTACTTGTTGAAGCTTCGCTACTATTCATTATATCGTTATATTGGGTTGATGTAGATAGTCTATTTGAAGTCATACTTACAACTGGAGCATATGTGTCCATTATTGATTCCGCTTCCCCACTATGAGGTGAAGAATCAACGCTGGGCATTGTCTGGCTAGTCGCATGAATAGAACGTTCTCGTCTTATTATTCGCTGCGTGCTGGTATATGTTGGAAACACCACACTATTTAATGCATTATCTTTTGTATTTGTAATTTGTGACGAAACGGTCGCACCTGCTGCAAGTGTGTTTGAAACTGTTTCGACCGTTTGGATAGAATCAGTCGTTTCACTACTTGAAGACTCGTCAACTGTGTTTGCTAATACTGCTGTAGAATAGTCTGCTCGTTGTTCAGCTGTGACAGTGGTATTTTGTGGCATTATAGAATCAGGTAATTCATTAGTATATGTTGACTTACTGCTTAAACTAGTCATATGGAAAGAAGCTTGTGTTTTGGTGGAATCAGTTGTTTTAGTATTTGAAGACCCGTCAACTGGTTCTACTAAAACTTTTGTGGAATGATCTGTGCTATATTCAGTTCCGATTGAAGTAGTAGTGTGTGGTATTTCGGAATTAGGAGATTCATTAGTGTGCATTGACATGCTGCTTAACCCAGTCATTTGTGTTGCCAACTTCGTTATTTTTCCAGGAAAATAATTATCATTTGATGCTGATTTGGATGTCGTATCATATTGTTTTGTATCTTGTAACATGGCCGTGGTAAGATCTCCTTGGATTGTATTGGGATGTGTTTCCCCTTCATCCTCTGTAATTTTGTGATTGAGCGTAATACTTGTAAGAGTTTTTTTGGTACTCTCCATATAGCTAGTTTCTAGATTTGTATGTGTGCTTGGATTAAGTGTTGAATATAGTTTCAGTTGAAGTTTTGTGGAATCCGGTGATTTTTCATCTTGAGTGTTTGGCATGGTTTTGTCTGCTGCCGATGTGTCTATAAAATCATCTGAAGACGTTGAACTAAATTCTGTTGTCACATAATCGGTTCCAGTAATTCCGAAGTTGTCCGTAGTCGTTTGTGGCACATTTATGCTGTTAGCAGTTTTTGTACCGTATGTTTTATCAGTAATGGCATTATTAAACGATTCAGTTGTTGCTTCATGATCTAAAGTGTGTCCATCTTGCAACGTTATTTTATTCGTCGTTCTTGATTTGAATATGTCCTTTTCAAATTCAGTCGTGTCGAAGAGAGATGCAGGTTGTATAGTTGCTGTATGCAAATCTTTAAACATTGTTGATTTATCATCGGGATATTTTGAAACACTATTTTCTTCATCGATGGTATCGAGATTACTTCCTTCAGCAGTTGAACTTTTATGCTGATTTGCATAGGTAGTGGGGAGGCTTGATTCTGAAACTGAAGTTTTCATGGAATGTGTTGAGGAGACTAAATTAGTGGAAGGTGACAGCGTAGAAGATGACCTAGATTCTTCAGCAGAACGTAGTTCTGTAGTTCGGTCTATTAATGGTTCAGTCGAACCAGCTCTGCGTGTGGTCAATGGCTTCTCGTCGACTGTTTTTGACGTGTGTTGTAAACGGCTTGAATGAACATTTGTCGACAAATAAGCACTTGCTAAATTGATAGTTTGTGTATTTGATCCAGACAAACTCATATCGCTAGATGGAGAATTATTACTTAACTTTGTGGTTGAAGTAGTTGTATCTTGCCTCTGCGTGACATGTAATTCAAAGTCCGTGGACGGAATATGAGAATGAGTAGAAGGTGTTTCATTACTGTGCATATTAACGTCAGTAGACCGGGTATACGCCGTTGTATCAGTTTCCTTGTATGTAATCTCTCTTGCATTTGTAGTAACACTATTAGATTTTGTTGGAGTTACGTTGTCGTTGACTGTCTCAGTGCTATTTGGTGGTTTCATTTCACTGGTCGCCTCACGGCTATCATCGTTGTAGTCATCATGTAATGTTGTAAGTAAATGTCGTACAGGCGTACGGCCATTGGTATGGCTCTCCGATACTGACTCCTGAATTGAACTATTTTCCAATGAAGGATCTTTAGCCATGGTAGAAGTAATAGTCGAAGTAGTAGCTGATCTTTTTGTTGAAGAATATTTGATCAAATCATCATCGTCATTCGTTATTTTCGTTGAAACGATTGCACTATTCAATTCAGGGTTCATTGTTGTCGCTTGTGAATTAATCTCAGATCTTGTTGATATCCAGTCTGTGTGATATCGACCTGATGAAACTTCAAATTCATCAGATGGTTCTCTGAAATCACCTGATGCTTGCGCAGGTATCTCGGTAACAGGAGAAGTATTTGTGATATGTTTGTTTGTCAGCTTTACTTTAGTTGTGGCTTGTGAAGTTTCGTAATTGGTTGGTATAAATCCCGTCGTATTGACCATCTCAGTAGTTGTGTCATACGTGCTCCTTGAGGGTTTTGAAAGCTTGTCAATATCACCTTCGTAGTATGATACAGAGATTTCTGGCATATCTGACGATGTAGCAGATGGTTCAACTATTACATCGTCGGTATATTTTACAGTTGCTATATCGTCCATAACATGACTTGTAACTGATAGTGAAGAAAGTGTATCAATGCGTTTTGATGTTGACTCAGTCATCTGGGTCGACGCTACGGCTCTGTCGGTTATGTCAGCAGTGTTTTCATGAGGAGAGAAATCAGTAACCATCTTTGCTTGAGTAGCAGCCCTTGGTGTTTGTGATAGTGCTGTTTTTAATTCTTTTTCACTCGCAAATGAACTTGTCGGGCGAGATTCAACTACATGTTTTGTGCTCAAGACTGTCGAATGTTTTGTCATCATAGGAGATTGTTTTGTATTAATACTGTCTCTAGAGTTTAAAGTATTCGTTAGTATTGTGGAAATGTCCTCATTACCATTAAATGGTACGTCTGATGTTTTATCGAGATCGACACGAGAAATGGTTTGTCGTTGAGACATGTCGTTTAAGTCTGAATATTGTTCAGACTCTGTAGAAGATTTATATGTGCTACGAAAACCATGAATTGTATTCTCCGAAATAAAAGTGTTGGGTGGTCTTTCAGATTTGGTGGTAACTTCGTAATTTGTTGACGAACTGATACCGGATGTCCCATCTCCTGTTGTAAAAGGGTCAAGCGACATTTGATGTGTGTTCTCATCTGTGCTCGTTTTATAAATTGTACGTTTCATGTTATACTGAGACACTGTGCTATCAAAAGCATTTGACACATCGCTGTGTTTTGACGATGAAATACTAGTAGCACTATTTTCTGTTTGCTGATATCCTGAATCATCATGCGTATCACCATCTCTTACCGAGAATGTACCTAATTCTGTAGAGGTTAAATCTATATTTGAAGAGTCTGTAAAATAATGTTGCGTGGGATCAGAATCCGTGTTCAAATCGGTTGCAACATTGAGCGAAGACGCAGTTAGAAATGTACGGTTCTCTGGTTCACCAGTATTTAGGCCGTTATATGAGTTCGTCGAAATTATGTTTGATGATGATGTAGCCATTTCGTCCCCCGTTTCATTGATCAAACCTAAAAGATGTTTTCCAATAAGAACTGAAGTTTTAAACTCAGTGTTCTGTGAATTATCTGACTTTGTTGTGACCTTTCTTAATTGACTAGTTACCGTCGCTTGTTCTCCTGTTGATATCAGTGTTTCCTCATTGACATCCGACGAAGTCCGTATTTGTTCAGTGCTTTCTGCACTACTTTGTGCATTTTCATTAAACATTAACTCATTATCTTTGAATATCGATGTAGAAACGACTTCACCAGAAATAACTGATGATGTATGTGGATATTGGGATGAAAGTTTGCCCTCGGTGTTTGAAGAAAATGTTGAAATTTCTGAGAGATTCGTTTCTTCAGTCGATTTTGAATTCACTAACTTAGTCACTGTATCTAAGTCGGTCGTGTGTAAATCATCAGATATTTGATCATTGTTCGGCACCTGATTTATAGGGAAGGTTGCATCTCCATTGAGTGTAGTTACTTCGTTTGAAGTTTTTGTTACTGTACTTCTTTCATGAATAACAGTTTCTGATTTAGAGTTGAACATGCTGTTGTCTACTGTTGGGGCTGATGATAGTACCTTCTGATGATGTGTGGTTTCCGCACGGGTATTGGTACGTTGCGTTTCGGATGTCACGTGTCTTTCGGACTCATCCATGCTTTTCTGTGTTGTCATAGACATACCTGTTTGATGAGTTAGATAAGCGTGCGTCAGTTCAGCGTCCATACTTAGATCTGATGATGTTGAAACTGAAATGTCATTTGTAGTTTTCATACTATTTGTAATATGATTTGGAAGCGTCTGTTTCTTTGTTTCTGCTGTTGTGGTTTCAGTCTCGTCACCTGAAAAGATATCGCCAAATGTCTGGTCTTCTTCTAAGTGCTTGTCAAACTGCTGCGTAGTTTCTATGTCCCCTACAACTGTAGTAGTCGTTTCTGAAAGTGCATGATGACAGATGCTTTAGAAGCAGTTCAAGAGTAGCAAGGTTAATATAATTATAATTATGGAGGGGCGAGTTTGTTCACAATAAACTATACAAGAAGTCTGTACCACCATTAATATGTATACTTTTCTTCTTAGATCTAAGTTCAGTCAAACATGTAAACAAAGGTCATCCTTGGAAAAGATACAAAGTGGAGGTAGCTTTTGTTCAGAGGTAACTTTGTTCAAAATGATCGAGGATTGTTTTTTAAGAATGACCTTTATTCACAGGATGGCCTTTATTATTCGGAGATTGTCACTAAGATTTGACATATTTCGTATGTCAGGCATAAATTACATTATAGAGCAATTGTGCCGTGAGATATGAGAGAGGCTAATTGATATTATGACATTTTTTGCTTAAAAACGACGTAGAATGTCAACATCCGTTGTCTCGATATATCATGTTTTATTTTTTTATAGTTTTACTAAGTTGTTTACAAACGACAGTGTTTGTACTTGACAAAACAATTAGGCTATGTCTTGTGAGCTTAGTTCACTCTATTTTTCATGTCAAACAAAACAAGTTTTTTTCTCCATGCGATTTATCAACGTTTACAATCTTTACAATGACAAAAAATAACTTTTACTGCTTTCCTATACTATAATGATTGATCACTCGATGTCTAAAATCAAATTAAGTTGAACTTGTGTTAGCGGCATCTCCGACTAAAGGCCACCCTGTCACCGAACAACGACCCATGTATAGTATAGGTCTTTGCTATGGATACGATACAGGCTATTCTTTAAAATCCGTCATTGATTAATAAGAATGAAATAACCTCCGAATAAAGACCACCTGTCAATAATGGCCACAATTTATCTTTACCAAGGGTAACCTTTGTTCATAGGTTTGACTAATTGTCTAACTTGAATTCTGAAGTTTTATAATGGACAATAATACATCAATAAAATATCAATTATGTATCACCCGAAAATCCTTTCATTTATAAAATCTACATTTTAAAAATCGGCAATAATAATTTCTGATATGCAAAGTTATAAAATGTTTTAACTGCAATAATAAGACGTGGCTTTTATTGATCATTATCAAGAACCGGGTTTAACTTAAAATGTAATGTTTTTAATTCAATTCCTCAAAGAATTACACAGTGATATAGGGCGTAAAAATTGTTTGATTCTGGTTACCTGACCGAAATTATTTTTTCTATAAGGCCCCAGGAACGGAAAGTCCACGTTCTTATTCTTTACCTTTCCGTGCGCTTTCAAGAGCCAAAAAAACCCGAGCTACCTACCCTATTTCTAATGATCATGTAACCAGAAAAGAAACAAACAATTTTAAGGCCAAGTTCTTACCCGAGAGTTTTCCATTGTGTGTTATAAGTCCTGTCATTGTTGTATCATCACTTATTAGAAGATTCTTTGTATCTGAACCTGAAGTATCCATTATATCTTTGGTCGTTGTTTTAGTTCCATCCACGTATGTGTCAGTACTTGACTCAGATATAGTGTCAACTTCTGACGTTATGTTTTTGTCAGTTGTGAAAACGTCGGTTGTCGTTTCTGGCACCATGGTATTACTAACAAATTGCGATATTTCAGATGTGTTGTCATCTATAGGCAATTCTGTCTTAGAATCAGTAGGTACAGCTTGTGTGTTCGTGAAAAAAGTTGTTGTCGTTTCTAGCACAATGCTGTTGCTCGCAACTCTTGATATTCCGGATGTGTTGTCTTCTACGGGAGATTCTGTCTTAGAATCAGTAGGTACAGCTTGTGTGTTCGTGAAAAAAGTTGTCGTTTCTGGCACAATGTTGTTACTGACAACTCTAGATATTCCAGATGATTTGTCACCTACGGGTAATTCTGTCTCAGAATCAGTAGATCCAAATTTTGTGTTTGTGGAATAAGTTTGATCTTGAAGCTCATTATTTACTGTCGACAAGGGAGAAGACTCTGTAGGTATTGAATTAATCAAAGATACAGACATTTTGTTACCTATTTCTTTCCAGTTTGATACTCCTTTTTGTGTTGATGTTTCAACCTTTTCAAGAGTTTCAAACAATGTGGTTTCCATAGGTTCATCCCTTTCAGTAGAACGTGAACTCTGGTCATTTCCTTTCGTGTGTGTGCTTTTTGTAAATGTCAAATTATCACTTGTGAGATTGTCAGTGTTTATTTCAGTACCAGCAGATGTGCCGCTAGTTTTTGCGTTTATTTCGCTGCTGACTGGGGCCTCATCTTGTTTTGTAGACGAAACAGTCTCCTGTGTTGTTGTTTTATCTAGTTCTGTTATCTCGCCCGTATCCTGTGTATGCTTCAACGTGGTTTGATCCATAGTTTCGGAAGTTTTCAGCGAATTTGTGCCGGTTGCTTTACTAAAAGTGTCAATGGAGTCATCTTGTATCATCGTGGATGACTGCTTGTGAATTAAGTCCATTGGCGTTGGCTCTGTGCTTCTACTAGTTGGCAATTTAATGTCTGTAATGGAAGTACTTGTATCGTAATGTGGTCCATCAGAACTGTGTATGCGTTGTTTAGACGTTTCTGACGATTCTGTGAATAAATACTTATCACCGTCTACCATTGGAGTTCTCGTGTTGTTTGCATCTTCTTGTTGACTTTCTCGGGTTTTTATTTCACTTTTTACACTTGTTGTTGCTTCTGTATATTCATCGGTGACATGTGCGTCTGTAGTTGACGTCATCCCATCAAATGTATCGTGGATACTATCTGGTGTTCCGTCATATATTTCACTGACGGCAGTCATCGGAAGATCCGAATGATTTGTTGAGCCCTCATAACTGAAACTTTGCACATTATCAGAAGTCACGGTGTCTATTATCTTGCCGTTATCCGTTTCATTCTGTGCTTTTAGAGTATCAGTTGTCTCTGTTCTAGAATAAGATGTTTGATCAGACACTTCTATTCCATTATATATTGGTACCAATATAGAGGTAAATATGAATAATATCATAATGTAACATGTTAAGTCACTATCCATTTTTTATCTTCCTACGCTAGTGATTTGGTTATCACTGTTGTCGAATTATTTAAAATATTCCCGAAATAACCGAAACATTGTACACGGTATACTTATAATCACAGTACTGGAGGAGAATTCCTTTGTTTGAGAATTTATAGAGATGTTTTCAAATTTCATAGATTCAGCAGCTGGTAATGAAAGTTATTTCCATGTAATAGTTTGTCATAAAATACAAATAATGGCGATAGATCTATCTGTGATTTGTTCGCAGAGGATACAAGAAAGTCTTTGGGCTAGAAAGTTCTATGTGTATTTATAAGGTAAATTAACAGTATCCAATTTCCGTTGGTTATACAGTTATGGTGTAATTTAAGTGTTTAGCCGTTACCCGTTTATGTTGATGACAGACACAAGCGGAAACATAAAGCTATAAATTGTATCGCTTCGCCACAGATCTGGGTACACGAACTTTATGTAAGGACTATGGGACAAAAAAGATGTTAGCACAATCGGGGGAAAACGCATCTATCAGTCCCATTTTTTTTCGTTCTAAACTACTAAAATGTATAAGTGCTTTAAACTGTTTTGTGTCATCCGATATAACAGTATCGTAAGATTGTTTGGTAAGATGAATTGTCTTTATTTGTATCAAATGAAAATAAATTAATAACATCTCAGCTTGATATTGTATTTATCAATCAATGTGATCTTTTTTGTAATGCATGACAAAATTTCAATAAACTATACAACAGCTTATTAACGAGAGTATGCATCTCCTGTGTTCTCTGGCGTCCAAAGACCTCGTCGATCGAAACTCTTCTCAGATGTGGTTATTTATTGGTAATCCTATAGGAATGATCGTATCCAAATAAATTCAATTACAGTCCAACCTGTGTTAGCGACCATCTCCGAATAAAGGTCATTCTGTGAATAAAGGCCATTCTTAAAAAAGCCATTGTTTATTTAGAACAAACTTACCTCCTAATTAAGGCCGTCTGTCAATAGAGACCACATCCATGATGTCTTTCCAAAGGATGGCCTTTGTTCACAGGTTTGACTGTATATGTTTATCTGGTTGTGTCATTGTATCTAGGGAATTTAATGAAAGTACATTGATCATTAAAGGTGTCTCATCAATTCATAACAGGCAGGTGAATTTGATGTTAAACTGTGGATATTGTTCAATCATACATGTCATTGTGTACCAAATGATAAAGTGGTATTTATACCAATTATTAAATATTGTATCATCCGTAATACACATGTATGTTTAATATCTAACGTCTAATCTTTGAAGGGACTTGAAGCACCACCAGTACTTCGTATGATTAGTAACATTCACAGACCGACTAATTCATTTTGCAGCAATTTGTGTTCATGGATATTTAGATATTTACTGAGACTGATATGGTCAGTTGGTGAGCCACCAGCTAGTTAAATAATGGCTACCTTAGGCCCATCTCAGCCAGGCACCCGGCAGAAAGAGAAGGGATTCGGGAGGTACTGTGCGCACAAAAGAGAGGTGCGTGTCTCATGAGCCAACTTGGCTGGCCCTTTCAATAGGGGTGACACTGTAATAAACAAAACCTTTACCATCTATACATGTATAGTATAGGTCTTTGTTTACGTGTTCATGTATTCGTGGCATATGTTACTTAAAAATAAGTTTTCTCATCTCTATTTGTCAATGTCCGAGTAACTACAATTTAACTATGATATACAAGTGTTTTATTACAGGAAATTAAATGTAATTCGTTGTGGTAGCTATATAAGTCCTACTGATGTAAATTTAAATCGCAAATTATAACTTTTATTCATCAATAGTGGCAGAAATACCTATTCGAAATTCAACAAAAACCAATAGGGCTGTCACATTAATCATACTTTTCTATAAGGACCGAGATAATTATTAGTTTTCTCAGCAGCAGCTAATTAAGGCTTTAAAAATGTTTGTTTCTGGTTACACGCTCAGTTAGGTTTTTAAAAAAAATGATTTTGCTCTTGAAGGCGTGTGAAAATGTGAAAAATGAGAAATTGGGTTTTCCGTTCCACGGGCAAAACAGAGAAATAGATATATCTATGTCTTGGTTCATATTAAGTATCATGAGGGTTGTGGGTTAAAAGTGGGGTAACCAGAAACTCTTTTTTCTGCCTAAGCAGCTGTGAATGAAATAATAATTTATTAAACGAATCTTGAAACATCGTTTTTGTCATCTACGATTTCTAACATTTGGATGACGTGCTCATTTGGACTCAGTGGTTGTCAGCTTAATTGTCATTATAGCAGTTATGTTGTATAAATTATTCTATCACAATACGTCAATAGACAAGAATGATTAAATAAATAATGACATACTTTTACGCAAGTCTTTCAGTGACCCTGGCCCATATGAGCAAATTTCAGATTAGATGGATATGCTAATTTCAGATTTAGTCTGTCAATGGTGTGGGGAGAGAAGGGGAGAATCAGGTATCCGAAATTATTTGGTTGACCAGTACGTACCCCTAGCCTCCAGGCTAGTTCCTACGGTCCTGTGTTAGAATTAATAGTCGTCAGCTATGTTATTCTAACAAAATCCGTGTATAATTGGATATGAGTAGTCTGTAATACATCAAAAATTAAATGAGAATCACATTTTGTACTTCTCTCGATATCTGACACATGGCGCGAAAGTGGGCGTTACGGAATATTACAAAGCAGATTTTGATTGGAGCATCGAAACGTAACCGTACTCCTCGGACTTGATCAGCAGTGTAACGCATGTAAACAATGTATTACTAGACTCTAGTGCCGAGGAAGATTGTATAAATACAAAGGATTATTTTTCGATTCTGATACTTGATTTTCAGATATGGAAACATTACCGAAGACAGAAACATTGCAACTCAGGAAAAAATATATTGGGTTTGTATATAATATAGTTTAAGTTCATATTTATTTCGATTTTCTGTGGCACAATGTCGGCGATTTGGGATTCATGAGTGATAGTTGCAGAGACAAGGACAAGGTCACTGCGGCTAAATTTCTTAATTATTAACTATTGATATTGTTTTATAACGTTAAAAATATACACACCTTTCGTGACACTTTCTTTTGACAAACTTATTGTTGGCCAATGTTTAGGGATGGGTATAGTACGGGGTCCATTGAAACGGTTGCAAGACGTTATATATATGTACCATTTCACAAATGTACCAGTGCCTTTATGTACCATTTTATGCCTTAATGTATCACACATGACTTATAGTGTGTCTATTGTTCAAAATGGACAGTACCTTGAGCGGTGATAATTAGGTGTAAATAACACCCTCCGTAGCAACTAATCAAATGTACTAAAATAAATATTTTGATAAATAAGTTAGGCTTAAACATTATAAAAATAATAGCACATTGCTTTTAAAAATAAATTATTAAGAGTACTGAAAGAATACCAATTTAAAATTCAAGTATTACAGTACATTTAGAATAAATCTAAAATTTCAGAAAAACAAATTTGATAAAATTAATAGCACATAGCATGTTTTTTGTTTATCAAGTCATGTTCGAAGTATGAAGTAAAAATCAACTGAAAAATAACTTCTTAAGTTGAATTTTTGAACTATGATCATCAATATGTTGAAATTTTCACTTAATTTCATATGCCACATTTCATATAAAACATCTCAGTCTATATCTTTTTTCCTTTTTATCATCATCATTCTGTTAAAAATATTTTCATAATTTCATACGAAACATTTTATTTTCTTACTTCATATGCAACATCTTGTATGATTTTTACTATGTTATATCATTATCAAGGACTTATATACATACATATATTTATAAGTCCTTGTCATTATCATACTTAAAAAAAAAAAAATTCTCTATTTCATTTCGAGGGCTCAGCGCAACACTGTCGTAACTTGTTCTTATTTCAATATGAGTTATGACACTGTTGCGTTGAACCCTCGAAAATGAATAAAGTATGTTATGTCATCATCAAATTGTTGAAACTTTGAAAACTTGTTTACCCTGTGAAATGATCAAAATTATTGTAATATAACTATGTTCTGGGCTGGTGGCCCAAATCATTAATAAACATATATCATAATTTATATCATATTATCAACAAAGATTTTAGAAAAAATAAAAGCACTAGTCTATAAAGTTTAAAATCCAACGAATGAATACAAGTAGATGAAGGATGTGTAATGAACATTCAGAATTATTATTTGGTCTACTGGTGTATACTTTGCCCGTACAGCATTGTATTTGGGTGACAGGGGGAATGGGGACTAATTATTCCGGTCCCAAATCACACCTCCCCCAGCCAGCCCCCAACAACACCAGTCCTAAGAGTTGACTCTACCAGTACTGACCCAATGTTGTACAGTTATCGTAATCCACTTAGCTGGGTTGGTATATAGTTCAAGTTGAATACAACAATATTTAAATGCTGTTGGGTGAATATTTCGAGGGTTTAACGCAACAGTGTCATAACTCATATTGAAATAAGACCAAGACACGACAGTGTTGCGCTGAGCCCTCAAATTATTATTTTCTCATATCAATGAGTGTATGATTATATCTGTTATGTATTGAGATGATTATGATGTCCATAGATTATTTATATAAAAAGATTATTTATAAATGCCTATGATTAAGTAGGGAACTCTTTATGAATAAACCTCAGATTTACACTTGAATTGATTGTGTAAGACTAAACACTGTAATGTTATTCATAGATACACAAAAGGCAGATGTGTCGATTGATTGGAGTGTCACACAGTGTACCATTTAGTTATATGACTGCTCTGTTGTTTAGCTGTAAAATACATTTAATTGGTTCAGCCTATTTGAATTAACATAAAACTCAAAATTATTGGGGGTGGGGGATGGGGCTAAGTGTCATTATCATTAAAAAAGTGCTTCATTTGGTGCTAAAATTGGGATTTTTTAAACAAATGCAGGACAACAAAAAATTTTAGTACCTAAACCCACCCCCAACTCAACTTGGTTTTAGATTTGTTCAAATTGTGAAAAAAGCTAAAAATTTTGGATTGGGAGTATGCATCCATTTTCTTGTACATGTGCATACTATATGGGTTATAATTCCCAGAATTATATGATGTAAAGTAAAACTTAGTCAATATCATCTGAAAAGTCTCCAGTGTCAGCAAAACAGCAGTAAAAAATCTACATACAACAGTTTTGTGCTAACGATATGATAAATGACTTTGTACACATTTTATTTGATATATTACAGAGATGCATGTCAGTTGTTTTTCGCTAACGATCCATTGAAGATAACACGAGCATCTGGACAATACATGTATGACGAGAAGGGAAACGAATACTTGGATTGTATCAACAATGTGTGTCATGGTTAGTCTACTGTATTATATCACCATATATCCTTCCCTACTCAGTTATGCAGAGTTTGAGTAATAAATCTTGAGATCAGGGTCTGATATTATAAAACTTGAGATCAGGGTCTGATATTATAAATCTTGAGATCAGGGTCTGATATTATAAAACTTGAGATCAGGGTCTGATATTATAAAACTTGAGATCAGGGTCTGATATTATAAAACTTGAGATCAGGGTCTGATATTATAAAACTTGAGATCAGGGTCTGATATTATAAAACTCGAGATCAGGGTCTGATATTATAAAACTTGAGATCAGGGTCTGATATTATAAAACTTGAGATCAGGGTCTGATATTATAAAACTTGAGATCAGGGTCTGATATTATAAAACTTGAGATCAGGGTATGATATTATAAAACTTGAGATCAGGGTCTGATATTATTAAACTTGAGATCAAGGTATGATATTATAAAACTTGAGATCAGGGTCTGATATTATAAAACTTGAGATCAGGGTCTGATATTATAAAACTCGAGATCAGGGTCTGATATTATAAAACTTGAGATCAGGGTATGATATTATTAAACTTGAGATTAGGGTCTGATATTATTAAACTTGAGATGTGTCTCTGATCTCAAATCTCATAAAATTATATCTAATCTTTTAAATTTCTGAGGTAATTATGACCAGACAATAATGATGTTATTGATACATCATTCTGTCAGCATAATTGATCTGAACATGTATTTAAACATTTATCAGCTCCATCTTTTCAGCCGTAGATCTTTAAGAAAGGATTTGAGATTGGAGACTGTCCTCAAGTTTAGTAATATTGATCTTAGCACACAAAAGTGTTCGCTCTCCCTTTCTGAGCCTTATAAATACATTTCTCATTGAGCATACTCACGACTGTAAGATGTTGATTATGTATGTATTGTGATACTCTGAATATTAACCTTAGTTTTACATTTTAAGATCTTGCAGGGCCCTATTTTTTATAAAAATTCCCTTCCAAAAAAAAATATTTAAAAAAATTGTTTTTGGCTAAATGGTTGATAGTAAGTTATTAAACGTTGACTAATTGTATATAAATGTGTATAATATATTTAAATACAGCTATTATAAGCTTAAAATGTTATAAGGCAGTTAAGAAAATCCCCTGAAATTCCCCTTTTTCCTCAAAATGATGCGAAATTCCACTACCTGAGGGCCCTGGGCCCCTTCCCCTAAAGTGCAGATAGGGCCCAGTCTTGAAAATATCAAATTATTAGTTACAATCATATGTACTGTACATGTAGAACTATATATATCCAGTCCATATGTATGTTCCCACATATACAGCCAAACCTGTGAACAAAGGCCACCCTTTGGAAAGTGAAATATGATCTTAATTGACAGTACTTAGGCCTTTATTCAAAGGTCATTTTGTTCTTAATATACATTGATTTTTTTTAAAAGAATGACCATTATTCACAGGGTGGCCTTTGTACAGAGGTGGCCGCAACACAGGTATGACTGTTCATACAGAGTAGTACAGTTTGTGCAAAACTTGTATTTGGATATACACTTTACATTATAATCCTGCCAGTTCTTCTAATGTAAATTGGTTGTTAAAGTTAAAATTATGGAGATTTTATAGGAATTATGCAAATCTACAGATTCTACCTGTATCAATAATTTTTTCTGAGCTGTATGCAAATCCAACCACTAATATATTACTCATAAGCCAAGCACTTATCTTGCATCAAATCATGATCTTATTGTGTTAGACTCTCTCTAAATTTTCTGATATCTGCTAAATATTTATTTCTAGATAAATTATTTAGAATCTCTATAAAATTTATTTTTAGATGCATTGCATGTACTATAAAAGCATAAAATCACAAAGTCCCACACCTGATCACGTCTAAGTCTATCCTATATATTCATTTTTATATACATGTAAATTGCTTGGTTGATATTTTTTAATGCTCATTTTCTGTTTGGTAAGTTCTTACTGTACTGTGCATTGTGTATGTATCATAGATTTTATAAATTGACCCTTTTTCTGCCCCCATGTGTGCTCAGGTAGACTGTACTACAGTACAACCTCTCCAGAGCAACACCCTCCTTCCACAATGTACTATATAGTACAACCTCTCCAGAGTGGCTCTCTCTTGAGCAACACCCTCCTTCCACAATGTACTATATAGTACAACCTCTCCAGAGTGGCTCTCTCTTGAGCAACACCCTCCTTTCACAATGTACTATATAGTACAACCTCTCCAGAGTGGCTCTCTCTTGAGCAACACCCTCCTTCCACAATGTACTATATAGTACAACCTCTCCAGAGTGGCTCTCTCTTGAGCAACACCCTCCTTCCACAATGTACTATATAGTACAACCTCTCCAGAGTGGCTCTCTCTTGAGCAACACCCTCCTTCCACAATGTACTATATAGTACAACCTCTCCAGAGTGGCTCTCTCTTGAGCAACACCCTCCTTCCACAATGTACTATATAGTACAACCTCTCCAGAGTGGCTCTCTCTTGAGCAACACCCTCCTTCCACAATGTACTATAGTACAACCTCTCCAGAGTGGCTCTCTCTTGAGCAACACCCTCCTTTCACAATGTACTATATAGTACAACCTCTCCAGAGTGGCTCTCTCTTGAGCAACACCCTCCTTCCACAATGTACTATATAGTACAACCTCTCCAGAGTGGCTCTCTCTTGAGCAACACCCTCCTTCCACAATGTACTATATAGTACAACCTCTCCAGAGTGGCTCTCTCTTGAGCAACACCCTCCTTCCACAATGTACTATATAGTACAACCTCGCCAGAGTGGCTCTCTCTTGAGCAACACCCTCCTTCCACAATGCACTATATAGTACAGCCTCTCCAGAGTGGCTCTCTCTTGAGCAACACTCTCCTTCCACAATGTACTATGTAGTACAACCTCTCCAGAGTGGCTCTCTCTTGAGCAACACACTCCTCCCACAATGTACTATATAGTACAACCTCTCCAGAGTGGCTCTCTCTTGAGCAACACACTCCTCCCACAATGTACTATATAGTACAATCTCTCCAGAGTGGCTCTCTCTTGAGCAACACCCTCCTTCCACAATGTTCTATAGTACAACCTCTCCAGAGTGGCCCTGTCTAGAGCAACACCCTCCTTCCACAATATACTATTGTACAACCTCTCCAGAGTGGCTCTCTCTTGAGCAACACCCTCCTTCCACAATGTACTATATAGTACAACCTGTCCAGAGTGGCTCTCTCTTGAACAACACACTCCTTCCACAATGTACTATAGTACAACCTCTCCAGAGTGGCTCTCTCTTGAGCAACACCCTCCTTCCACAATATACTATAGTACAACCTCTCCAGAGTGGCCCTGTCTTGAGCAACACCCTCCTTCCACAATGTACTATATAGTACAACCTCTCCAGAGTGGCTCTCTCTTGAGCAACACCCTTCTTCCACAATGTACTATATAGTACAACCTCTCCAGAGTGGCCCTGTCTTGAGCAACACCCTCCTTCCACAATGTACTATATAGTACAACCTCTCCAGAGTGGCTCTCTCTTGAGCAACACCCTCCTTCCACAATGTACTATATAGTACAACCTCTCCAGAGTGGCTCTCTCTTGAGCAACACTCTCCTTCCACAACAGCATATTTTTTTCCAACTGTATGATTTAACTATAAATTTAACCTCTGTAGAAGAACAATCAATAACAAACATAATTTTGCCTCTACCAAAGGGTGTTGCTTTGGATAGGTTGCACAGTACAGCCAAACTACTGAAGACACATTCAACCCCTCTGCCAAAATATACAAAGAAGATAATTTGCTATCTTCAATTTTTTAAAACACCAAACCAAGTCTGAATTGTATATTTTGGTATATTAGCATTTCTTAAACTTTACAGATTTTTTTAATACATGTCTGATTTTATGTTAAGATAGTGTCTGCTAACTAATTTTCTTTTAGGTTGGTTTAAATTTGGGCCAAATACATAATATATTGATATTTATACTTTAGTATTCAGTAAACTAACTTATTTAGTGAATACAATGAGATCTTCATTATAAATGTATCAGAATTATGTACTTTGAATGGGGTCATAGTTAAAATGGGGTCATAGTTGAAAGTATGTGCCTTTGTGGTGCATAAAATTGAGTTATGTAAAATGTTGACGGCTTGCCAAGTATTATGTATTTTATGTCTGCATTTATAAATACATGACAGTACAAATTTATGTATTTTATTGCCTGGTCTTTTCAATTGAGGAGAAGGTGGTGGGGCCCTTAGGAAGGGGGAAAATAGAGCATTGAGGGGAAATAGGGGACATAACAAGTCAAGGCAACATTATCCTCTCAACATATATGGTAACAGACAAAATAAGTTATTTTTTTAGATAATAGGGGTAAAAACATACTTCTCAGATAGGGGAATGGGGCTTATTTTCAGCCCCAAATCACTCTGCCCCTTCTTCCTCAAACGCTGCAGTTTATACATTCTATATTATGAACCCTGTGCAGAATGTATCAGTGGAAGCTGCAAATATTGGCCATTGTTTAGAGGTTGTTGCTCTACCGAGGTTAAATTTACTGTAAATATCAGCTTAGGGAAGTTTTGAAGGTGTTGTTATAGAAATACTGTTGCTTTACAGAGGAATGCTCTGGAGAGGTTTTACTGTATTCAAAATACTGTTTGCATATATGAATAGATACATTGCTCAACTTTAATAATCAATCTCTTAGGTTTTTAAACATTTTGGGACTGCAAGACACTATTAAACACTTAAGATGATCAATTTTTTATTTGAAAACTAAATGATAAAATGGTAATTTTATTATATTTTTTTATAAGCGAAGCCTATGATGGAGATATTCTAAAAAATATTTAATGCAGATACAGGCCTACATTATATTAACACTATTAAGATTTTAGTGTAAAAAAGATAATGCTATACACTTGGAAACATAGATTGGTCATCCTCCTGAATGCTTAATTTAGGGGTCAACAGAACTTGCAAAAGATCGTATTTTAAAGGTCTACCTGGCATGTGAACACATGGCTTATCTTAGGGGTCTACATCAGACTTCGCAAAAGGCAAATAAATCTGCTGGACTTTTAATCTGACAAGCTTGAAAATTCCGTCAGACTGAAAGGAAATCTGTCAGACCAAAAAAATTAACAGTACAAATGTGTATACATCAGGTAAATAAATCGCCAGACAACTGGACCGATGATAGCATGTGAACCTTTGACTTATTTTAAGGGGCTGTCTGGCATTTGAAAACTTGCTTATTTTAGGGAGCTACCTGGCTCATGTGAACACTCGATTAATTCTAGGGATCTGTCTGGCTTGTGAACATTGGGTTAATTTAAGGGGGCTACCTTGTATGTGAACATTGGGTTAATTTAAGGGGGCTACCTTGCATGTGAACATTGGGTTAATTTAAGGGGGCTACCTTGCATGTGAACATTGGGTTAATTTAAGGGGGCTACCTTGCATGTGAACATTGGGTTAATTTAAGGGGGCTACCTTGTATGTGAACATTGGGTTAATTTAAGGGGGCTACCTTGTATGTGAACATTGGGTTAATTTAAGGGGGCTACCTTGTATGTGAACATTGGGTTAATTTAAGGGGGCTACCTTGCATGTGAACATTGGGTTAATTTAAGGGGGCTACCTTGCATGTGAACATTGGGTTAATTTAAGGGGGCTACCTTGCATGTGAACATTGGGTTAATTTAAGGGGGCTACCTTGTATGTGAACATTGGGTTAATTTAAGGGGGCTACCTTGCATGTGAACATTGGGTTAATTTAAGGGGGCTACCTTGCATGTGAACATTGGGTTAATTTAAGGGGGCTACCTTGCATGTGAACATTGGGTTAATTTAAGGGGGCTACCTTGCATGTGAACATTGGGTTAATTTAAGGGGGCTACCTTGCATGTGAACATTGGGTTAATTTAAGGGGGCTACCTTGCATGTGAACATTGGGTTAATTTAAGGGGGCTACCTTGCATGTGAACATTGGGTTAATTTAAGGGGGCTACCTTGCATGTGAACATTGGGTTAATTTAAGGGGGCTACCTTGCATGTGAACATTGGGTTAATTTAAGGGGGCTACCTTGCATGTGAACATTGGGTTAATTTAAGGGGGCTACCTTGCATGTGAACATTGGGTTAATTTAAGGGGGCTACCTTGCATGTGAACATTGGGTTAATTTAAGGGGGCTACCTTGTATGTGAACATTGGGTTAATTTAAGGGGGCTACCTTGTATGTGAACATTGGGTTAATTTAAGGGGGCTACCTTGCATGTGAACATGCACTGCATATTCTCAGGTTCTACAAAGAATGTGGACCCGCCTCAGTGGTAGAGTGGTTAAGGTCGCTAATTCAAATCACTGTAACCTCTCACTGATGGAGGGTAGTGGGTTCAAGCCCAGCCACTAACCATGTCTCTCTATGTGAGAAAGTAGACTGTTGCCTACGGAGGATGGGAGTCTAGTACTGGTTCTTCCCAGTAATGATGATTAGGTGAACTGTCCACCTCATATGACTCTGACTGCTGAAAAGGGGCATAAAACTAGAATACCTAGCATATTGGCTTATTATAAGATATGGCATTGTTGCCCTGAAAATAATTGGAAGTATGGTAATATTAAAGTCTCTAGATCATTGGTCATTGACCAAAAAATCTTGTTAGGATCATTGAACTTTTTGCCTGTATATTGTTCTTAAAACTATATCAGCCAGTGAATAGCACTTCAATGTACATTGTAATCATTATGAACATCAAGATGTTTAGTGTTTGCCCTCTATATCTTAGTGTATTGTTGGTACAAAATTAGACCAGCGTTAAAATGTGTCATATTACCCTCAGTGCTGAGCAAAGTGTTCATTTGTGACGGTGATATACTTATTTTGTCCTCTTCCCTTCAGCTGAGATGATGTCCCCTCTGAAATTATTGATGAAATTGGCTAACCTGATTTATATAATTGGCCGATAAGAAGTTAGCCGAATTAGTAAGGCTAGGCGATATCAATTTGATGTTCACATTTTATTAGTACTTGGCAGATGAATATATATAAATGTTGTCAGAATCCACTCAAAAAAATGTTTCTTGTTATTTTGTGAAAGTGTTGATGAGTCATTGTGGTTTGACCGTACAAATTCCAGGTAAAGCACCAGCATTCTATGACGCAGTCTCTAAAAGTGTGTGTTAGTTTCTATATAGAGTTTATGTCTCAAGTTGACTCCACTTCAGATGTGTAATTATTTTAAGTGCATATTACACTTCAGTCTGTATATACATAAGTCCTGGTGCAAATTTATGACTAGTTGTTGTGTAATATAAACATATTTGTCCAGAAACTAAGGTGAATGTGGTGATTTTCATGTGACAGTCCGAACTTTGAGCATATCTACTAGTTTAGTATAATAGAGACGCCCTATTATTAATATTGCATACTTTTCTGTGTCTTCACATTAAAAAGTTGTTACATTTCTAGTTTTCTATAGTATTGTAAGCCGACTTAGTGTATGTTGCCAAAACATATGTTTTTACTATAATGGGTATATGTTATAATTCTACAATTATTATGAATTTAATTTGTTCATGCTTGAAGTGGATGTATCATTCCTCGGGCCTTAGATACGAAGTCTAGGGTCTGGGGAACATTTTGGGTAGGTTGGGTTACATACAAGTCACAAACTAATTTCTTTTTTTACTCGTTAATCAGGTCACTGATCTATCAAAAGGTAGAGAATCAGTAATTGAAAATTGAAATTTTGCTTTTTGATAATAAGGTCACTGGTGATATCAAGCAGAGGATGTTAATCTTATAAAGATCTGTACATGTATGTATAAATGCAAAGGGGTTTGCCACGAAAAAAAAATAAAAAAAGATTTTTTTCCATGTAACCCATATATATATATGGGTAATATGGAAAACATTTTTTTTTAAAGTTTTTTTTCGTGACAAACCCCTTTGTATAAATGCTGGTAAGCACATTATGATTTGACAAAGTAGCTTTGCATTAACAGGATGAAAAAATTTAATTCTTACTCTCACACCGAAAGACTGCTTGTTATTGCCAGAAAATATTGACATAACAATGTTCATCATCTATTAGAAAAATGCTGGTTATGCTGTGTCAAAAATAAACAAGTTTGTTGTAAAATGCATGCGAAATGTCATAGCCTTGTTTGTTTGCTTGATTTTACAACTGTAGACTGATGTAGTATGTTTGTGCTTTGAGTGGTAACATAAATTTTTGCATTGACCTTGCACTGTTTTAACCTTAGGCTTAAATTAAAATTAAGTTTGTTTGCCCTTTACCGACCGACCCGAAAAAATCTTGCCAACTTATTGCAAAATCTGGGAGAACTTTATTTTTATACTTGGGAAAATATGCATGTACTCAGTGCTTTCGATAAACATTGAAAGTAGGTATCATTTGAAGTAATGAAGGAAACCAATAATGTGTGTTAATGCACTGAGTACATGTTTATGGTTGATTAAATCACACAATAAATGGTTGTTTGGTAGCAGAATACATAAAATGAATAGATAGAAGTGTAAAGGTCAAATTCAGAATTAAAATAAAATATTTTTCCCACCTACCGACCCAGTGAGTCTTCTAAAATTTAGGGTCGGTAAAAGGCAAACAAACATATTTTTAATTTAGGCCTTATATTCAGTCTTGGTGAATGTAAATGTTTCGAAATTTGTGAATCAGCAGGTCATTATATGTAGACAGACATCAAAAGTTGAAGGCAAATAATGACCCTTTGGTACACATTCTCAAGAGTCAGAATCCTTATTTTAGGCATTCCAAAGGTCAACATGCCATTTTTAGGGTCAAATGAAAACCCAGATCAGTTTTCATTGACATTGAATCTTCTTTCATTTAGAATCATAGAAAAATATTCATGTAAATTAATATGGTTCTGTTTCATAGAGTTTAACTGTTTTTCAATGATATTTTAGTTATATACAGCAGCCAGTTCAACCTAACCAGTTTTGCTGGACTGTATTAACTTAACCTTACACAAGTAGTGCAGACATTTTTCACTTATGGAGGAAAATTCAACATTTTTGTCAAAATTGTTTAGAAGGGTACGACGTGTTGGATAGAGAAGGACCTGGATCTTAATGTTTGATAGTCATGGGCACTAGCCACTTGTCCACAGCTGTGGCTATGATGGTACAAGTACATAAAGAGAATGAATGTATGAATTTAATAAAACTAGGACAACTAATAGTGCTATAACAGTAGTTATATGAAGGTTGTAATTATCCTTATTTTGCAGTTGGTCACTGTCACCCATATGTTGTTGAGGCCGGGTACAAGCAAATGAAAACATTGAATACAAACAACCGGTTCCTACATGATGATATTGTGAAGCTAGCAGAAAGGATACAAGCCACATTGCCAGAGGAATTATGTGTTGTCTACATGTGCAACTCAGGGTAGGTTATTATTATATAATGCGGTTAATTTGTTGTTTATCTGTTGTTTGATGGCCCATTTGTCAGCTATGGTAATTTCAGGGACGCCCCTGAGAGAAAGGGGAGATAAGATAGAGGAGAACCAAGCATTTATATCCATACTCTTTTCAAATTGTTTCCTGGTTCTTCATCGTGCCTGGTTTAAAGCACTGACAGACACCTCACCCTTTTTCCTGTGAGTTTCTTAACAGTACTTGGCTAGGTAGATGGAATGGGGACTCTAAAAAAACTGTCCCTGTGAAATTTGAATGGGGAAGCCAAGAATCGAACCCTTTCATTCAGTAGTCCAGCGCATTACCACTAGGCCACTGATCACACATAGTGTGCCAATTTTAAGTACCGATACAAGCCGCAATGTGGTTAATACATGATAGTGCTATCACAGTGTTGGTATAAACCATTCTCTGGTGTAATTGATTCAGGTCTTCAAGCAAAGATAGCAAATTTGTTTAATTCAAGAGGATAAGCCTGCATGCATAAGTATAGAACTTCAAGACACGGTGTAGACTACTTAGACTGAATAGTGCTTTTAATGTAGTTTAAATATTTGAATATGTCTTATTTACGTATCAAATCATGAAATATAATACTTGTCTGTATTGGCATTTTTTCCTTGTGTGATATTTTCTTAATTGAGACATTTGTGATTGGAGAAAGTTTCAAACAAAAGAACTGGTATCCCGTCACAAGCAGCATGATAAAACGTATCTTCCCTGACTTTCATCATGGTAAGGTATTTTTGAAAAAACGGGTGTATTATGGGAACACCCACGGCGGGTGGTTAGTCTGGCGGAGCAGCGTCTGCAATGGTGTTCGCTCTCTAATTCAAACAGTTTTATTAAGATCCTCACCAAACTTGATGGAAATGTTTATGGCCATGAGATCTCGGTCAAGTTCGATAACCAGCCCAATCAGCCCAGGCACTTCTGTGTTATGGCCCTTGATGGGCTCGGGCGTATTTTATGACCTGGCACTCTTGTTTTTATGTCAATACAGTGATGAAATATCACAAAATACAGTGATTTTTTTTCATCTCTTGGGGAATGGGTTTCTCTGGTTTCTGTGCACTAGAATACTATACAGTACAACCTTTGTAGAGCAACACCCTGTTGGAGCTGCAAATATTGGCCATTGTTTAGAGGTTGTTGCTCTATAGACTAGACGTTAAATTCATAGTAAATATCAGCTTAGGGAAATTTTGAAGGTGTTGTTACAGAGTGGTTGTTGCTCTACAGAGGGCTGCTCTGGAGAGGTTGTACTGTACTGCTTGTCATAAAATGGTCAATATTATATAACTATGTCATTTTAATATGTCCGATTTTGAAATGATTTTGAAATGATTTTTTATTTTCATTTGCAATTTCTTTATTTAGATTTGGGAAATTGAAACCTAACTGCTATTGGTAATCCATTTACATAACCCAAACAAAGAAGGAGAGAAATCGCTGTAATATTTTCTTTAAATAAAATATGCTGTCCTTTTGATGGATATGTAAGAGAAGCAGGTTACTCATGTTTATCTGGTACACTTGTCAAGTAGATAACTGCTTTTCATATTTCATACAACCCTTCTCCTGTTTAATTTATTGTGCTGTATAAATATAACCATTGTAAAATATACTGGTCAACATTATGACTATATTTTCGCACAAGTGTACAATTAAATATTACTTATTATTATTGTTGAATCCTTAATTTTCGTTGGGGATTAAATTTTGTTGATTTTGCGGGTCGGCTCATCCACGAAATCAAATCCCTATTTAATTTAAATGCAGAGATAAGGCATTTATTTTCAAAAATTAAAATCCACAAATTTATTTCCTCATGAAATAGCCATTCTACTATTATTTTTAGTAAAAAAAACCGAAAATTGAGCTCAACGAAAATACATGTAAATGAAAAAACATTAACTGATGTTTATGGCGTAATGTTGGTCATTTTATCAATTTTGTAGGGCTTTACATTATGATGTGTTAATTTTGAAAAGCAGTGTTATTTTATTGTTATAACGCTAGTTGTTGTACACAATTTATTTGCTTCTTTTTGCCTCCGAGATTATCTGTTCTGTTTGCATGCTCACTATACAACATGTTCCATTTAAATTTATTTAGATCAGGGCTTGCATTTAATTTTTCTGCCACTAGTAATATTTGCTAGTACACAAAATTCTAACTTGAAAAATTAAAAATCCGCTAGCAATTTTTTCACAGCATTTGTTTTTCAGAAATATTTATGTCATAACAGAATAGGTTGTATTTTATGTACATGTAATTGTATTGCATAATTTTATATAAAGTTATTACGACACTTTCAGTTCCACTCCCAAAAAAATGCTATTGGTCGTAAAATGAACCAGCAAAATCTATTTTTCTCTAGCATTTTGCTAGTTAGCTAGTGTTAATTTCGAGCCCGGTAGATATTTGTTTAAATGCATTATTGTCATTGGTTTTAATGACTCAGTTAGTATGTGATAGCTTGTCATTATTAGTATTGATTAATATTAGGGATGTCAATTTTCTGTTAAGTGTTAAGCCCCTGTAATGATAGACCTGGGGCATTTTGTTTTTTGGCCTGTGTGTCTTTCTGTCTGTTTGTACCAAACTTTAACTTTGCCTTAAAAATCAAATACTGCCACCTACAATCTTCAAACTTCACACAGTAAAACCCTGATTATTTGAATTTGTTAGGTCCTAAAAAATTATTTGTATACAGGTAATTCATGGTTTCGAATTATCAATGAGTCTTGCTAACCTTGCTTGTAAATAAAAAGTAAAACGTTTTATCCTAGTAGTGTCCCAGGTGTAAGCACCACTACTGAACTTGTCCCTGTTCGTGCTACTGACAATGTCCTTATTAATATAACATATGACCCAGGTTTAGCAGGTAATGAGTGCTATGTGTAACAGCTGTTGGCAGGTGATCAGCTATTGATCTCGTTATTGTAGACTGTAGCAACCTTGGAGGGGGGGGGGGGGGCTTAGCAAGTTCATGGGTGCAATTTTGGCTGTTCTGAATTTAATAAGGGGGGGGGGGGGGGTAATTGACCCCTCCCATTATGAGACAAAATCTAAAATTAGCCACTCCCCCATCTGAAATTGCTTTCGTCGGGTATGTACTAGTTAAATTACTGAGCATTGTGTGGAAAGGTTTATTGGTTCAAAGCAACAAATTTGGAGCACAAAATATTAAGTTTCAGATCAAATACAACATTGATGAGTTTCCTGCTATTATCTTCTTACACTAAGTGTGGTACTGTAGTTACAATGAAGACTTGGGGTGATCTGTGGTGGAGTGGTAACATGCTCGACTACTAAACAAAGGGTTGTGGGTTTTATTCTCGGCTCCGCCTCTCGAAGTTCTCAAGGACGCCTTTTCAATGTCCCCATCCCAAATACCGAGCTAATTAAGTTCTGTGTCTAGAAAATCACAGGAAATGGGTTAGGCGTGTATCAGTGTTTACATCGGGCACAATAAAAACCAGGAATAAATTTTTGTAAAGAGAAGGGATACAAAGGCCTGGTTCTCCTGTTTCTTATCTCCCTCCTTCTGTGGCGGCTCTGAAATGACCATAGCTGTCGAATGGGCCTTTAAACAACAGATAAATAGATAACATGAATTGTGTACAAATAATTGAGTCGCGAACAGCTGCTGTTACACTCGGCAACATGTTATTAATTTTGAATTGAACCATCCTCATCTCTTGAATAAAGAATATATTTATCAAACAGTCAAACCTGTGTTAGTGGCCACCTCCGAATATAGGCCACCCTGTGAACAGTGGTTATTCTTTTAAAAAATGTAATTGACTGTAAAGTACCAAATGACCTCCAAATAAAGGCAACCTGTCCCTCAAAGGTCCAAGGGTAACCTCTGTTCACAGGTTTGACTGTACATGTAAATATGAATCACAGGATTGTGTTCCAGCATAATAGTGTGTTGTGAAATTGTAATTAAATAGCGCTAAATTTTCTAATTCAGTGACATATGAATCAATATGTATTTAATCTCTGAATGACAATTAGTAAGCTGTATACTAAGTTTTGGACATACTAGGATATGATTGACAACATTGGTTTATTTTATGTTTTCAGTTCTGAAGCTAATGATTTAGCTATGCGACTTGCCAGACACTACACGAAATCTACAGAAATTATCACTATGGATCAGTAAGTTACATCCATGACAGGGTGCTCACTTGTCAGTCAAAAGTTGAGGGTAAAAATGACTCTTAGCTGATTATAATCTGAAGAGTGGGTAAAATTTCCTACTAATGTAATGTAAATTTGACCCCTTGGCAGGTAATCTATTGAGTCAGAAGCTTTGTTTGCTATAATTCGAGAGTCAAATGAATGACCTGAATAATTCATAGTAAATGACATACTGTCAAACAGGTGTTAGTTGGCACCTCCCAATAAAGGCCACCCTATGAAGAAAGGTAATTCTTTTGTAATCTTCAATTATCTAGAAAATATGACCTATGAATAAAGACCACATTTTGTCTTTCCTTAGGGTGGACTTTTGCTCACAGTTTTGACTGTATATGATTTGTCCTTGCATGCATTGGCCTTTTTTTAAGGCCTAAGCTTGAATTGTGTTTTATTGTATAGAATGACCTACACTGTACTGAAAAGTTTGGGTAACATTTCTTTTATATTTATTTATTTAAATTTAGTGTGCTGGATTTGTAACTTGGTGATCCTTGTTCAATTCCCAGTCATACCCTGTACAATTTTGTATTTCAGTACATGCCAAAAATCGGAAATATTGGATGTAGGATCTTATATTCTATTGTAGAATAATTTGTTATTGTTTATTTTACAGTGCCTATCATGGTCATATCAGGTCTACTATAGATATAAGTCCTTATAAGTTAAAGGTACAAACAGACGGGGTTCATACATGTCCACCTCATGTGTTTGTGGTAAGTAGAGTTATATATATTATCAGGGATTGAAATAATAAAATAAGAGTCGAATTTGAATAATTTGTACAATAGAGTTATGTACTCATTGTTATTCCTTCATGCAGTGTTTTAAAGTGTAATAATCCTGTCCAATATCCATATGTAGGTTATAGATTATTTCTATACATATATTACTAGTAAGTATTGTCATACGTTTAGTGATTGTGTTGTTATTAATTAGCAAAACAGGCCCAGTATTGTCATACGTTTAGAGACTGTGTTAAGCAAAATAGGTCTGTAGAAAGAAATTTCAGATTTCGGGGTTCAGCTTTTAATTATAATTACACCTGAAGTTATTGGGGGTGGCCTAAGTCCACCCCTCTAGCCCGCCCCCCCCCCCCCTCCTCTCTGGTTTCTTTGGGCCTGCTGTAGGTGTCTAAGCAGATTTTCTTTAGTCTTCAGTTAATGTTGTCCATATGAATATGTAATTGATTACTTGAAGCTTAAAAAACCTGTAATCAATATATTGCCATTTACCAGGTACTTAATTAACGGTCTTTGTACAAGGATTGTATTGTCATTTACATCATGATACATCTGTACAGTATTACATGTTGAGATACCATTATACCCACAACACAATGTTTTTGTCTCATTGATTGGTTCGAGATTAGAACAGAACAGATCTTTATTTAAGACTTGTGCATAGTACATAGCCGTACAATATAAACTAGGGCTGTGGATCGTTGTGTAAGTGGTGATCTGATCCAATCCATGATTCAACCCTTATGATCCACGAATCGAATCACAAATCTTTTGTTATCAAGAAACCAATCTAAAATTTTTGTCCTGACGACAGCTAATCTTTTTTAAAGAAATAATGAAGTAAATCAATGTAAATTGTTCTATGGCTTAAATTTATACGTACTCCCTTCCAGTTAATTGATTTACCAGCATCATAATTTAAAGAAACCGATTGGACATCTTGGTAAACAAAGTAGTCCATGATGAGACAATATTTATTCAGAGAAATGGGATTTTTAAGAACAAAGAATATACTTAAAATTTTTAAAAAACAAGATCACGAATCTTAGTAATGATGATTATTCATACTCGGACAATTTTTCAATTTGATTCGTGAATACCCAAGTACTCGGATACTCGCCACAGCCCTAATATAAATAGCCTAAATAATAAACTCCAAGGTCAGTAATAATAGAAAATAAGAGAAAGCCTATGATCATTTTATATGTAAGAGAATGAAATATTAGCTAAGTTCATAATTGAGCTTATAGAAATTAAATGTACCATAGATTAAGTATCAAATTATTCAAATTATCTTTGCTTTCATAATATTAAAACGTAATACTATACTTTATATGCAATTTGCGGTGCAGAGCTTAATTTAACAAATCTATTTTTGTCACAATTTTTTTCCCTGATTAAGAAGTCTGGTTTTAACGCTGTTATAACAGTATATCAACTCAGAATTTAAAATCATAATACACAGATGTAAATTAATTGTAGACTTGTTTAAAATCAGAATTATTTTGCATATAAAACAATAGAAATGTCTAAAATGTCTAGTAAAGATTATGTTTTATGCTGGTCATGTAACCAATGTTTGTACTCAAAATTAATAAAGTGAGGATTGTTGAAACTTCTTTTGTTTCTAGGTAGCAGCTGTCAGTAGTAAAAGATGAATATATAGCCGAGATATATTACTGGTCACTTGTAATACTCAGTACTGTATATGTTGAAATTTTGACGGTGGTTTAATGTTCGCTATTTTGGCGGTTGATATGTTTCAGCCAATTTAAAACACTGCCAATAATTCACACACGTTTGATTTATATGTATTTTGTTTGATTTCAATTTTTAGTCCACTAGTGGTGTTTACATCAGTGGGACTAAAGATTTGTTCTCTGTCTGCTTCTTCAGTTCATCCGTCTGTCAGACCTGTCATATTATTTAACTATCCTCAGATTAATGGATTGAATTTTTGTAAGGTCTATCCTAAAATGCAGCTATGTCATTGGTCAGTTGTATTGTCGCACATATACATGTATAATTCATTTGCAATACATAATTATATAATATATATGTCACACATATATAAAACATATGTCATACATATATAACACATATGTCACACATAAATAAAACATATGTCACACATAAATAAAACATATGTCACACATATATAAAACATATGTCACACATATATAAAACATATGTCACACATATATAAAACATATTTCATACATATATATTATAACACATATGTCACACATATATAACACATATGTCACACATAAATAACATATGCCTCACATATATGAAACATATGTCACACATGTATAAAACATATGCCTCACATATATGAAACATATGTCACACATACATAACACATATGTCACACATAAATAAAACATATGTCACACATATATAAAACATATGTCACACATATATAAAACATATGTCATACATATATATTATAACACATATGTCACACATATATAACACATATGTCACACATAAATAACACATGCCTCACATATATGAAACATATGTCACACATGTATAAAACATATGCCTCACATATATGAAACATATGTCACACATACATAACACATATGTCACACATAAATAAAACATATGTCACACATATATAAAACATATGTCACACATATATAAAACATATGTCACACATATATATTATAACACATATGTCACACATATATAACACATATGTCACACATAAATAACATATGCCTCACATATATGAAACATATGTCACACATGTATAAAACATATGCCTCACATATATGAAACATATGTCACACATACATAACACATATGTCACACATAAATAAAACATATGTCACACATAATATAACATAAATGTCATACATATATTACACATGTGTCATAATTTTATGTAAGATACATGTAACAGATAATAATATTTTCAGACTCCTTGTCCTGATACGTATCGTGGGAAGTATACAGATAATGACCATCCTGGTGCTGATCTTGGACAGAAGTATGCTGATGAAGTTGGTGACATATGTAAAGTGATACAAGCTAAGGGCAATAATGTGTGCTGTTTTATTGCTGAATCTATGCAAAGCTGTGGAGGTCAAATCGTATTTCCACCTGGTTATTTACAGAAAGTCTACAGGTATTATTTATGGGATAAGAAGAAATTTCGATTAGGAGTAATCCGAGTATGCTAAGGCATAAAAAAGTGATGGAACTGAATTTCTGTGGCTTGTTTCAAATATATAATTTTTAGAATTTTTTTGGTAATGAGAATATGGGGTGATTATTTATTTTCCGCAAATTAATTGAAAATCATGTACATTCAAACCTGTGTTTGTGGCCACATTGGAATAACGGCCATCCAGTGAATAAAGGCCATACTGATAAAAACGTCATAGATTGTTAAGAACAAAAGGATGTTTGAATGAAGACCACCTGTCAATAAAGGCACATTTTGTCTTTCTCGAGGGTGGCCTTTGTTCACAAGTTTGACCAGAGTGTTCACCTCACCAATTTTCCTAAACTTCATTTTAACCGTTATTAACTAATCCTTCAAAAATGGAGGGAAATCAACATCTTTGTCTGTTAGAAATACGATATACCTCGATCAATAACTATGTGAGATTTATGCAAATTCAAATTATACAAAGAGTTAATGGACAATGTTTTTGTAAATAATATTTCTTAATGCTTACACATGTTTGATTGATATAAAGTTATCTACGAGTACAAGTATGTCTGTAATTTAGGAAGTCGGTCGGTGACCTCTAACCTTGTGATTTTTATACTTAATCTTGTTAAGATAATGACTTGTGTATATATATATATATATATATAGTGTTTCATCATTACCTGTAATAAGTTGAACAAACATAGATCACCAGTAGGTCCAGATTTGTCTTAAATATGGATCGTGTTTAGTATATACTTACAGTATATGATTAACTTACATCAGCCTTATCTGATATACTGGTACTTAGATGATAAAATGCTATGATTAGGTATGTAAAGGTCGGATGATAACAGGGCATAGGACTGGTAGCATTGTGGTATTATTGGTTAGCACTTTATGACTTCATTAATCCTCTTTTGTTTTAAGTTATCTTGTCATTTTTGTTTTATGTTGGTTGTAACAAACAAGATATAGTTACTGTCCTTAAATTCATTAAAAGTCCTTTGCTCGATCAAAAATAATCTGGTTATGCTGATTTGATCTAAAAAAGTCCAAGCCGGTTAACCACCGTGAAAATGACAACTTACTGTTGGACAGAGAATTTTTTCTTGTGTTAATGTTGCACCATCAGTCAGGGTAACTTGTCAATTTTTCATGCGTTAACGGTGAGAAAGACCCCAGGTGGACGCCTGTCTAGATCCAGAGTGACCTTCAATCTCTTTGCTGGGTCAGCTTCTTCGCGTGTGAAGTTGTCTGGTCCTGGATCGGATCAATCAAACTCACTGCGGTGAGGGGCTAATGCTTAATGAAAAGAGGCAATCAAACTTGTGAAAAAGGGCCAGCCTTAGAAAAGACAAATATGGCCCTTATTGACAGGTGGCCATTATTTGGAGGTCTTTTTGTATGAAATAATCAATAATAGTTTTTTAAATGAATGACCTTTATTCACAGGGCGGGCTTTATTTGTAGGTGGCAGCTAACATCAGTTTGACTGTACTTGTCATATAAATATCAAGGCACTAAAAGACAATGTTTTACATTTTCTGAACCTGGTTTCATAGCAGTAATTCAGCCTTGTATAATACGACCAATTAATGATTTCTCCTGCCTTTGATTTGACAAACTTGTCTGCATGAAATTTTCATACTTAACCAAAAAATTCTGATTAATCTTGTTATACTTTATCAAGCAGACATCTTTGTAAAATTGATCAAGCAGATATCTTATAGCATTTAACAAGCAGGTATCTTTGTTGAATTTATCTAGCTGACGTCTTTATGGAATTTATCAAGCAGGCGTCTTTGTAACATTTAACAAGCAGACGTTTTTGTGACATTTAACAAGCAGACGTCTTTTATTTTCAGATATGTAAGAAATGCTGGTGGTGTTTGTATTGCTGATGAGGTACAGGTTGGGTTTGGACGAGTTGGGAGTCATTTCTGGGCTTTCCAAACACAAGGTTAGATTATTATAATAATTTATATCTATCAGTTGATGAAATATACCCGGTGTAACCGGCCATTTTCCCCTCTGGCTATTTTCTTGGCTTAGGTCATTTCTTCCCCAGGGAAATTTTGGCCTAGGTTATTTCTCCCCCCCCCCCTTAGCCACTTTTCCCCCCTGACATTTTCATTTTATATATCTACATCTTTCAGCCAACATTTCCCTCTGGCCTCTTTCCCCACCTTGTAAAAATAGTTCTTATAATGATAACAACCTCCCTTCAACAACAGCATGATTTTTTCCCACTTAACATTTTAACTATAAACTTAACCTTTGTAGAGCTACTACCTATCAACAGAGGTTGCACTGTAACTCCATCAGTCCCAGGTACTCTGGACATAGATTAAACACGAGTTTAATGTAACCTGATATGATAATACATGCACAGCAGCAGCACAAATTTATGTGTACATTATTTGTATATATTTTCAGATGTTGTTCCTGATATTGTAACTTTGGGTAAACCTATGGGTAATGGACATCCTGTATCAGCTGTTGTTACTACAAAGGCCATCTCTACAGCTTTCCAACAGTGTGGAATGACTTATTTCAACACAGTAAGTTGCAGTTGAAGTATACTGGCTTTGGAATTCTAATTCAGTCAATCCTGTGTTAGCGGCTACCACTAAATAAAGACTCCTCTGTCAATATAGGGTTTCATTTTGAAAACTGTCATATATTATTTTAAACAAACTGACCTCCAAAAAAAGGCCACTTGTCAATAAAGTCCTCTATGCCTTCTCCAAGGCCTTTGCTCACAGGTTTGACTGCATACTAGTTCAGGAGAGATTTGCTATGTGATCCTTATTAATCCCTTATGTTTTAAAATTGTCCAGGTTCAATTACAATGAACAGGCATAAAATGAAAACAGTAATGTACCACAATATTAACTACATCCAACCTTACTGTCCTTAGCTAACTTTTACTATAGTCAAACCTTTGTTAAGCTACCATTTAAGTGAAATAGACAATTTGGTCGCTTAAGACTGGTGATTTAATCATGAAGTGTTGTTAATTAGCCCCGGAAAAAGGAGTTGATTGTGGAAAAAATGACCAACGACAGCATTAATAAGGTGACTGTATATTGAAGTAATTCAAAAAAAGAATTCTGTTGGAAGCAGTTCAAAATGACCGCTAATGACAGGTGACTTTTAGCACAAGTTTGACTGTGTTTGAAAAACCTGTGTGTAAATGGTGATATGACTTGCCTCACTTTATGATGTTTGATCTCAGATTTGATTGAATACCTTAAAATGGCTTCACAAAAAATCAAAGACTGCCTTGAGCCAGGATGTTAATTTCTTTTTAAAACTGCTGTGATGATTATTTTATATTATTTATAAATTTAAGTCTGACTTCGATGTAAATCATGCTTGGTCAAACCTGTGACCAAAGGCCGTCCTTTGGAAAGACAACATGTGGCATTTATTGACAGGTTGCCTTTATTCGGATGTCATTTTGTCCTAAATTATCAATTACAATTTTGAATAAAAAATGGCCTTAATTCGCAAGGTGGCCTTATTTTGGAAGTGGATGCTAACACTGGTTTGACTGTATATCACTGACATTTTGATCTTTTGTTTAGTTTGGAGGAAACCCTGTGTCATGTGCTATTGCCTTAGCCGTCCTTGACGTTATTGAGAAAGACAATCTACAAGCACATGCTCTGGAGGTGGGTAACTACATCATGGACAGGGGCAGACAACTCATGGAGAAATATTCTATGATCGGTGAAGTACGTGGGATTGGTCTGTTTCTTGGTTTTGATTTGGTACGAAATAGGAATACTCGGGAACCAGCCACAGAAGAGGCGAAATATATTGTGAAGAAGTAAGCTTTTTAAATAATTATTTACTCAATTCAATATGAAATATAAGGCTTCTGACAAGAATTTTTTTTAAATACATTTGTATATATAAAGATTTCTTCTTTAATTTTTGCAGATAACTTTTCTTTCATTGTCTCTTCCATATATAACTTTTTCAGACTCTTCATTAAGATAATGTGACTGTACTGTATAGGACTCACATAGGTCTTGGTCCTGATTTTGGATGTAAAAACATGCATCTTATGGGCGATTACGGTAATTCTTTTTATATGCCCGTTTAAAGAACGGGTTGTAATATGGGAACACCCATGGCTGGTGGGTGGACGGGCTGGCGGGCATGTGGCGTCCACACTGGTGTTGATAACCAGCCCAATTGGCCCAGACACTTCTGAGTTATACCCGTTGATGCATTGAAAAATGAATTTTGAGGGGCGTTTTTGGTGACCTGGCACTCTTGTTGACTTACTGGTAGAATTCAGCAGGGGCATTTGTGTTCTCTGGACACATTGTACCATTGTTTTTACGTCTTAAATCCCTGTTTCAGATTGAAGGAAGACTACAGGATTTTAATGAGTACAGACGGTCCCTACAATAATGTACTAAAGATGAAACCTCCGATGTGCTTCTCAAAGAAGAACTGTGATACGTTACTTCAATGTATTGAGAAACTCCTTGTCGAGGTGGCTCATATGAAGTTTGAACCCAGCCATAGATGGATGGTGATAGATTCATCCAGGCCGGGCACCAGAATCATGGCCCTGAAGGCATCTTTGTAACAGGGGACATAAATTTTAGTTACAACTCAGTTTTGGTAAATATCATACTTATGGGAATAGAAATGAAAATAAAATTATTTACAGATATGCATAGTTAAATGTAGACTATATAATTATGTATGTATACTAGGATTAAATCTATTCTATCGCTACTTTGAATAGCTTTTATAAAGGTTCCTGATATTTTTTTGGGAATTATATGTTGAATTTAAAATGACCTTGGATAGCTATGAACAAACTCGGTTGTTAAGTACTGGTAGTTAAATTCTCCTTTATAACAGATCAGTTTATGATTTCAAAAGTCCTTCAATTTAGCGGTTAAGGGGAAGTAACTAGATCATGTTTGGTTATAATATTTTACTGAAGTTGTAACTAACTGTAGGGTTGGGTATGCATTTTTTGTTGGGGTCTTATATATGGGTATATATATTTTATATATGTGGTTTGAGAGGGGTATATTGGAGTCACTTTGTCGGTCGATTGGTAGGTCGCATAAAGTTTGTGGAGCGAACTACTTCCACATTTTTTAAGCTTTTGCAATGAAACTTGGTATATGTTATCACCATCAAGTGTAGATGTGCAAGACACAATTTTCATGCCCAGCGATGCACTCATTGTAGAGTTATGTCCCCCTGAACTTAGCCGTATAGTGTACTATTGCAGTATTAGTGTCAAAGCAGCGGTGGGGGTATTAGTCACCTCTGTGACGGCTCATTTAGATCACTTTTATGTTATTTTTAACCTTGAATTTATTGATGCTTATAATTGTCTTTAGCCTATTGTTTTGTTTGAATGTTTATCATTATCCTGTTTTTTTTAAATTGTCAATTTTCCTTGATATGTGGAAAAGTTGCGGCTTCTTGTAGAAGGGTTAGAACACCATCTAGGAAAACTTGTTAGGTGAATTGGCCACTGTACATAATTGAAAAATTGTTGAAAACTGAGTTAAACCTAAATAGATAAATATTGAACAGAGCATAGACTTAGCCTTGCTTCTAATTCATTTGATTTACTAGCATTAATTCTATCATTTTTAAACCCTGAATTATTGTCCATTATGACTCTTCTAGTTCGTTGTTATTTTGAAAGTATTGTTTTTGTTAGTTATTATCTGATATAAAGAATCACCTGTGGTCGTGTCATTACTCTAGTTATTGATCTCATTGTGTTTCAAACTTTGTATTGTAATTAAAACTTCAAATTGTAATTAACACTTTACATTGTCAGTTTTTTCTGGATTTTTTTCCAGTTTGAATGACTGCATTTTTTTGGTCTCTTGATTAACAGTCAACCTGTGTTTTGCAGTCACCTTGGAATAAAAGTCACCCTGTACATTTAGGTCAATCTTATACTCTCATTAATTATTAAGAACAAACTGACTTCCAAATATAGGTCATTTGTGTTATCAATTCATAACACTCCTCAAAATTTGTAAAGGAATTCATTTAGATGTTAAGGTTATTTTTTTTGTTGAGATATGGTACAGTCTGCCTCTAAGAACGGAGACACATATTTGTGAGTGTCTCCTACTGTTAATGAATTATTGTTGAAAACCAATGTGTTTGTTAAGAGTTTAAAATGTTTGTATATACCAGTAATCTAGTCTGGGAGTCTACATCATAAGACTTGTGGTTTGAGAATTTTGGTGCTGATTTGAGATTTTGAGGATGTGTAATTATTGAATTGAGATTCAGTTGTTTTGCTTATATTAACTTAAGTTCTGTCACACGTGATTTGATTATAAGTTCAATGCAAATGTTTTTTCTGTATGTTTTATGTTGTGTTTTTCTGTATTAATATGATACAATCAGTCCTTTTCTTTGTCAGTTAATGTTATACTTGAGTCATGATGGTAATCAACTGATCAACAGTTTTATTTCGTATATAATCACTAAAGCCATTCTTCATAAATTGTGCTTTGCAGTTAAATGACTGGCTCATTAAAAAATCCCCAAACCCAAAATTTTAGATTTTTTCTTATTTCAGTTTATAACGTTCCTGCTTATTGTCATACATTTTTATAAGAATGGTATTTTTCTATTTAATTGTATTCAATGATTATAAATACAGTCAAACCTGTGAACAAAGGCTTTCCTTGGGGAAGACATAATGTGGCCTTTATTGACATGTAGCCTTTATTCAGAGGTCATTTTGTTCTAAATAGTCAATGACTGTGTTAAATAGAATAGCCTTTATTCAGAGGGTGGTCTTTATTCAGTGGTGGCCACCTAACACATGTTTGACTGTTCTTAATATGATACACAAACTTTTAGATTGATTTTTGAATTCCACATTTCCATTATTACCGATCATTAGGATAAAATATTTTGTGATAAATTTAGTGTTTGTTATATGTGGTATGAGAGACCACGCTGTAAAAGTTGATAGTGTTATACTGACTCTGATTATATGATTAGATATTAAATATATTTTGTATGTCATTCTGTTTCTTTTTTTGTTCCCAAACCATTTTATTCATATTAAGTGGTTACTGCCTTCTAACGTGTTATTCAAATATCCATTTGTCACTTGATGACAATAATTTGAAAAAAAATTAGACCAAAATGCCTTGACAAAAAATCTGCAATGCCAACAATGATCAAATCCCAAAACATGGATAATATGCTCTGGGGTATTTGATATTTGTTGTCAATAGCTCAGTGAAAGTGGAGTCACTGTGTTTTCACAAATGTAGGAGAGGCGCACAAAAGAAATTTATGGATGCCCATCTGCTGAAAAGCTGGTCAACGAAGAATTAATAACAAAACTTACAGTGATGAAATGAATTTATTTTTTAGTGTGAATAAAGATATCTGAGTGAGGTAGACATACATAAACAGCAACATCATTCAATCTGTGTTCTTTCATAGTACAAACATACTAGCTAGAAAAATAACAACAGAAATCAGAAATGATTCTAATTTTGTTTTCCACCACATTCTTGTTCATGTCTAGATCATTTTAGACTATGTCTCAATTTGTGTTTTTTCACAGACCTAGTGTGAACTGATCTAATTTACATCTTCTGTTTGCAAAATGAAATAGAACACTTCAAATTTCAGATACTAAGAGTCTATATCACAACACATAAAAATCTATTTATCAGTTAAAAGATACATTCTGGAATTCATAAATTCTCCACCTATAATTGAAAACCATACAAGTAAGTAGATATTCATTCCAGTATTTATACTACACAAAATCTGAGAAGGATCCCTTGCTACATAGCTTGTAGTGATTGCTTCGTAATTTTAAAACTACTGTTGATCAAATTTTATTAAAACTTGGTCATTCAAGCTAAATAAGCCAGTACAAAAGATGAAAAAAATGATGTCCATTGAATCATATCTGTACAGATATTACATAATAATTAGTTTGTACAGAGTATTTGTAACATTGAGTAAGTGATACTTATCAAATTTTGAGTAGTATAAATACATGTATACAAGTTCTACCCTGGTTTTATTTCAAATAATAAATATTACTTAGAAATCTGTCTGAGTCAATGAAAACTTTACAACAACACAAAATTTACGTCAAGATTAATCGACATAATAAATATTCACTTAGATATCAGTCAATGAAAACTTAACATTAACGAAAGGTTAGTTGCAGAGGCATTAATTTTGCAGTGAATGTACATGCATTTAATGAATATCAGATGTCTGACAGTGAAAACACTTCATTGCCACCAGGTTAAAAATTAAAGGGAGGTAAGCAGTAAATACCAAATAACTAACGTGAAATTTAATAATACATTTCACGTTTGTAATGGTTTGATAAGTGGAGACAAATAATAACAACTGGTGTTGCATTATTGAATAAAACAAAATATTCCTTCACTCGTAAAGAGTAATATATCAGTGGAACTACCGTTCCTTTGACTATGTAGGTGACAAAAACTGGTTTGAAATGTCTTATAACATATAAATACATAGTTGTGAAAATTATTGTTTGTTTTGTTAATTTGAATTTTACACCCCTTTAAACATTAAGAGTCATATGAGGTGGACAGTTCATCTAACCGTTGTTCCTCGGAAGAACCAGTACTAGAATCATATCCTCCATAAGCAACTGCCTACTTTCTCACATAAAGAGACATGGTGGGCTCATAACCCACAACCCCCTATCAGTGAGAGGTTACAGTGATTTGAAGTCTGCGACCTTAACCTATTGACCACGTAGGCGGTCTATAAAAAAATAAGCACATGTTATCTTAGAATGAGTTTATTAATGAATGATAAACCAATACGGTTCAATATGGGTAAAACCAAGAGCAAAATTTTCTATTTTGCCAGCTTAGAATTATTGGAAAGAAATATTTTGAGACATTTCTTTGAATATATGAAAATAGCTACCAGAGGAAGAACAAACAATGTAAATATTTGTCAAATGTAATGTAGATTTGTGAATGATAGGTAACACAGACATATCACGTGTCACAACTGTTCATATCATCGAGTGAACTGTCTATTTATCTCTTGTTTAACTACCCATTCTACAGCTATGGATGTTTCAGAGCCCCCGTAGAGAGGGGAGATAAAATTGGGCTTTAATATTCCTACTACTTTCAAATGATTTTTCCTGGTTCTTTATCGTGCCCGGTGTAAAGCACCGTTACACACACCATCCCTTTTCCCGTGATTTTCTAGACATAGTACTTGGCCCAGTAGTTGGGATGGGGACACTGAAAAGTAGTTCAGTAGTCCAGCACATTAACACTAATTGAGTGAACTGAATAAATGAATTGTATACAGGTTACATCAGTAGCAAACTTTTAAGTTAGGTAAGAGTGAAAGATACTCTAAGTACAAAATACAGAACAGTATGAAGGTTGAATAATTCTTTATAATATATAATGAAAAAAATGCATTCAAAGCTTATGGAACTTAAGATTAAATTGAGTAAAAGATGAGACAAAAATGATTGCAATGTATTGACTAGTAAGTTAAACACTTGTAACAAAAAGAAACAGTAAGCTTACGAAGAAAGATTAAACTATGAAATCTTAAGTAAGAAATAGGACTAAAAAATTAAATATACCAAGGCAGGATATATATGTATATAGAAAATGATAAGTAATATATTGCACATTAAATGAACAGCAACAACTACTTAAAACACAACCCTCTTAAATGCAAGTAACATTGAATGAAAGATAAATACTTATACAAAGCAGGTAAATACTTATCAAATGATTGAGTAATACATGAATATTTCTATACATTGAGATACAAAATTAATGTACTATCAAATTCATCTTTAACAACTGTGAGTTTCTCTACGTATTGAAATAGTTTTCCTATTAATAATATACAAAAATTGTGCAGTTTTCCTGAGGCTAAATTGTCCAGAATAAACCAGTGTGTGATAAAATAATCTATTTATTCTAACTAACTCAATGCTGTATGTTAACACTGCACTATTTACCTAATAAAGCTGTTAAAAGTGGAACAACAACACTCTAACGTGTCTGTACAGCAATGCTGAATCATATCCTAATAATCTTGTCAGAAAATGAATTAGCAGATAAATTATGTCAAAGCACCCACTATAATTATAAAACTTAGCATTTAAGGAAACTGATTTCAGGATTATTTTACCTTATACCAGTAAGTAACCAATCCCCAAACCTGAATAGTTAACCCTTTTTCCAAATTTAGGAATATATTCCTAAACTAACAAGAGGGCCAAGATGGCCCTATATCGCTCACATGACAATCACTGTTTACTCATTAAAACATTGTTATGAACCCGTGACCTAGTTTTTGACCCCAGACCACCTATGTTCGAATTTGTCTTACATGTCATTAAGACAAACAGTCTGACTAGGTTTGGTGAAGATACGATCAAAATTTGACATCTACAGTGTTAATAAGGTTTTCCTAAGATTTGACCTTGTGACCTGGTTTTTGACCCTAGGTGACCCATATTTGAACTTGTCCTTAATATCATTAAGACAAACAATCTGACAAGGTTTGGCCAAGATCCAATCAAAACCATGACATTTAGAGCTTTTACAAGATTTCTACCTAAGATTTGACCTTGTGACCCAGTTTTTGAACCCGGCTGACCCATGTTCATCCTTGACCCACATATCATTGAGGCAAACATTTTGACAAGGTTTGGTGAAGATCCAATTAAAACTGTGACATCTACAGTGTTAACAAAGTTTTCCTAAGATTTGACCTGGTGACCTAGTTATTGACCCCAGATGACCCATATTTATACTTGACCGTTATATCATTAAAACAAACGATTTGACGAAGTTTGGTGAAGATCCAATAATAACTGTGAAATCTACAGTGTTAACATGGTTTTTCATAAGATTTGACCTAGCGACCTAGTTTTTGACCCAAGATGACCCATGTTCGAACTCGTCCAAGATATTATGAAGACAAACATTCTGACAAGGTTTCATGATCATCCAATCAAAACAGTGACTTCTAGAGTGTTCAGAAGGTTTTCCAGCAATTTGCCCTAGTGACCTAATTTTACTACAGAAATTACCCATTTTCAAACTTGACCTACATATTATTAAAATAAACATTCTGACAAAGTTTCATGAAGATAAATTCAAAACAGTGATTTCTAAAGTGTTCACAAGGTTTTCCCTTATTTGGCCCTGGTGACCTAGTTTTTTACCCCAAATGGCCCAATATCGAACTCGTCCGAGATTTTGTTGAGATTAACGTTCTGACCCAGTTTTGCTAAAATTGAGCCAAAAATGTGGCCCCTAGTGTGTTCACAACAAAAAGTTTGACGACGCACGACGCACGACGCCGGACGCCGGACGGAGAGTGATCCTAATAGCTCACTTTGTCACTTTGTGACATGTGAGCTAAAAACGAATTTGTGATTGAAAAGTATAGATTTTTACTGGATTAACTCGGACATATTTTTTCTGAGTCTGGAACAAATTAAATGCGACTATCACTGTAATAATTTTTAAGACCCTTAATGAACTGAGAATTGGTTCTTTAAACACTAAATAGACTGATTTTTATCACATACTTGTGAATTAATTCAATACTTGTATTCAAAACTGTTGTCTGTTCAGTGTAAAAAATACCAATTTCAGAGCAAAATAAATGTGAATTTGGTTGATACTTTTACCTTTTCCAAAATGTGGAAAAATCTCTGAATACGTAAGCAAAGTGGATAATCATTACAAAGACTAAATAGATAAAATAGAACAATGATCTTACAATCTAAATAATCTCAGAGACTCCTTTAAAATGTTACTTGTGATTTTACCAGACAAATTAGCAGGTGAGTTAAGATAATGAGGCCAATCAGAGAGGAATATTTTGAGTGGTTTATAAGATTTTTTTTTACAAAAGTTGAGCACAACCAATACATACACTAAGATGTGATATTATGCTATAATAAATGGATCTCATCATCCATTCGAAAACAAATACATATATAACAAAATGTAAAACATATCGTACACAACATAAACAACAACACAGTTTTAAACAACATTAATATAAATGACTTAAATTTGCAAGCATATGGGTAGTTACAACAGATAGACAAAAATTGTACATAGTACAAAATATAATGATGAAGATAATCAAAATTGTACATAAGCACTACAAATAAATAATTTGATGCTAAATATTATGAACTTTACTCAGGACTGCTAAGAGATATTGCTAACAAGCTTACAAGCAATAATGATAAACTTGAGACTGGAATGATTGTTGGAACTGAACAAAAGATAAATATATGAGACACTTTTTTACAAGTAAATGGGTTTTCTTTACACATTTTTTTCAAGGCAATTCGTTACTTGTGATTCTACACAAACTTGAGACTAATTAAGGCAGATAAATACAGAGTATATTTATGAATTGTAAATGAAATAAAATATTGGCAAGCTGCATTAAAAATAATAATAAAAAAAAAAAAAAAAGATGGAAAAATTTGTGTAAACATATATGCAAGATAATGATCATCCCTATTCACGAAAGATCAAAGTAAACAAAACAAAACAAACAAAAAATGAAATCAACAAACAGAGTACTAATTTTTACTTTCAAAAAAACACTACCGAGCATTGCATTTTTCCAAACAAAATACATGTATAAGAAAAGAAAAACAAACAATTCTAAAATAAAAATTTACCCAAAGGTTATGAAGATAAATGACAAAACAAACTGGCACAACCTCAGAAAAAAATATTTTGTTATGAGTAAGAATGGATATTAAATATGTTTACTCAAACACAAGGAACAAATATATCAATCAACAATCACAAACTGTCAAGGATTAATTAACTACAAAACTACAATGTTTACTGAACAACAAGTGGTTTATCTACAAATAAACAAAGATAACAGTCATCAACAGTTTATCAATTTTTTATTGCACTTATATAAACAGCATACAGTCAGACCTGTGTAAGTGGCCACCTTGGAATGAAGTCCATACTGTGAATAAAGGTCTTTCTAATAAAATACCATTGATTAAATTTTAACAAAATGACCCCTAAAGACCACCTATACATAAAGGCCATATCTTGTGCTTCCCAAATGGTGGCCTTTGTTCACAGGTTTGACTGTATTTTGCAATAAGTGAATAATTCCACACATGAAGGGACTAGGTAATTAACATTTTGTGAAGTGACATAACAACTATCAGTAGTATTGCTTTTGTTTAAATGTCTAATAAGCTAAGCCTACTGATTATACTAAACAATGTAATGGTATTATTAGACTATAGCTTTGATGCCAGATTTATCCTAGAGAATCTTTTAAAGATTGAATGTAATAGAAACAGAGATTCATTAATACATAGGTGTAGCTTCGATAATTTCATTTCTCATAAAATCGATAACTTTTCTGATGTTAAACATAACTTTCATGACAGAAAAAATTTGATACTTATCAAAGAATGTTTATGGAATAAAAACTAAACACACAAAACTTAAGTATCAAGCAAAACATTGACAGGTCAGAATAATTCCTGCATGTAACACAGCAGTATTTTAATACCATTTTAAAACTTACATACACATGGTAAACGAAACTTATCATTCAATCATAATAAAAGATAACTTTCCAAATATGACACAAATATTTCAGAATTTTTCATCCCAACTTTTAATGTAAATAGCCTAATAAGCCAGACTTCTGGTTAGATTTATTGTTGTAAAGTGTATGATTTGTTCAAAACAAAGATAAACCAGTTTTATATCTGATACATTTTATCAATGGTTTGATATTTACTTATTAATATTTTGATTACAAATAAAGCATGTAAATAGTATCACCATATTAAAGTTGTATTTCTTAATTATTAACACACAAAATAAAAAGATGTGTTTCAAAAACACAATGCCCCCTCCAGGTGCCCTTTAACTTGAAAATGCACAAAATTAACAAAGGGCCATAATTCCGTCAAAAATGATCGAATCACAAAACCGGGAATATATGTGTGGTGGATCTTGGTAAAAGCAAGTCTGTGAAAGTTTTGTTAAAATCCTATGAAAAATGTAGGAGTAGTATCCTAAAAGAAATGTAGGAATTTTTTTAAACACAATGAGCCTGTGACCTTTGACCTAAAAATGCACAGGTCCTGAAGAGGTTGTCATGAGGAACCTACATATGAAGTTTGATGAATGTAGGTGCAAGCGTTTTGATTTTATAGGCAATGTTAAAGTTTGGTACAAACAGACAAACATATAGACAAACTGATAGACCAAAAACAATATGCCCCCGATCTATTGATATAAACACCATATATTCAATAAACACCACAAAAAAACTAGTTTATAAAATCTACACTTTGGCATGATGGATGTACAATTTCGATGATGTCTACCTAGATATTAACGCTTCTATCACATTCAGAAGCAGACCGGACACCAATCTAGCTGTAAACACAGTTATACGGACTCCTTCGTCTACATTCCAACCCTGTACCACATATGCATTTCACATACTTGCCGTACAAAGAAATATCCAAGGAGAATACCAACAATCTGTAACAGTGAAACATATTCATTAGAATATGCATTTTTAAGTATTTTTATTAACTTACGCCATCTGTGGAAAATATTTTGTTTGGAGTAATGCTACCTACTTACCAAAACCTACCCTAGGGATTCAACGTTTTTGGTCTCTTGGGTAAAATTTTTTTTTCAATATATAAATAGAATTTTGACAGGTATTATGGGCTCAATGTAAAAAGTATAGTTAAAACAATATTTCCTACCTACCCACTGAAAATTCTCTTGGTAGGGTTACACCAAACAAACATTTTTTTAAGGATGGCCTTATCTGAGCTGTAGACAGCCATAAATGGAAAAGTTTCAACGAGGGGACAGACATAATCTTTTGGTAGCATACTTTATCATCATCTATCTAAAAAAAGTTCCTATTATCTTAAGTCTCTCTTTCTCTCTTGGGACTTTTTTGACGAATCATTCAATAAAATGTGATAAATCTGTAAGTAAGAATGCAAGAATAGCAAAATCATGTCATAGATAATTATGATATATTGAACTTGATACAGCACTAAAATATGATGCTTATCCTTGATTATATGTAAACAGGGCAATTACCTGAGGAATAGCCGAACCCAGTCCTACGATACCCACAAAGTCAAGATTCCAACTAAGCCACGCTAAGAATGTTTCTGTGCATCCTGTAATGTATATCTCATCATCGGGCACCTATAAAACACAAAGCAATTACAAAATATATTCATTCAAAAGTATCGCAAGAAGTCAAATGATTATAACCTATTGATTTCAACATATGAGTACATTTTAGACAAATTCCAAAATAAGGTACTGTTAATACCTACACATTTTCTGATGACAGTCAAACCTGTGAACAAAGGCCGGGCTACCCATGGGAGACATAAACTGATAATGTGGTCTTTATTAACAAGTAGCCTTTATTCGGAGTTGGCTGCTTATGTAGGTGTACATTGATTCAAAGTGCAATTGAGAAATAAAATAAGAATAAATACCCCAAAGCCATTGAAATTATGTGATCTTTTTAAAAAGTGAAAAGTGCATTTAACTTTCTATTGCACTGTAGAAGAAATAGACTATCAATATTACTGTTTTAATTCATAAATGAAATAAATCTTAGCCTGTTATAATTACTAAATAACAACATTTATATATCCTTGAATTACGAGCTCATATAATATACTGCCAAACTATAATTGTCAGCAGATATATACAATTCACAAATTTATACTCAATCTTTTACACATGTATTTAATTAAGTGTAATAAATGCATCATCCGTAACTACAATCAAACTTTGTTATTATGAGTTTCGACAACACAAGCTTAGACTTAATTTAAGGGTTATTAAAGTCTCTTCATTTTTTGTTTTCAAAAACCTGTACAGTGCAACCTCTGTAGAGCAAGACCCTGTGGGAGCTGCAAATATAGGCCGTTCTTTAGAGGTTGTTGCTCTACAGAGGTGAAATTAACAGTAAATATCAACATAGGAAAATTTTGAAGGTGTTGTTATAGAGAGGTTGTTGCCCTACAGAGGGCTGCTCTGGAGAGGTTGTACTGTACATATTTTACATGTCTTCAACAGCCATAGCTTTAGAACAGTCAAACCTGTGTTAGCGGCCACCACTGAATAAAGAACCTGTCTGTCCTCATGAATTGTCCAGATAACTAAGTTTGACTGTGTACATTTTTATGATGGATTATTTTACGCTAAAATCAGAAATTCCTGAATTCAACATGTCAAGATTATAAAACTTACTTCATAACAAAAATGGATGTAGAAATCAGCAACACCATGTATTCTTAAAAATTAAACCACCTTAATTCTTTTTCTGAAAATTTCAGCATTATATAAATATCTAACTTACTGTTATAGATGACCTTATTCCATGCCCACAATTAAGCTTCAATGTACCAGACTGAAATATACATAAAAGTATGAAACCTATTTCGTAAAGAATTCATTCTGATAGAACTTGATGACAGATATGAATAAATGCAGTCTCTCGATAAAGACATTTGCATGTATTTTCATAGTTACAAACATTACAATTAACCACAGTCAACCATATTCACTGCCATCTCTGAATAAAGACGTCTTATTTTTCCATTATTACTTCATACTTAAGCTTTATCTTCAAGAGGTAATTGCATAAACTAGGTAATTGCATAAACTAGGTAATTGCATAAACTACAGCTTTGTCACAGAGGTGACATATACCCTGTCACTGCTTTGACACTAAGAATGCCATTGTACATTATATGACTTAGTTCAAGGGCACATAACTCTAGAATGATTATGTGTGGATCACTGGACATGAATCTACACTTCATGGTGATGATACTTTTCAAATTTCATTGCAATCATTTCAGAAATATGGAAGAAGTTCACTCCACAAACTTGTCAAATAGTATGCGGACCGACCAACCATCTGACCATTGACTGACTGACTGAAAGAGTGACTCCAATATACTTTGTTTGCAGGGGGTACAATACTGTATTTTCATTTATTTTCGTTGGGCTAGATTTTTGTGGTTTTTACTAAACTGGCTATTTCGTGGGGACATAAATTCGTGGATTTTGATTTTTGAAAAGAAATGCCTTATCTCTACATTTAAATTTGGGGGATCTGATTTCGTGGATGAACCAACCCACGAAATCCACGAAATTAAAACCCCAACGAAAATGAATGATTCCACAGAACACAATTAATATGTAAAACTTACAGTAGAATTTTTCCTACAACATGACCAAGGTACACCACATCGTTGAGGGAACTTAGAGCTACAATTATACAGTGCATTGTCTTCATAATCTGTGTACAAGTCAAATCCGCAACAATTAAACTGAAAATATACCATGAATCATAAATAAATAGTTATGAATGATTTTAAATAAATGATACACACAAAGTACACAAGTACAATAAGTTACTCCAAGTAATAAAATGCATGATTGTATCATTTATTATTATGCTTAAGGTATGAGAAAGAATCATCAATAGTCTACATACACATCTATCTTTTCGGAAACTAAACGATAGTTTAGCTTCCAATAGCCATCTCTTGTTTGACATGCATGAATTTTGATATAAACCAAGTACTATGTTTTTCTATATATGCCATGCTATTGTTAAACTAGTTCCCATTCCAGGTTGCAATACAAGTCCGTCTAAGTTCAGTTTCCACAAGTACTTTCAGTACTTTGATTTTGCACCATTTTGATGCCATAGTTTAATAAATAGTGTACATGGAATACTTACACCAACTTGTAGATTGTCCATGGAATTTTTGTAATCATTGTTAATGTGATAGTCTTTGATTATATACATCAAATCATTACTGCCAATCTCTGATATCTGAAAATATAAGATTTCATACTTAAGAATTTATATAACCAGTGTAAAGCATTGATACATGCCTCGCCCTATTTCTGTGATTTTCTAGACACAATACTTGGTCCTGTAGTTAGGATGGGGCATTGAAAAAGCATCCATGAGAAAATCGGAAGGCTGAGTCAAGATTCAAATCCACCACCTTTTGTTCAGTAGTCCAATGCAATTCTGCTAGTCTAGCTGAGACTACCAATCATCCCTCCATGCTTGTTTACAACATAACAATGAAGTTCACCGGTAATCAATTCATAAAATACCATCAGATGATTCATGCTCAAACTTGCCCCACTCCCACACATCATTGAGACAAACATTCTGACAAGGGTTGGTGAAGATCCGATCAAAACTCTAGAGTGTTACCAAGATTTTCCTGTGATTTCAACTGATGACCTAATTTTTGAACCCAGACGACCCATATTCAAACTTGTCCAAGATATCATGAACAAAAACATTCTGACAAGATTTTGTGATGATTCAATCAAAACTGTGACCCCAAATAACCCATGTTCGAACCTGTCCAATATTTTATTAACACAAACATTCTGATTCAGTTTTGAGTTCAAAAGGCAAAAGCTGATGACATACTCACAACGACAGACAATAAAGACTCACTGATTGAAAAGCTCATCAGGGGCATTTTGAAGAATTGAAGAAAGCAACAGAGTAAATATACAGTACAACCTCTCTAGAGTGGCACGCTCTTCAGCAACAACCTCCCTTCAACAATAGCATGATTTTTTCCCACTGCATGATTTAACTGTTGATTTAACCTCTCTAGAGTAACAACCTCTTAACAACAGCATAATTTGGATACTCCCAAAGGATGTTGCTTTTGAGAAGTGCACTGTATTTAAAAAATTGTGAAATTTTGAAAATATGTGAACAAAAAAACCCTTAAAAGCAGGTTAATTGATATTGATAACTTTCATATACACATTTCAATCTAAGTTGTTGATTGAAATATTGCACAAAACTAGATTCATAAAAATGTGTGTATTTTTATAAAGCACATAATATTCATAGAATATAATAATAATAACAAGCTAAATTACTGGAGTTTTATAGCAAACAGTGATTATTTCAAGCTGATAGATAATAAAACAGATATTTCTCAGAGGCAAAAAGAAATGAACACAATTGCCAATAACTATTATATGAGTCAAGTATCCATAAAGCCGGTTATATTGCTCATTTAGAATATAATGTAATAAAATCATAAAATGATGCAAAATGGAAAATGTTTCATCTGCACTATCATTTAATCTTTAACAGAAACATGCATACATCTAATAATACTGATATCACACATTTTGCTTCAAACAAAAAACTATGACTTGATGTAAACATAGATATAGTGCTTGTAATCATTGGTATAACAAAAAATGACCTTCAAAAGCTGGCAATATGTCGAGATGTACAGATTAACTTCATAGAATGTAACAAATCATATCACTGCACAATTTATTCATATCTATCAGTTAAAATCATGTCTCTACAGAGAAAATTGACGAGATTGTATTAAACATTTTCTGGTCTAGACACAACAAAGCATAAACACCGAGTTAGACACATACTAAATCAACATTATGACAGGTACATTTTTGTATATTAGATAACATTTTCAAATCTAGGGAAGAATAAAATCTATTTATAATCTGTTTAAAAAACACATTAATAATTTACACAGTAAAACTTCATGATTCAAACATAATATTAATTTGGACTCAAGAACTATTTGAAACTTGTTGAACATTACAGAATGTAGAATCATCTTCTGTAAAAGTAATGGATAACAATAATTACCTGGTATTTCTATTTGACACCAAATTTGCTGCAATTTCGATATTTAATAGCAGTTGAGCCTGGTTTCTGCATTTGAAACTAACATTATCACAGAAATAAACTGATACCAACTAAAGCAAATATAAACAAATTTGACATTGTAAAAATAAACATCCAACTTTTGCAGAAATGAACATATTTGATACTAACACTACTGTAAAACATTTGACACCAGCCATTACAGAAATGCAAATATTTGACACCAGCCATTACAGAAATGCAAACATTTGGCACCAGTCATTACAGAAATGCAAAAATTTGACACCAGCTATTACAGAAATGCAAACATTTGACAAAAGCCAATAGGGCTGAGTAACGTTTCGCGTATCGTATTGGAATCCGGTATATAGGGTTCGGTTGATATATCGTATCAAACGTTTACGAATCAAACAAATATCGATCAAAACAAAAATGAATTTAAAAGCATGTTTTGCTTGTTTTCTATTCGTTCTTTGCTGCTGATTTTAGCCTTTGTGTAATAGTAAGTGTGTCGTCACTGTTGTGTACATGAAGCGGAAGTTGATGCATCTGTTAAAAGTTGTTATTACCCGGTCGGTTTATCTTTATACAAATTCTAACCATTAGAAGATTTTAAGTTATAGTCTGTGTAAAACGTGAATAAAGTTATAAAATCAATATGAGAACATGTCGATCTGTTCATACAACACACGCCCATACCTTTTCATATTACGCTATTGGACAGCTCTTACTAAAATATCGCTGACCACTTATCTTTTTCGACAAGGAAGAATCGATCAATACTAATTTCTGACTGTGCCCGACCGTACTGAATAAAACACTACTAATTAACCAACCAAACGACAGGATTGCTTTGCATCATTTTAATGTCAACATCGTTACTTAAACATTCAAAAACGGTTGAGTTTTCAGCGATATTTTGTTGTTGAAAATTGCATATAAATAGCTGCTCAAAGAAAAGCAAGAAAACATATTTATCTAATATCTATTAGTATGCATTTTTGTGTTCAGGTTCAGGAGTTTTGATATAAAAATCGACCAGTCAATGTTTTGTACTATATACCTATAGAGAACGTTGCCAACGACATGTGTCTAAATTTGTGTTGATTTGGTGAAACTAACGACAGTGTTTCGTGTGTTTTGTTAATTGATTCAAATGAAAAGTTGTTAAACATAATGTAAAACCTACCTTTTGTCAACCACAAAAAGAAAATAGTTATCTGGTTGTTTCTTATTGCAGTTCAGCATGAGTGTTTGGCATGCCTATTGAAATAACATTGGCTACCTTCCTTTATTATTAGGTACATTCAAGGTATATAAGTCCTTGGTACATTAAGTAGCTTTTGAAACGAAAATTTGATTTTGTTTACCTTTGCCAACACAGTCAATGTATCTCAGTATTTCTGTTTTGGTGTATGTATGGAATATCAATTGATGTATCGGATATCAATCATTCTTAATTGATACACATATCGTATCGATCATTTTTATTGATACTCAGCCCTACAAGCCATTATAGAAATGAACACATTTGACACCAAACATAGAAGAAATGCAAACACTTGACACTTAAATTTTGTAGAAATGAAATCTATTCAACTTCCAAATATTTATTGCATTTAAACATACATGTTTTACAGCAACTATATATGTAACATATATCAGTAAGACATGGATTAATTAATTAATAGAAGAGCAAAAAAATGTGAAATGAAAATACTATTTCTGCATTCATTACCGGTACTTACCTTTTGTCTATGAAGGAAGGACAATACTCCAATAGTGACTTGAGTAAAGAATGATAGAACAGTTATCACCAGAAACTATAAATATAAATAACAATTATCACATTATCACGCCCTGCTACGTGTGTATATACATGTATAACGTTCACAAGTCACTTATAATACAGTACAGGAAAATGGACTAGGTGAACTGACCATGATTCATAACTGAAATATTGCAAGTATTTTCTCTAGAAACCCCATTCTCATCTATATCCATCAGGTGTACACTTTCAGATGCTGCATGAGCCTTACTTTATTATAGGTCAATGCAATACAACAATTATACTAGTCCTAAACATGTGAACTGTTTTATAATCATATTTCAAGGTATCATAAAGCAGAGGTGGTTGTACTTTCTAGGTATAAATTGTAGTGAAAATATAATTTATAAGTTTGTACTGTCTTATATGTAGAAACCAACAAAAACTTGTCGCTGAGTACTGATATTCAATTAATTCAAACAAGGAGCATTACTGCTTTAATACAGATAAAATATTTTATAGAAGACACTTAACGACATCAAAGAACAACAAAACCATGATATCATTTTATAATTAGAACATAATCTAAGGATTTTATTGAACTATAAGCCAATGTTCCTTCTTGATATTTGCTTTGTGCTTTCATGCATCCGAAAATAAGAAATATCAACAAATCTATTGACAGCAGATGGTTATCATATGATATATTATCAGTGAATTTAGTGTAATGCACTCACAGACTGACAGTGTTTACTTTGTGTAATCATAGCTAGTCAAAACATCATAATTCTCATGAACTGAAAAGTATGAAATTGACAGTTCCACAGTTCAAGAGTTTTCTACTAACTAACAATGGGCGCAGATGGCTGCAAAAGTTGTTCACTCTTAGAGTCAGGAAAACTCTCCTTTAGTCAGCTCGTCTGACATGTACATGATATAGTATATGTATCAACCTTGCTGACATATCCAGAGGTTTTATTTTAAGAAAAGGGAAGACGCTGGTAAACAGAGGGAAAATAACATGAAAGAGGCAAATTTGGGGAATATTCTCACAGCAAATAGAGGAAATATATTTTTTTAGGGAAAATACAGCTTAATTCCGAAGGGGAAAGACGATGGCTGTCAGTGTCACTAGCTTTTATTAGTAATACCCCCCCTTCATAGTATTTATAGATATTACAGTTATTCTGGGTGTAGAATCAATTAAAATAAAAACACTTACAAATTTCAGAAGGCAGGTATTTTCACGGACCACGCCTGCAATACCGAACAATGAATTAATCATCATGACAAAACCTACAGCCATTAACATGATCACTGGTACAAAGAGAAACTTGTTGATCGATTCCAGATCTTTTGTCTGGAACTCAAGCCACACACCCACCAGCAAACAACCAGCACCAACAATCTGTAATGTAAAAATACAACCTAACAATACGCAATATATTTCACTCATTGTTTTTATTGTTTATCAATGTTTGACTAAACTATAGTCTATAAAATACTGCAACATAAAGTCAATCAAATTCAATACATAGAAATTAAATGTGTTTCTTGCACAGGATGAGCTGATTCGTTCACAAATATTGTGTTTTATTGTTAATTGATGTTTGAATAAACAATTACACAACCTTATACTATATGATAAAGGTCAGTTAATAATATGTATTTAGTAAACTTTAAAAATGTTAAAAAAAAGGTTCTAACAAGAAAATCAAATACTGTTAATGTGAACATCTTTAAACTTAAGGTAGAAAGTATGACTTTATAAAAACCTCAATCTCATGAATTTACAGTTAATCCTTAAAAGTATTTATTGATACCTATACTTGAAATTGAAGAGTAATTATAACCAATATATGTTTTTCCCTTCTTTAAAACTTTCTAGCTGTAAGTACTCAATTAAAAATGATCATGCACAATACACTGAATGGATATTACATTTGTCAAACAAAAAATATTGACAAGCCATTAGGTGGTGAGAACTAAGTTCATATCACAAACAATATTTGCTTCCGAACTCCCTAAATTGTTCAACGGATTGCTCTACAAGCAATAAATTACCATGATTATTTTAGTTTTCAGCTGTGAAACTATTATAACTTCAAACACAAACTATGTAATGTAACAAAAATATTGACATTTAGAAATCTGGGAAAGTTCAAACACATCAAATTCAACAATTTGTTGAGCTTCAGGGCAGAAAATCTTGTTTTACTTACAAGCAAAGATGACTCATCTAGCATTTCAATTTGATCATTTTAAAAAACACACAAACTCAAATGGTATCAGACCTAAGTAGTTCAAGTACCACATGCATCACATTTAAATGCAACAATACATTAAATTTTATATATCAACTTCTACATAACAACCTCAATGTATGAATTTCCATATTCATAACAATTTTTTTCATAATTTGATGATTTATAGGGAGATGTTTTTGTTCTTCAGTGGAGAGATTAAAAAGGGCCTCCATGGTCGAGTGGTTATTGTCCCTTTCTAGTAATCAGTAGCCCTTTATTTCAGCGAGTTGGAACCCAGGGCCCTAGCTGCACATTAGGGAAAGGGACCCAGGGCTCTCAGGTAGGGAATTTCGTGTCATTCTGAGAAAAAAGGGGAATTTCAAGGGATTTTTTCAACTGCCTTATTACCCTGCAATGAACATTTTAAGCTTACAATAGCTGTATTTAAATAGATTACATACATTAATATACATGGGCATGGGTAGTGAGAAAATTTTGGAAAAAAATCACTGCTTGCGCCGTAGGACAAAAAAATATCTAGTGTTGTTCTAGAAGCAGAATCCTGTTGATTATTACACTTGTTGTGAATTACTTTCTTGTAACAATAAATACAAACATCATGCCAAAAAAAACTTACTGCAGCAAATAATGATTGATAATTTAACACATTTGCTTTATAATAAACTGCAGGTGTAATACAAGGTCACTTGTGATAATTGATACACATATAGGTACGGATTGTACAATATGAGTTATTTTTTGAATACATACCACAGTATACTGATTCAATAAAAACAACCTTTGACGTCCATAGATTTTATTTTTTAGCACAGCTCTTTTCACAGGTAGGGGAAGGGACTTTGTCCTTAAATTTGGGGATAACATGTAATTTTTGCGAAAGGGAAGAAAAGACTTGAGGTAAATTTAATTTTAGGGGAAAACTGCATGATTTTGAAGTATTTTCCTGAGGGGACTATGCCTATTAATGACCCCTGCTATAGAAGGAAAAAAGCCCTGTTTAGTAAAATTATTATCAAATGAAAATGAAAAAATAACTGATTCTCTATATATATATATATTATATGAGATAGGCTGCTTTAGAAATTAGATAGCTAGATAATTCATCTTTTTTTATGTGAATAATTTCATCAAAGTAACAGACAAAAATAGGATTTTACATTAATATATAAGTATCCTAAAACTGGAATTTGATAAACATTGATAAATTTTCATATTCCAGGTAATGTGAACTAGAAACACTACAAAAACAATTTTACATTTACAAAGGATATAAATTTGTACTATGAGTACACAAACACAATACAGGGGGCACTAAAGAAAGGACAAGTGGCATGGTGTCAATAAAGATTCAAGCAAATTCTAAAAACACGAAATGCTTCATGATCATACATGTAAAAAACACTTCTTGTTAAGGGAAAATTCTGGCCATTTTAGGGGAAAAAATTTAAATGATTGAAATTTTACATAGGGAAACTGCCCATATTCGGCAGTAAATAATTATATAGCGAAATAAAATCACTGAAAATACTAATTAATATTCGGAAATGTTTTGACTTCATCGCTATACATTGATAAGTAAAATAAAAGTAGATTGGGAAATGTCGAAACAAAACAACAACACGCACGTACACATTTTCGATTATCAGGCGCGGTGAAATAACATTGATCAATTGTAAAAATTACTTCTCTTATATTATACGAAATGGAAAAGTTGTATGCATTTTTATGTGGAAATGCGCATCAGAGACGCAAGCCAAAATGAATCACTTTATCAAGTATAATTAAGTATATAGCTCATAATGTATCTATAGGCAAGAATATAGGCTAAGTCTTGACAAGACCCCCAAAAAAATCTAATCAAGTGACTGAAGGGAGGATAAATATGGTCAGTTGGTGAGTCCTACAAGTGCACAGAAGTCAAGAATTTTTTTAATGTCTAGGAAAATTGAAATTATAAGGCATTCAGCAGTTCGATAAAGCAGGGATGCCTTTATAGATCTGTAATTTATCAAACTTGTGACAAAAAGAGAGTACAACGACTCAAGTCTCATGACTACAAAAAGCAAGCAGGCAACTCCCACAAAATCCCAGGTAAAGCTACTGAAAATGATTAACACAGATACAATAAATTGAATACAGTATGCCGTTGACCCGTATTTTCGGGGGGTTAACAACTTATTTTCAAGCTAGCGTCGGCGGAGTACAAATAAACGGTCTTGCATATACATCGAAAAGTAGCAAAAACTATGTCAAATAACAATTCACAGTTTAAAATGTACAAAAATTCCGTTTTGAAACGAAATCATATCGTTTTTACTTTCACTTTCGGTAGTCTGAGTCTTGCAGAAGCTGTCTCATATTTTCGGGGATTCTGATTGGATAACCTCGTTTCGGTAGAAACCATCGCACGTGCTCTGATTCTACACTGCATACATTTAGCTTGGGGTAATGCATACACTCTAGCATAAAACTTGTTTTTGAATTCTATGACATTTGAAATAACATTTTGAATGGTCTTTTATTTTGTTGTATTAGGAAACTAAGTTAAAAATGTAAAAATAAATCATTGTAACGAAGTTTATGTGATAACTTTTGAAAGTGAATTATTACGAATTCAGCCAAATTTTGTAAACAAATTGTTAACGATATCGTTAAAATAACTATATAAGAGTTTGTAACGAGTTTTTAAAATATGAATAAACAAGAAAAACCTTAATCTGTCCTTAATTACAAGAAAACAATAAGCTCTTACAATGTTTATTGGATGATTTTAATTGCTTTATAATTGAATCATAACGTAATGGTTTGACTTGATTTTTATGTGCATTATACCTAATCAAGCGTTAAATTTGCCGGATTTGGTAAGGTAGACAACTGCTGCAGATTGCAGACGCGGGAGATCAACACAAAAGTGGCCATTTTCATTGTTTTTTGGACAAAGAACATAATTTACAGTAATTTAAGGAATTAATTTGATCATTTATCTTTATTTGCGTATGATTCACATGTTTCGAGCGCATTGTATCTTTAGTATATGCAAGGACTTATATACATACATGGATTCGCAACTTCCGTATTAACAGTTTAAAGTAATCAAATCCCGCGATAATAACACGTGAACCAACAGGATTACATGCTCTTGTTTACAAAAACGAAAATATCCGTGACAATCTCAGACATTCCGAAAAGTGTTTTGACATTACTGGACATTCGGTCCAGTAATCTTGGAAGAATCACTGGACCGAATCAGTTTTCACCGGACCGAATTTAATGAAATGTTATATCCCTTTTGCAGAACAGGAATGCTAATATTACATATTGTAATATAGCATCACTGTGTGGAAGCATGAGCTTTAGAAGGGTAGGGTCGTTTTTGGCATGGCTTTAGCCCCTTCAGAATATTGCAATCAGCGGATTTTAAAAGTCGCATAAAGCCAAAAACAAACAAAACAAAATACTAAAATTATCTATTTTTATGAGCCATGCAGAAAAAGGAGATTGCATCTTCTAAATTATTCAGTGTTTTGCTACTAGACCAAAATTTATTGAATGATGGAAAACAAGATGAAATTAGTTCCGTTATTCTAATTCCCATTATGATCGTAGATATTGTTCGCGTATAAGTATTTTTTTTAATAATTACCATAGTCACTCATGTATAGGTCACACCCGTGTAAAATACGCGAGTAAAACGAAAATGAAAAAAATCCGCGCCATTTTGTTTGTTTGTTTTTGGCGTGCGGTAATTATTACGAGAACGTGATAATTTACTCTTGTAGAGTAACATCATTTGATTACTCAACGTGTCAACACGTACTCAAACTTCTATACACTTCGATTTTTCATAATTAGCGGCACCATCCGCAAACATTTGTTGACGATTTTCAAACTTGCGTGTATGTCTGACTCGACACAATCCGGGGGAAATACGGACCCGTACTGGATTTTAGATAAACATTACGAAAGATTTACTCCCCTTAGGCGTTAATATGCCATTTGTTAAGATTGTCTCCAATTTCGACCGTTTTTAGCTGAGGAAATTTAGATTGAGTTCATCAAAAATGTATACGACACACCTGATTTTCGTAGCCAATCTTAAACGTAAAATTATGCATCTTATTTAAGTTATACACGATTTATTTGAGTATCGGACATTCGGACCGGCAGGGACATAATTTTTCTCGGACCTAAGGAAATTTTACCGGTCAGGTCCGTCGGACCGGCACTTTTCGGAATGTCTGCAATCTGAATGTTAATAACAGCGAAAATATCCGTGGTATTCCGAATGTTTCATCTCGGAGACGAAAGGATTATAATGTCCGCCATCTTGGAATTCAAAATGTTCCGACTGATACCTTTTTCAATGCTTATACTTTATTACTTAATACTTTGTGGATTATAAATGTATCTCAATATCTTTAAGGAATTTGTTGCATCCTTTACCAATTTCCAGTGCCCAATTGCCAGCGTTTTTTTAGTATAATAAAATTTGTAAACACCCAATTTCAGCTGTGGGACATTGCCGAGTATATAGCAATGCATTGTGGGATCGTCAAACGATATCGTTTGAGCTTTTTTAGCAGTTGCGAATCAATGTATGTATACAAGTCGTTGGTATATCTATATGATAGAAAATAATGTTGACAAGAACTTGACTGCCTTTCGGATAGTCAAATCAATTGCGCGAGCGAGTATTCGCGACCGGAATCGAATCCACGAAAACATGAGAATAAAGGATATATATATGTAATTCATGAAACAAATTAATTTAGACTTAAATTTAGTGGAATTTTCTGAGGATTTAAACTTTTATTCACTGATATTTTCCTTACTGCAAAGCATATTAAGTGAGAAAATACTGAAATAATTCTCACAACTATTAAAAACTTTAACAATAATCACGAAAGTACTTGCATGAATGAACAATTTGTTGAACTGTAAATATTAATTTTCATGTCAAAATTTCCAAAATTGTCAACAAGCTAGTAATTTTACATGTTTACATGAAAACACACTTACCACGTAAAGACATGAGTAGAGAAATAAAAATAATTTGTTGCAGCTGTACGCTGTACAAGCACATAGTGGTCTTTTTGGATGGACCGAGTCGTTAGTACTCTGTTGATTCTTCAACATTCTGTCTCCGTCAAACTCGACCGCCATCTTAGCATCACTGATACTCGGTAAATTCCGGGAATTTCCGACGAAGGGCACAGTATAAAACGCGAACGAAACTGCGCCCAATATAAATGAGCGCACTCCGTACTACTAGAGAGCGATACGAAACGTCGATCGTTAAATATTTAATGATTCAAGGGATGTTATTTGCTCTGACGGTTACAAGTAGCATGCACTGCATATTCAATATTCCTGTTCGAGAGTTACATATGTTTTAACTTGATGTTCTGTAGTCTGAAGTTATATGGGCCAAGTTTTAACTTGTTGTCCTCTAGTCCGAGGTTTTAACTTGTTGTTCTATAGTCCAACGTTTTAACTTGTTGTCCTAGCGTCCAAGATTTTAGTTTGTTAGCCTAAACATGTAGTTCAAGGTTTTAATTTGTTGTTCCGTAGACCAAAGTTTTAACTTGTCGTCCTAGTGTCCAAGGTTTTAACTTACCGTTCCATGGTCTTTAACTTGTTGTCCTAGTGTCTGAAGTTTTAACTTGTTGTCCTATATGGTCCAAGGTTTTAACTTGTTGTCCTATATGGTCCAAGGTTTTAACTTGTTGTCCTATATGGTCCAAGGTTTTAACTTGTTGTCCTAGTGTCTGAAGTTTTAACTTGTTGTCCTATATGGTCCAAGGTTTTAACTTGTTGTCCTATATGGTCCAAGGTTTTAACTTGTTGTCCTAGTGTCCAAGGTTTAACTTATTGTCCTAAATGGTCCAAGGTTTTAACTTGTTGTCCTAAATGATCCAAGGTTTAAGTTGTTGTCCTAAATGGTCCAAGGTTTAACTTGTTGTCCTAAATGGTCCAAGGTTTTAACTTGTTGTCCTAAATGGTCCAATGTTTTAACTTGTTGTCCTAAATGGTCCAAGGTTTTAACTTGTTGTCCTAAATGGTCCAATGTTTTAACTTGTTGTCCTAAATGGTCCAAGGTTTAACTTGTTGTCCTAAATGGTCCAAGGTTTTAACTTGTTGTCCTAAATGGTCCTAGGTTTTAACTTGTTCTCCTATATGGTCCAATGTTTAACTTGTAGTCCTTAATGGTCCAATGTTTTGACTTGTTGTCCTAAATGGTCCATGGTTTAACTTGTTGTCCTAAATGGTCCATGGTTTAACTTATTGTCCTAAATGGTCCAATGTTTTAACTTGTTGTCCTAAATGGTCCAAGGTTTAACTTGTTGTCCTTAATTGTCCAATGTTTTAACTTGTTGTCCTATAAATGGTCCAAGGTTTAACTTGTTGTCCTAAATGGTCCATGGTTTAACTTATTGTCCTAAATGGTCCATGGTTTAACTTATTGTCCTAAATGGTCCATGGTTTAACTTATTGTCCTAAATGGTCCAAGGTTTTAACTTGTTGGCCTAAATGGTCCAAGGCTTAACTTGTTGTCCTAAATGGTCCAAGGTTTTAACATGTTGTCCTATGGTCCGAGGTTATTACTTGTTGTTCTTTTGTCCAAGGTTTTAATTTGTTTTCTTAGTGATGTCCTATGGTCCAATGTTTTAACTCGCTGTTCTATATACTAGTAGTCCCTGATTTTAACTCGCTGTTCTAAAGTCCCTGGCTTTAACTTATTGCTACCTATAGTCCCTAGTTTGAACTTGTTAATCTTGAGTCCCTGGTTTTATCTTGTTGTCCTAGAGTAGGCCAACCAGGTTTTAGAAAAGCGTATTGTCGTGCATGTCAGGACTAAACATTGGTTATTTCTGGTTTCGTGTTTGTAACAGGATAGGTGGGTCGGGGCTTTTTTCTGCTCTTGAAAAATACTACTGTGGGGCATTTAGTACTCGTGCCAGAAAATGCACACAACCTTAATCAAAATATGACTTAACATGAAGCTTCCAGTTCTAATTCGATCCTGGAAATCGGAAAAAAGAAACTGATTGAAATAACTATAGGTCGAGGTATTTTTAACATTCTAACTGATGGTAATTATTATAAAGTGTTTATTGTACGATAAAATGCTTATCAGCACTTATAGATCGTATGTAAGTTAAGTGATACAGGAAGAATCAATTCTCGTTGTACAAGTGGATCGTACCTAGAAATACGTTTACATTTCTTTTATAGCATCAAGTCATTCAAAGAATGAAGTTATGACTAGCCTGTTTTACAGTTTAGTTACCTGTTTAAACTTGTTTTCACTGTTTATAAATAAAACGTGCCAATTAATGGTGCTAAAACATAACTGTTAGTTTAATTAACTTCGTTTTTGATAATGTTTCCCCCTTATTTAGAAAAGTGGACAGTTGGCAGATCTGGTATAAGCTTGTGGATCAGTCTACAACATGATTGTACTGGTACCCTGTATATGTCATATATAGTCACATGTGATATAAGCTTGTGGACCAGTCTTCAATGGTACCCAGCATATGTCATATATAGTCACATCTGGTATAAGCTTGTGGATCAGTCTACAACATGATTGTACTGGTACCCTGTATATGTCATATAAAGTCACATGCGATATAAGCTTGTCAACCAGTATACAACATGATTGTACTGGTACCCTGTATATGTCATATACAGTCACATGTGATATAAGCTTGTGGACCAGTCTACAATGGTACCCAGCATATGTCATATATAGTCACATCTGGTATAAGCTTGTGGATCAGTCTACAACATGATTGTACTGGTACCCTGTATATGTCATATATAGTCACATGTGGTATGAGCTTGTCGACCAGTCTACAACATGATTGTACTGGTACCCTGTATATATCATATATAGTCACATCTGGTATGAGCTTGTCGACCAGTCTACAACATGATTGTACAGGTACCCTGTATTTGTCATATATAGTCACATCTGGTATAAGCTTGTGGATAAGTCTACAACATGATTGTACAGGTACCCTGTATTTGTCATATATAGTCACATCTGGTATAAGCTTGTGGATAAGTCTACAACATGAGTGTACTGGTACCCTGTATATGTCATATATAGTCACATGTGGTATGAGCTTGTCGACCAGTCTACAACATGATTGTACAGGTACCCTGTATTTGTCATATATAGTCACATCTGGTATAAGCTTGTGGATAAGTCTACAACATGATTGTACAGGTACCCTGTATATGTCATATATAGTCACATCTGGTATAAGCTTGTGGATAAGTCTACAACATGATTGTACTGGTACCCTGTATATGTCATATTCAAATTGTTTAAATCATACATGAGCTAATCGTTTAGATATTTTCGCGTGTATGTTTTCCAAACTAGTACAATATGAAGGCAACCTGTCCTGATAATATGATATAAATCAAGTAGACTTTAAGTAGAAGGCAAAAGAATCTTCCGAGTAGAAGCCCCCCCCCCCCTCCCATGCAGGCTAGCATCTTATTTGCCCAAATTCAGCAGAGCGATTTCTGCCAGCCAGATCTTCGAAAGTCTCTAACAGTGAAACTAATATTGAACAAGAATGTCGAAGTGATTAATTATTGAAAAGTAACGAACTATTAAGATAAATGACGAACTCTGTATCCTTATATGCATGATATCTTGACAGAACACGAGGATACACTTATGATAACATTGTACAAGTAGATATGAAGTAAGATATATGATGTGTTATCAACACGATTGTTAGTCTGTACCAGGCTTCTGACCACGTACCCGTATAGTTTTGATCAGTCACTCATAGAATACGTGTTAAATATCAATAAGAAAATGAGGAGATTTTTGCTTCTCGCTCTTCTGGGACTAGCTTATGGTAAGTCAAATAGTTAACCATATTGTTTGTTATAGTATTCACGTATAGACGTTCTTTCTTTTAATTGACCGAGGCCGTGGTCAAGTAGTTAGTGCTCTGGATTTGTAACTCGGCGACCCGGGTTCGATTTTCGCGATAGGTCATACATATCCATGGTTTGACGTCAATTTTCCTCCACATGTAGAGAAGTTGCCGGATCCCTCTAGAAGGGTTAGCACTGGCTAGCACACCGTCCAGGAAAAACTTATTAGGTGAATCGGCCGCCGTATACAGGTATAACTGAAAATTTGTTGAAAAACGGTATTCAACCCAAAATAAAGATAAATACATGTACATATTTATTTAATCAAATTGATTATTCAAAATGAAGCATTGATTCAGTTGATGATTATATTTTCCAACAAGATTGAATTGTTGTGTGATATATTGTTGTTAAAAAGTGGACGATAAAAAGTTACTAAAATCTATTATCGTCAACTAAAAATCTTAAAAATATCTTATTTGAGAAATAGAAATATTGTACCCGATACCTAGAAATTGTATTGTATGTACATGTATATCATAAATCAAAACGATAAAAAAGTTTAAAATGTTCAGACATTAATTTACCATTTTAAACGTACATTGCAATATTCTTTGGTAATTACAAATTGTTGTTCTTGAGAGGTTGCTGCACTAGAGAGTTTAAATGAATAGTGCAGTGGGAAAAATCATGTGGTTGGTGAAGGGAAGTTGTTGTTCAAATGAGGGCCGTTCTGGAGAGGTTGTATGGTAGTAAAGAAACCTCTATCAGAAAAATGTGTTCGATTTTTTACTTCTATAATAAAATCCATTATTGTTAAAAGTATTTTATTAGAAGGTGAATAAATGAAAATATCACATGACTAAGTTTATAACCGAATCAAATCAAAGTACTGAAAGCACTAATCGAAACTGAACTAACATAGACTTGAACTGCAACATGGAACGGGAACCAGTTTAACAATTGCATGGCGGATATTCTGTTTCGTTCAGCTTCCATAAAGCTTCCAAGGTCCGGATGAAGAATACACTATTTGAATCAAGCTTTTAGCAATTAAACGACACCAGTAAAGCCAGCCATGACTTTCTATATACAATGCAACCTCCCTACAACAGCCACCAATGGGAATGACAAAACTGGCTGTGGTAAGGAGGTGGCTGTTGTTGAGAGAGTGAAAATAGAGTAAAGCGTCAATCTGGGAGGCTAGAATACTGACCGTAACACTGAGGTGACTGTTGTTCGGAGGTGAGTGTTTGTGAAATTTACACTTTAATCGAAGCATTCATATTTGCTATAATTATTTTTGTAAAAAAATGTCTGCAGGTGCTCCCAGTGAACGTGCGGGACTTTGTGAAGTATGTCATCTTTTAGTGGGTGAAGTTCAGGACCTAATTACTACAGGACAAACACAGGTTTGTACGATATCTGGAATATTTCGAGGGCTCAGCGCAACACTGTCGTAACTTGTTCTTATTTCAATATGAGTTACGACACTGTTGCGTTGAACCCTCGATTTATTTATATATATTCTGACTTACATTCCGATCTGAAGAGAAGTCGCTTGGTTGAGTGAAATTTTACAAATAAAAATATTTCGAATTTGACCTGCATAGTGATTTTTAATCAGCTTTAAAATATCAATGTATCTAATAAAGGTACTAGAGTCACAAATCTAGGCCTACACATAACTGGAGCGATTTCGTGACAATTTTCATGTCGAGATATATAGGGCAATATATTTCATTAACCTTGATCTATTTATCTGTTGTTTAACGGTCGGTTTGAAAGCTATGGTCATTTCAAGGTCGCCACAGAGGGGAGAGAGTAGATACAGGATAGCCGGACATTTATATCCCTATTTTTATATGAATAATTTTTCCTGATTCTATAACGTGCCCGGCGTAAAGCACCAATACACACCTCGCCCGTTTACTGTGATTTTCTTAACACAGTACTCGGTAGTTAGGAGGGGGGGGGGGGGGACTGAAAAAGCATCCACGTAGATTGAGCTTTGTGATTTTTTTGGATAAAACAACAAAACTTATGTTTTAAATGACAAGTTTAATAATATCTACCTCAATGTTTATTCACTGATTCATTAAATCTCATTATCTAAGTTAATGATCGATATTATTATTTCTTGACTTGTTCTGAATTTTAAATACAAGTTATATGCAACATGAGTTACAAATGAAATTAGTTCCAACTGCGTAATGTACAAAGGTATTCCACAGTCACATTGGTTTTCTAACAATTAATCTGTAGTATTGATAAACTATTAAATGATAGAGGGTGAGGTAAGGGGGGGGGGGGGGGGGGTAGAAGAAAACGACACTTAATACAAAATAGTTGTCGAAAATACGAGAAAAAGGTCGGCTAATACGGGATTCCATGCATTCTCATTGGTTAAAAAATTCGGCACTATATGGAATTATGAAAACAGGTTTTTTATTGGTTGTTGAAGCCCGTCACAATACGAGTGAAGACATAAGAAAGAAACTAATAACTGCCATTTTTTAAAAATTCAACACTCCAAACTGAGCAGAAATTCAATTGAACTTGAACAAAAATCATGTTTTTAAAAAAAAAAATCAAACGAATACTATATAGTTATAAATGAAATACTTATTTATAAGTGAAATTCATACTGGATAATTTATTTGTGTTCGGTGAGCCGTACTGGCCCGAGCATTAACTCGGCCAATATGAATTACCTTAATTAATAATTTTATAATATTTCAGTATTTCTAATTATCAACCAACGTATTACTCTTTCTACAAATTATGTGAGTCACATAATCATGCGTTTGTGCAATCCTGTAGATAACCACATGATAGTATTGATAACACTGTCAAGTTCAAACATAGATATAGCGAGTAAAGTTTACGTGCAAATAACAGATAATACAAATAGCTGATAAATCGCATAAATACTTGCTTTAATTCATTGCCATTGACTTACATGTGGTCAAATTTGGGAGATGAGTCTGAGTTTCTTCAATTGGTCCATTTTAGACAGATACAGCAAAAATCAGTTTCCTGTATCGCAAATCTTCAATTGTTGAGTATTGGTCACTAGAATTCTGGTACAACCAGTCAGCTAATCTCTTAAAATGTTTTACGTTTAAAGAAAACTGACTTACCTGCATAACAAACATTTTTTTCTTCCAGAAAGCTATCACCAGCTATGTAGAAAATGTTTGCTCCAAGTTGCCGTCGGAGGAAAAAAATAACTGTCATAGTTTTGCTCAAGATAACTCGGCAATTATTTTCAATAAACTAGCACATGATCTTGTAAGTATACTACTGAGCACTCAAAAATCTTTATGTTGATTTACAAGGGGTGATCGAAAATTAATGAGACGGGGCTAGTATTTGAAGAGTATTTGAATTATTATTTTGAAACAAAGACAGCATAATTCCCAACCTTTATTCAGCCCGTATACCAAATATCAATTCCATTGCATTAAAATTGATCAAATCCCGCCGGTTTAATAGAGGTCCATCACGTCAGAGCGGGACAGTCGAGCGACTTCGTCATCCTTATGTTTCATTTAAAGACATTTGCTACAGTTTCCATTGATCATGGATAACAAAAACATTTAAAGCAAAACATGGTGGGGGATGTTAACGAACCCCTTTCTGAGTTATCTGCCCTTGAATTTGAATTTTTGGCTGATTTCACGATTTGGTTACGTTTATAAATGACTTTGGGTGATTTACGATTAACATGTGAAGTCTACGTTGACGATTGTTTACGATATGAAGACATTTTTTTTTCGTTTCCAACATACTTATGCAAAACGAGAAAACCTCTTGAGTGGTTCAAACGTTTCAGTCGTCAAATACGATTTGCAAATATTTCAATACGATGTTACGCACCTTACGTTTCACGTTATGTTTATTCACCTTTTCGGCCAATTTCAAAACGTGAGGTTAGCGTAGGTCCGGCGGGACTTGGCATTACTCACGAAAAAAAATTAATGTTGAATTTTTTTTAAGTATATAATTGTTGTAATATCTTATTTCATTAAAGACTAATTTATTGAAGAAAACTGCATCTCACACTAAATCATTAACCCGGCAATGTATGTGTTGGCATTATAATGTTGTAATATGTTTTAATATACTAAGTGGCTATTCTATAGCATGGTAATATATTGTAGACCCCTCATGATTTCTGCATGACGCTGGATGGTGTGTGTCCATCACAGTCGCAATATGTTGTACCAGAGACCGAAGTTGTCAATCCATCAGCCGTAAGTAGTTAATTTTATCCCACTATAGAAACAAGTAAGTAGCTGTCGTTTTACCTGTTTCTATAGTGGTATGTATAGTCACTATACTACAACATCCAATAGGGACAAATTACACATGTGTGGAAGCTGTCCAGCTAGCGTAAGAAGGCGGTGGTTCTGTCTATGTTTAAGCCCCAGGTCTTCATGGAAAGGTTACCAAATGACCCTGGCTGTAGGTGTAACGTAAAACCCTTGTAAAAAACACACACACACAAAACCACACATAAAAAGCGGGTAGAGTTAACTCAAACATCTGGCAATAATGCCTTAAATGATTTTGATTATATATCTAGCATTATAACAACAACAATGAACATTCGTATCTCCCTATAATGCTTTGCACCAACCGGTCAAAGAAAACCTCGCAGAAACAGATTTTCACATAATTTGACCTAGAAATGTAATACTTTAGTACATGTACGTGGCAGCAGCCGTAGCGGAAATGGAGTTAGAACTTGTCTAAGGATCAAGCACAAATATAACAGACGAAGCCATATCAATCGTAACGACATATTCTTCTTTATAGAACCCATTAGAATGTGAGTTATGTAAGTTGGCAGTGTTGGGAATTGACAAACTTCTAAAACAGAATCGATCAGATGCCGCTATCAATGCTACATTAGAAAAGTTTTGTGATGGTCTCCCTGACAAAGTCGCTGGCATTGTAAGTATTTTCCTGCAACCGTATTGAAAGAATGTTTTATCCAATATATGTAAGTCTTAAATGTACGTTTACAAACATATTTTAGAAGTAAAACATCTGGAATTTGTCAATGGACTGTATAAAATAAATTGTGAAATAATATATTATGCGTAATGATCTACTCAGCAATATATTTTTTTTCAGAATTCATGCAGTATATGGGTCAGTTTCAATAACAAATCTTTCTAACACAAAATAGATGTACTCGTATAATAATGTATGAAGAAATTCAAATAAGTCCTCATTATGTCATTGGTTTTTGTCAGTTACATGAGTGTAATATATTTCCATGTATTCATGTTTCAGTGTCATGAAGTTGAGCCACTTGTTCTGGAAGCTCTGAAGTCAGGATTGGAACCAAGCGTTGCTTGCAAGCTGGCCACATTATGTTCCGGTACGTACATACATAACTCCTCGCATAGAATACCACCAATACTGCAATAACTCTTTATCAAGGGGAGAGAATCAGTACCCGTGATTATGATCTTTTGAATGACTCATCACGTACTGTCATACAACATTCAGAGAATATAAACGAAGTTTCTCTTAATTTACTTACCCCCCTTCCGCACAAAAATGTAAATCTCAAGACATTTCCCCAATAATTATTGTCAAGTGTGGTCACATGATCAAGGTCAAGATTGATTTGATTATTATACAAGTTTATTATAATTGTTTCCCCTGGACGTGGTAAGATGCTGATAAACAGCTTGTCAAATTGATAAATCATTAAAGTTACAGGGTTGTAATTTCGGAATATCAAATACACGCCTATTTGTATAGACAACAATTCTCTACGTCAGTAACCAATATAAATAAATAGTTTAAACTGTAAACTGATAACCACATAAGACCTTATGATAATTGTAATACATAAAATCATGTTATTGTTTCTCAAACTGATCATATGAAAACAAAGTGGGTAAATGGTACACTATAATATTATATAGGTAAGAGTGCATATTTGGGTGTTCTTCGTCAGTAACAAAGACACGAGAAGTGGTAACGATTGTAGCTTTCTTATTGCGAAGAAAATCCGAATATGCATTCTAACCGTCTTAGTGCTTCACATGAGCAATTCGCACCAAGTTGTTCTTGGTTTCTAAGAAGATAGAACTCTGTCAAGATAAGAAAGACAAAGTTTAAAAAAGCCTTGCCACTGATTGGATAAGAAAGAGGGGCGAGTACAAAGAAGGCACAGAACCAACATACCTGATTGCTTAAAATCTTATTAGTCCGTCCGTGTGATAGTTCGTTTGTTTCTTCTGGCCTATGTAATTTTACATCGTATTTCTGTAAGTATAGGTCAGTCAGATAGTCTGACCCATGGGTAGGGTTTGTGTTTAAATTACCAATACTCATTTCTCTCTCAGAATCTGACCACCTTTACACTATAGATATGTAGGAATTAATTCTACGATTACCAATGTTCATGCATTAAAATTAACCAAGATATTTTACATTTTCAGCTTATGACGAAGAAGGCTCTTCAAAAATTAGCTGCGATGTATGTCATGCGGTTATTGATGCTATCGGCGTTAAGGTACTTAATTTTGTCACATCCACAATATTTTGGCAGTGTTATGATAATCCACTTACTTGAAAATAATACATTTCATGGTAAAAGATTTAATCACAAACATTCTAGACATTTATTTACTGTGCACGTGTAAATTTTAACCTACATCAGCTCCATAATATAGTTGGTCACTTGTTATTACATTGTATCAATTATTTAAATACAAATGTAGTTAAAAGAAAAAAATGCAGTCATCATTTCATATCGTACATTAATTTGTACAGTATTGTTACATCTTAATTACAAGTATATACATGCATGCATACTTTATTTATTTTGTTTATTTCAAGGACACTGGAACCGTATGTGAACATCAACGAACATGTGTGGATGACAAACTTGTAGAACCAGTACATGAAGTGGAACCAGTCCCTGTTGTGGAATCTGTCCGAGTCGAACTGGGTGTGAAGGTATTGGCACATGCTAAAATTATCAATTGTTTCTCGGGGCTTTGATGTCGTCCATGCAAAAGCCATGGTCATTTGTGACTTTTCAGCTTCAACAGTAATACAAGACCCCAGGCATGCACTTGGATAGAACTATCGAACTTTAATAAGCTAGCTGGACCTCTTCCTCACAATCATGTGGAATTTGTCTTGTCTCGGATAGGATTCGAATTTACAGTGTTGGAAGGGGGTGATGGTGACCATAATCACCTGACGATGTTGACCCCTCATGATACAACAAAGTAAAACCTTGTTTCCAAGAACACATTTGGGACCAAGACTCCGAGAGAAAATTTAATGGGAATGTGGGCCCAGTTTTACAAATGTATCTTTTTCTACAAATGATACAAATTCAGTATATTGAAAATGCTTTTTCAACGTGAAGGAAATTGTGTACATTACGCCTTGATATTGTTTATTAGTACTTTACCCAAAGTATCGACAAATAAATGCAGAAAACAATGAAAAGAACCAACTTATTTTCTAATAAATTATATGATAGTTGCACACCATAAGTCTAAGGTTCTAGAATTGATTGCATTTGAATATAATGCAAATACATGTATGACATTTAGCGTGCCACACTTCGAAAGACTTATTTTGTTTTGTAATTCTAAATTTCAGAATGAAATAGAATGTCAGATTTGTAAGTTTGCCGTGCAAGCCGTTGACCATGTTCTAGAAGAGAATCGCACTTCTGCAACTATTAATCAGACCCTGATGCAATTGTGTGATGGTCTTCCTGGTGAGCTGAAAGATTCGGTGGGTTTGGACTTAATGCATTAAGTTTATAATGTTAACATTTTGGGTATTAGTTTGAGGTTCGGATTCATTTTGAAGCAAATACTCGTAGTCTAGCTGACATGTGTGCTGCGGTGAGGCTGAAAATAAAAATAAGTTTGTTTGGAGTACTCCGATCCAGAAATTTAGCACTGGGTAGGTGGGATTTTTTACATGTATATACATGTACAAATATTTTTTAAAAATCCTGAAAAAAAATTCTTTGCTAGAATTTTCGTGAGTATAAGGTAGGAGCACTCCAAAAGAAACTTATTTATATCTTCACCCTGATTTATAGTAAACTACGAGAAAGATGCACGGAATTATTCTTTTATTTCTCCAGTTGTGTTCAGTATTTTTCTCACAGATAATTAAACGTGTAACGAATTACAGAAATCTTGACGATCCTTTATACTTTGATACGATTCGTATTAATATCCGTCAGGAACTTCTGAATATTTTCAAATAATGTACACGCATGAAAAATAAGCTTCACGCCTATTTCTAAACCTGAGGTAAGAAAATTGTACGCTTAAATAAAACAACATACAAGCGCTGTTGCGTGCAAATGTGAATACTCGTGTTACAATTATGTAATGAAAATAAATATTTGAAAATATTTTTTTTGTTTAGTGCCTCAATGTGGAACCTGAAATTCTAAACGCTATTCTTAGTGGAATTGACCCAAGCAAAGCTTGTAGTTTCTTGAAGATTTGTAATAATGGTAAGATAATAATTGATGATGATGATGATGTCATTTATGAAGGCGAAGCTGGCATTGGTGATAATGATGTTGATGATAACGATGGTGATGATGACAATGATGATGATGGTGGTGGTAATGATGACGATGATGATGTAGAAGAAGATGCTGATGATGAAGAAGATGATGATATTGGAAACTAGATCACCTGGATAAACATTTAGTTTATCGCATTTATGCTTTTTTCAACATTTTTAATTATTAATGATATACTTGTATTAAAATAATGATAATGGTTATGTAATTATAATAATAATGGTAATAATAATTCTATGATTTTTCAAATTGAATTGTCAAAATTAACACCTCCGGTAATGATTTTTTTGCAGAGGTGAAAGGATTCAATGAGATTTCTTGTGATGCTTGTAAAGAAACAATGGAAGCTATTGATGGAGAGGTAACTATACTAAGTTACTAACCACACTAATTATGTAGACTATAAGTCAACCCTGTGTTAGCGATCATCTCCAAATAAGGCCACCCTGTGAATAGATGACATTCTTTTAAAAACAGTCATTTATTATTTATAACGAAATAAACTCCGAATAAGGTCACCCCTAAATAAAGGCCACATTATAACTTCCCAAGTATGGTCTTTGTTTGCAGGTTTGACTGTTTTTTTGTTTTTATGGACACTATACCGTATACATTTTAAACACCTTGACTTATAACTTCTTACTGGATACTCTACATTACTTTCGGTTTGTAATCGTACCAAAACAATACATACCGGTAGTCATTTATAGGACTGAAATTTATGTCGGGCATTTTGGGGTCATTAGTAAGACACCAGCAAAGTGGTGCATATACCAAATATATCGTATATCAGACCGAATGAAATACATCGTAAACATTTTGTGTTTTGTTCACCTTAGTCGATTCTAAACCATTATTCACGTACATAACCCTATCTGATATTTTCTTATAAACTTCTTTTACAGGAAGGTATTAAATTCTGCTATAAATTTGAAGATATCTGTGCCACAGAAAGTACAGTTCAGGAGGACATTGTTCAGGAAGATAACATCCAAGTAAGTAAAACAATTGTAATTGAAAGTAAAAGCCAAAGTGGTGTCTAATGTTGTTCATGTTTTTCCGTTGGCTTTAAAATAAAATACAACAATTCTAATGCAGCATACGTACATGAGTATTAAAACTGCTCGGTTCAAATGAGCGAAAAGAAAACATCAGCACAAAAATCGTACCATTATTTCTGTTATACTTGATCCTGTGTCTTACAACACATGTCAATGAAAATCAGGCCCCGAGGTTATAAAACTTGAGAACAGCCTCCAATCTTAAATTGCAATTCCATTCTAAAAGTATTATTGTTAATAAAACAGATGATTTAATGTTTAAATACATATTCAGCTTAATTACACTCTCAGTATTGCCCGATCATAATTAAGTCAGAAACATTAAATGACAAGATCTGAGATTTGAGTTTGGAGTCCGATCCAAGGCCCTGAGGTTGTAAAACGTGAGAACAGTCTTCAAGTTAAAATCTCAGTCACATTCTCAAAGTATTATAGTATAAATGATAAAGCTTATTAATATCTAAATGCATGTTGATCAATTGTGCTGTCAGAATGTTGCATCGATCTGATCATAATTAATTTAGAAACATTAAAATAAAAATATGAGGTTTGAGCTTGGAGACGTATATCAGGTTTTATAACCCCGAACCCTGGTTTTATAACTTTATGACCGGGGCATTACTTATATACTTATCGGTTGAGATAATTGCTACACCTAATTGCTTTTTATCAAAATTGACTGTTTACTTATTTATTTCTATAAACGGAGTTTTTACATTGCAGGCTGATGCGAAATGTGATCTGTGTGAATTCGTTGTACAGTTGCTAGATGAAGTACTTGCAAGTGGAGAATCAATAGCTAAACTTAATGAAACATTGGTTGAAATATGTAAAGCTGTACCTGACAATTTAAAAACAATTGTAAGTTTTTTTGTGTGAATTTACATATTGTCCGTAGTTGCTAAATATTACTGATCATTTTATGACATAATTCTTTTATAAGATAATTGCAATGCTGGTGGAATTCGACATTGTTGGAGACAGAATTTAAATCTACATTGATATATGAATATAACAACCCTGGACTTTTTTAAAGCCCACGGAACGTTACTTTTACTCACTAGTTAGTTTTTCCTTCCCACATGCTTTCAAAGTCCGACCTCCGTGCCATTTGTAAATAAAAATGGAACAAACAAATGTGTAGGCCTAGGTGATTATATGAAGTTGTTCTTTTTCTATTTCAGTGTAATTCGCTGATACCACAAATAGATAACATAATTGCTGCTGGGGTCGATCCTAAAGTCGCTTGTGAAGCTATTGAATTCTGTCCGAGTGAGTATCAGTTACATGCTTAATCATGTTGAAATTTTGGGGCGGATCGGTGTTCTAGTGGTAACGCGCTGAACAACCAATTGAAAGATCGTCGGTTCGAATCACGGCTCCGTCTTCCGTGTCCACTTCAAAATCCATGCTACCGAGCTCAGTTATGTGTTAAGAATATCATAGGAATCGGCTAAGGCGTGTATCGCTGGTTTTCACCGAGCACGATAAAGATCCAGGAAAAAATATTCGAAATTAAAGTAAGGCTATTAATGTCCGCTTCTCTTGCACCTTCTCTTCCGTCTCTTTAGGGCGTCCTCAGAATGACAATAACTGTCGAATGGGTTGATAAACAACTGTAGTTCATAATGCATCAGTATATGTGAGACAAATCTGGCAGTTTTCGGGCTGTGTACCGATAGATGTTAGCTCATTTCAATCCATCGGTCCGTTATGTCAAGGGTAACAAAAATCAAATGAAAGAAATATCCCTTGTAGTAAGATATTTAATAATTCAGTACATATACTAGTAAACAATGTTGACTCATAAATATCATTATAGAGCAAGCACACCCAGCCACACTGACTGTTGAGGAGAAGTGTGAGCTATGTTCAAAATTAGGCCAGGCTCTTCCAACTGAACTAGCGTCAAAGGTAGGTAGCTTATTATTAAATGGACTAGATTTTTGATGTTTCATTTAGATATTGCCCAAAAATGTTGGAACAGGATTTCTATAAATAGCGACTGCGTCATAATCAAGAGACGCATCACTATCCAACTTTGGATTCATATTCTTACGCGGCGGTGAAATTCTGGAAAAAATAGCGCCGTTTGATTTTATTTATTCTGAGACCAAACAAAGATGGAGCAATTCAAAATTATTCATATTTGTTTCACATTCGTTAAAATTAATTGAAATTGAACTATATAACGTCACGTGTGTATGTATCACTCTTTGAATGCTGGAAAAAGGAGTTACGTTAACCTCTCAACTGCGGTGAAGACATGACGCGACCTAAGAAAATGTTCAGTTTAGATTTGATGTTTTATCTCACAGATAAAATCTGGCGTGTGTAATGAAGTCTGCCATCAGAGGCACAGACGATCAACCTTCAAGAAACTTGGGGAAATGATAAAAAATACAAAAGTGGTAAAAAACCTTGTTTACATATCGAATTATGGCAATTTTTAGCTTTTTTTGTGGCAACATTTAATGTCGCAACTTCCGCCAAATGTCGCAAAATCTCCTGCCGTCACTAGATGTCGCAATTGAATGCAATATCATTTATACTGCAGGTGAACACATCTACGTATATATCAACATAAATATAAGTCCATACTTGCTTTTCACGGCAATGCGACATTTTACGATGATTCGGCATTTCACGGTGCCACACTTTTAAAAGTATACAATCGTTTTCCCCGCTTAATATTTATCACCTCACCACCAAAAGTGACGCAATATGCATTTGATCTTATTAAAAAATAAAAAAGCAAAAACAACACTTTTTACAGCAACAACATTTGTACGTTTGCCTTTCACGTTTGTCACTATACTAATTCCTTAAACTCTATTATAAATTACACAAAACAAAATTTATAGGATTCCTTCAACTTAATACTTATTGCAACTATGCAAATACTCGTCAAGTATTGTTTCGCAAAGAAATGTAGTGTAATTATGAGATAATGATGTAATGATTAGATGATAAAATAAGTCATTTTAGGTGGTAAAGTCTTCGTTTATATTCTTCACAAAACGGGAAGCATACCTGTAATTAAAATCTTTAAAATGCTTCATGTTAGAATGATAAAAGATGATCGTTACAGCCATGATTAATAACAACATGAACTTATGAACTTAGAAATAAACTTATAACTATGGACGCGATAACACTCTAGTAATTAAGCTATCATTGACCCTGTTGAGATATTTTTCACATCAAACCTAATGTTGATTGCTTTCGTGTATAATCCAATACAATGATGAAAACATGATACAAAATGCACATTGTATGCTTCTATTTGGATTGATGAAGATACACAGCATTCTGTCTTCCAGAAAGGTTTCGCAGAATGTGAACTCTGTCATGTATTTATACGTTCGTTGGATGGTCTTGTTGGAGAAAACAAGACCCTAGAGCAAGTTAACACAACATTTTACGAAATATGCAATCGTCTAACGGGCCAACAGCTGATAGACATCGTAAGCGTTCATTTATATCTCTTCACTAAAACACACCCATTGGTAATAATACACTTTAGCTTTAATTCAACCGTCATTCTAATCGTATTTTAATCATCTTAGTAGGTCCTCACTGTTTTATTCACGGAGTTTGAACTATCATTTGTATTGTGGTAATTTAACCAAGTATTATACTTGTAACTAAAATATTATATGAACTCACTCCATTTAGAATTAAAACCCTACAAAAGCTACTTACTTAACTGATTGTATATCTTTCTGATATCAATTTTATGTCGTTATTATACCATGTTCTAAGACTCTGTGTTTGGTTACCAAATTATATTGCATGTATTAATTGTAGTGTTTTAAAGAAGCACCACACCTAGTTCCAATTCTAAAAGAAGGAATCGACCCCATTAAGACATGTTTAGAGATTAAACTTTGCACTGCAGGTACTTGCCGTTAATTGTATAAACCCTAAAAAGCATACTTGACTATTCTACAACTTTGTGTTAATGTAACAATTCAATGTTTACAAACATTATCTTTGTTTGAACTAGTATTGCACAGATAAGAATATTAATACCACATAAAATCTTCAAACATTGTATACAAGTAATAAAATAAACCAACTATCAACATACTGAACTAATTGAATCATTTGATAAATTACTATATTAGATTTTGTTAATATGTCAACACCCTGTAATCCTACATATTCACTGATCGAGGTTAATGTTGTTTCAGAGGAAAAAATGCCCAGGAAATTCATACAGGAAACAGTGACAAACGTGAAAGACAAAGTACTTCCTAAAACAAGGCCCAACGTAAATAAATGATAAAAACAAATATACATAATTAAGAAAAATAAGTTATTTTAACAATAGATAACTCATACCATACTTGCCTCATCTGTTCAGTTCGAAATTTAAATTTGATTGATTTATTAACTTTACATTAATGACTCATAGAGTCCCCTAATGTTTTATCACTAATCTTCACAAATCTACTTAATATCAAACTACTTCAGTTTAGAAGCAAGCTACTCATATATTAACCCAACTCAAACATATTAAATTTTGTTTTCAGGACTCACCCTTGCTTAAAGCTGTCAATAAAAGACTTGCACAGAATGTGGTACGTACAGTGAATTCTCTTCTTAAAGTTTATCACACAACATGAAGCAATCAGTGGTCTAAGTTGTGAATTAGTTTGTCCAAAGGAAGGCAACATACACACAAAGCCTATAATGTAATACTTCTCTTACTTACAGTAATACACAATCATTCTCTGAAGTACGAACAAGTCAATAAAGGACACACAAGGACAAAACAATTATGAGATGCAATGTTAGGTAAATCGGCTGTCGTATAAAACAAAAACATTGTTGTGAAAAAACAACAGCGACATACCCAAATCAATAAATGAGACCCAGTAGGGAGTCGAATCTACGCCACTATGGTGATAGCGCCAAGAAATAACTAATCGAGCTATCACAGCACTATAATTTATTACAGGGAGACGTCAAATGTGAATTATGTGAAGCTGTTGTGGAGATGTTAGATAAATATATTGCCGACAATGCAACCGATGATCAGATTAACCAGACCCTGCATCAACTCTGTTCAAGTCTTCCAGCTGGTCAATTTCAAGACTTTGTAAGTAAATTCATAGTGTATGCTTTGCTCGGTATTTTCATTGCCTGTTCGAAAGACAGTGCAGATTCCGGACACTGAAAAGTAATTTTCGTTTAGTTATGGACGCACAAAAGTAATTTTCATGCTAAAGTAATTTAATTTTAGTTATGGATGTGTGTTTTTGGCTTTTACAATTGTATTATTTTCAGAGGCAGTAAAACAAATAATTACAAAATATGTCATAAAGTTTTGCAGCAACAATGTTTTTAACTGATGAGAAAACTCCATTTCAGCTGAATATTTTTTATTAAACACTTTCATTGGTTACAAATATAGGTAAAACAGCACGCCGAAAGCTATATGCCTTATTTTCTCCATACCAGGTCCTCGGCACATTTTATACGATGAACGGTATTTTCAAAGTTTCAATTGAAGTGTTCGCATGTCAAGAAATTAGGATAAACTGTATGAGTATGTAATGTTGATATATTTTCAGTGCATGCAGGAAGAAGCTCTCATCATGCAGGTTATTGAAAAAGGTTTTGATCCCAAAGATACTTGCGAAAAAGCAACTCTATGCGCTGCACCCAAAGGTAAAAAATCTTGCCGACTAGTGATAAAATATATTGATAAGTGACTGTATGTAAACAAAAGTGGCTAGCAGTTTTAAAAATACAGACTAAATATAATTCCGGCATAAAACCACATATGTTTCTAATTAGTCAATTTAATGCTATTTTTTCGACAATAGATCTGTTATCAACAGGGTCAGCTTTCATTGACTGTATCATAGCTAGAACTAAATTACCACAATTAAGGAGCCAGTATACATCGACTTTATAAGCGTATCAAATGAAGAAACAGGTATTTTGACAAAACTGGTGGACGAAATAATGTTATAGAACATGAACAATTATAAATGGATAAATGTAAATGGCCAGCACAATAACTAACTTAGAAGTTTATAAATAGTTTATTCCATACAAATAATAAAATAAATCAACCATCACCATACTGAACTAACTGAATTATTTTATAAATTTTTAATTAAAAAAAATATTGATTTGTCATTTATGATTGTTCAACACCATACAGTCCTACATATTCACTGATCGAGGTTTTAATGTTGTTTCAGCGGATAAAACACCCAAGGAATTCTTGCAGGAAACAGTGACAAGCTTGAAGACCGACGTAAATAAATGATAAAACAAATACATTATTAAGAAAAAAAGAAAGTTATTTAACAATAAATAACTCATACCATATTTGCCTCATCCGTTCAGTTCGAAATTTAAATTTGCTTGATTTATTAACCATACGTTAATCACTCAGTGAGTTCTCTTATTTTTTTAATCACTGATATCAACATTTATCTACTAAATATCAGACTACACCAGTAAAGAAGCAGGCTACTCACATATTTGCCAAACTGAAACATATTAAATATGTTTTTTTTCAGGACTCATCTTTGCTAAAAGCTGTCAATAAAAGACTTGCACAGAATGTGGTACGTACAGTGATATTTCTTCTTAAGATTGATCACACAACATGAAGCAATTCGTGGTCTATGTTCTGAATAAGTTTGTCCAAAGGAAGGCAACATACACATAAAGTCTATAATGTGATACTTCTCTTACTTATAGAAATGAAATAAACGATCGTTCTATTAAGTACGAATAAATCACACAGAAGGACGAAATAAACACGAGATCCAGTATTAGGTGAATCAGACGTAACTGAAAAATGTTGTGAAAAAACAGCGATAAACACAAATTGACAGATGAGACCCAGTTTTGGGTCGAATCTACGCCACCATGTTGACAGCGCCAAGAAAAAACAAATTAAACCATCGTAATGCAATACTATTATTTATTACAGGGAGACGTTAAATGTGAATTATGTGAAGCTGTTGTGGAAATGTTAGATAAATATATCGCTGACAATGCAACCGATGATCAGATTAATCAGACCCTACAACAACTCTGTTCAAGTCTTCCAGTAGGTCAGCTTCAGGACCTTGTAAGTAAATACATAGTGTATGCTTTGCTTAATATTTCCATTGCCTGTTAGATAACAATCATAAGTGTCCAAAGACAGATTCCGGACATTGAAGAGTAATTTTCGTTTAGTTATGGACGTGCAAAAGTAATGTTCGTTTAGTTACGGACGTGTGTTTTTGGCTTTTATTATTGCATAATTTTTTCAGAGGCAGTAACACAAATAACGAATTCTGTCCTAAGAGATAGTAATACTTTTAACCAATGAAAAACCTCCCTTTTCAGTTGAAGATTTTGTATCAAACACTTTCATTGGTTACAAATGTAGGTCAAATTCTATATCAAAACTTCACGCCGAAAACTAAATGTTTTATTTTCTCCATACCAGGTCCTCGGCACATTTTATACGATATAAGTTTCGCATGTCTAGAAATTAGGATAAACTGTATGAGTATGTAATATTGATATATTTTCAGTGCATGCAGGAAGAAGTTCTCATCATGCAGGTTATTGATAAAGGTTTGGATCCCAAAGATACTTGCGAAAAAGCAACTCTATGCGCTGCACCCAAAGGTAAAAAAAACTTGCCGACTAGTGATAAAATATATTGATATGTGACTGTAAACAAAAGTGGTTAGCAGTTTTAAGAATACAGACTAAATATAATTCCGGCATAAAACCACATATGTTTCTAATCAGTCAATTTAATGCTATTTTTCGACAATATATCTGTTATTAACAGGGTCAGCTTTCATTGACTGTATCATAGCTAGAACTAAGTTACCACAATTAAGGAGCCAGTATACATCGACTTTATAAGCGTATCAAATGAAGAAACAGGTATTTTGACAAAACTGGAGGACGAAATAATGTTATAGAACATGAACAATTATAAATGGATAAATGTAAATGGCCAGCACAATAACTAACTTAGATGTTTATAAATAGTTTATTCCATATAAATAATAAAATAAATCAACCATCGCCATACTGAACTAACTGAATTATTTTATAAATTTTTAATTAAAAAAAATATTGATTTGTCATTTATGATTGTTCAACACCATACAGTCCTACATATTCACTGATCGAGGTTTTAATGTTGTTTCAGCGGATAAAATACCCAAGGAATTCTTGCAGGAAACAGTGACAAGCTTGAAGACCGACGTAAATAAATGATAAAACAAATACATTATTAAGAAAAAAAGAAAGTTATTTTAACAATAAATAACTCATACCATATTTGCCTCATCCGTTCAGTTCGAAATTTAAATTTGCTTGATTTATTAACCATACGTTAATCACTCAGTGAGTTCTCTTATTTTTTTAATTACTGATTTCAACATGTATCTACTAAATATCAGACTACACCAGTTAAGAAGCAGGCTACTCACATATTTGCCAAACTGAAACATATTAAATATGTTTTTTTTTCAGGACTCATCTTTGCTTAAAGCTGTCAATAAAAGACTTGCACAGAATGTGGTACGTACAGTGATATTTCTTCTTAAAATTTATCACACAACATGAAGCAATCAGTGGTCTATGTTCTGAATATGTTTGTCCAAAGGAAGGCAACATACACATAAAGTTTATAATGTGATACTTCTCTTACTTATAGAAATGAAATAAACGATTGTTCTTTTAAGTACGAATAAATCATACAGAAGGACGAAATAAACACGAGATCCAGTATAAGGTGAATCAGACGTAACTGAAAAATGTTGTGAAAAAAAAAACAGCGATAAACACAAATTGACAGATGAGACCCAGTTTTGGGTCGAATCTACGTCACCATGCTGACAGCGACAAGAAAAATTAAATTGAACCACCGTAATGCAACACTATTATTTATTACAGGGAGACGTTAAATGTGAATTATGTGAAGCTGTTGTGGAAATGTTAGATAAATATATCGCTGACAATGCAACCGATGATCAGATTAATCAGACCTTGCAACAACTCTGTTCAAGTCTTCCAGTAGGTCAGCTTCAGGACCTTGTAAGTAAATACATAGTGTATGCTTTGCTTAATATTTCCATTGCCTGTTAGATAACAATCATAAGTGTCCAAAGACAGATTCCGGACATTGAAGAGTAATTTTCGTTTAGTTATAATGGGCGTGCAAAAGCAATTTTCGTTTAGTTACGGACGTGTGTTCTTGGCTTTTATTCTTGCATAATTTTTTCAGAGGCAGTAACACAAATAACGAATTCTGTCCCAAGAGATAGTGACAACAATGCTTTTAACCAATGAAAAAACTCCCTTTTCAGTTGAAGATTTTGTATCAAACACTTTCATTGGTTACAAATGTAGGTCAAAATCTATATCAAAACTTCACGCCGAAAACTAAATGTTTTATTTTCTCCATACCAGGTCCTCGGCACATTTTATACGATATGAGTTTCGCATGTCTAGAAATTAGGATAAACTGTATGAGTATGTAATATTGATATATTTTCAGTGCATGCAGGAAGAAGTTCTCATCATGCAGGTTATTGATAAAGGTTTGGATCCCAAAGATACTTGCGAAAAAGCAACTCTATGCGCTGCACCCAAAGGTAAAAAAACTTGCCGACTAGTGATAAAATATATTGATAAGTGACTGTATGTAAACAAAAGTAGTTAGCAGTTTTAAGAATACATACTAAATATAATTCCGGCATAAAACCACAAATGTTTCTAATAAATCAGTTTAATGCAGTTTGTTTTCGACAATATCTCAGTTATAAACAGGGGTCAGCTTTCGTGGCCTGTATCATAGCCAGTACTAAGTTAGCCTTCCACATGGAGCCGGTATACACATAATCTATAAGTGTATCAAATGAAGAAACAAGTATATAGATAAATATAGAACATAAATAATTATAAACGGATAAATGTAAATGGCCAGCACAGCAGCTAACTAAGATATTTATGAATAGTTTATAACCTTTATCATCCTTTCTAGGAAGTTAGTAAAGTCAGTATTTCTTTTTCAGATTTATCCGTGACCGACGTCACATCAGATAGGGCATTTTTACAATATTTGACACAAAAGAAAGAAAAAAAAGTTGTAAGTACATCAAGGATCTTTGGTATTGTAGCATATGCTTACTATATTTGTGTTCGGCTTCTATGAAATAGATCGACCATCACAATTTGTGACAAATGTTTTGAATCAATTGTTCGTACTGTATGCACCAAATATCAACAATATATACAAAATATCAATTTTATTCTGGTTCATTCAACGTTTTTGTTGAAGAAACCCTTCGTAAATGTATCGTACAAACTTATCTTTAGTGGATTTCACTTGGCGAATTACTAATGCTATTATGGAAAGCAGTTTCAGGCAGTATTTGAATAGAAGTAAACATATTTTAAGATATAATATGATGTTGCTATATGGCTTCGTTTTTTGAAAGAACTGTTAACCTTCAGGGGGACATAAAATGTGATATTTGTGAAGGAGCTGTGGAGCTTGTTGATAAGTATATTGAAGAGAATGCAACTGTTGAAACTATCAACCAAACTCTTCAGAGAATTTGCAGCAGTTTGCCCGATGGTGCCTTTAGAGATTTGGTACGTAAGCTTTGTGTGTTTGTTTGTTACAGCAATAGATACTTCGTGCACGTCTTCTCATCATGTAACTTTAAGTGAGACGTATAATGTGAGACGCATTGGCTTTGTGATATCTATCTATAAATAACGTCGATTTTTGTCTGTAATTACATGCACCCATTGCATAAATTATAGAGCGTATAAGGATGGTTGATATTGCACTCATGAGTAGGTTAACAAATTTGTCCTTCTAATTGCAGAATAACATGATCCAAGGTTATAAAACTTTAGATCAGTCTGCGAGCGGTCAAATATCATATCTTGTGTATTTATGCTACGAAGTTAAGGATAATCGCACATATTCTGACACTGTCAAAGTTCCCCCACTAGATACTCACAACGTTACCCCAAATTAATACACCAACAATTGTTAGAAGAGAGTATTATCCACACTATAATGCATTCAATAATAGACAATGAATTGAAGTCATTGGAACAAGATCAAGTCATTGTAGTACCAACGGTTGAAGACCCCACTCTGTTACATGCGTATATAGCGGACGGTGAATCAAGTACATGTACTAGCAAATTACTAAGTTTGCTGTATTCGCAACTAGTAACGTCTTATATGTATATATATTGCAGTGCATCAGTGAAATACCAGCCATCATGGAAATTGTGGAGTCCGGTGGATTCGATCCTGAACAGGTTTGCACTGCAGCCGGAATATGTAGCTCCACAGAATATGTACCACAACCGGCCATGGATGATGTAATACTGCCAGACGTTGAGGAAGAAGGAAACTTGGTGAGTTTTGAAGATATTTGTCATCACCTAGGATTCAGCTCAATGTGTTAACCTTTTTGATGGATTTATTCACGTACACCAAAATCTGACGTTATTTCGATACTATTAACACAATGATACCCATTGAATTGCCTTTTATATAGATTGATTAGAGGACAATTACATTTTTGTATTTCGACGCACCGCTGTTTTATAGCTGGTAAAGGTGGCGAATTAAACCATAAACACGTGGAAGAACTAACTAATCTGTACATGATACCAATAAATGCTACTAAGATCAGTAAAACCCCTGTCAAACTATTAATCGTTTCCATTGCGTTGGCACGGCATTGTTAAATTTTCCTGAGCGCCGCGAGATCGCAAGATAAATCTGATATTGTTTTGTTAAAATGACGATGTCACGGCGTCCTTACAGCGACCAAGCCGTTGCTACGGAGCTCACATGGCGTTCTACCGCGTTCCTATGGAGTTCTTGTTGACGATTGTCTACGTTCTCACGGCGCTTCCACTTCGTGCACTGCAAATTCACGGCGATCACACTGCGCTGATGGCGTGTTAAAGTCATTCATATAAGCGCGTTAAAGACGCAGTGGCAACTCATAGAACGCCAAAGAATCTCCATGTAAAACGCCACCTACAACCATACCGTTTGCACAGCGACATCTGTGTCCGTCCGCCGAGCTCCTGTAACGTTTTAGGAGACATTACTGCGCTGCTACAGTGACCTTACGGCGATCCCACAGCGTTCTTACTAGAACGCAAACCGACGGCGTTTGTTTTATGCATGCTCAATGTATGCGCAGTCGGTCGGCGTTCTATGCGACCCGAACGCATCTACTGGCGATGTCACTTATTTGCTGCGGCGTTGCTTGCGATCGTACTGCGTACATGTCGGCGTTCTTAGACGTCGTGAATTCGCCATGAGAACGCGGCCCAAGTGTGACAGGGGTTTAAGATGTATAAGCTTTTATTACAGAAAGATTTGAAGTGCACATTATGTGAGGCCGTTATTCAAGAAATCGACTCCCTTGTTAAAGACAATGCAACAATAGAAAAGTTGAACGAAACAATATACGCCACGTGTTCAAACCTAATTGGCGCTCTACAACAATTGGTACGTGAAATCAAATGTTCAATAAGTTTGTAACAACAACTTATATTCAGATGATCATTTCCAACATTCTAGCACGATCTGCAGTAATGTCAATGTATACAAATAGGAACTCTTTATTCCACAGTGCAACACAACTTGTTCTGTGACATATGACATGGTATTTAGTTTGATTATTCTTTTTTAAAAAAATAAGCACTCTTCTTACAGGGTATTTATTTTATGATTTCAATTACTTATCATGGTTTTTTTGTTTTTATGCCGGGTGCTTGATACATATATTCTGAATAAGTATTACTAGTATTATTATTACGAACAATTTATTTTCAGTACACAAACACAACATCTAAGAGTTGACTGAAAATGTTATTCTTACATAAAGCTATCATGATTAATTTTTGGTAAGATGCATTTTACTAGCGTCGATTCTTTTGTCATTCTACATTATGTTGACTAGTTCTTTATTTGTTTTAGTGCCTTCAGTCTGCTCCTCGAATCCTGAATGCATTAGAAGACGGTTTTGACCCTGATGAGGCGTGTTCCAAAATTGGTCTTTGTTCGTCTGTTGATGGTAATGTTATTACTGGTCTGGATCGAATTTTCTATCAGTTGCAATCCAGATATATGTTTTAGCTCACCAGAGCGCAAAGTGCTCAAGGTGAGCTATTGTGATCATGCATTGACCGTCGTCTGTGCGTCATGGGTGCGTCCGTCAGTGTGTCAACAATTGCTTTAAACAACATCTCTTTCTTAAGCAGTGGGCTAGTTCTGGCTTCCAAAACTTTAAAAGCCGCTTTTTAATATTTTTTTGTTTTTTATGCGGCATTAAAGTTTTGGATCAGGCCCCTTACGAAACCTTACCAAAGTAACACACATTATTGAAACCTTGCTTTATTACGCAAATATTTTTTTTCAAATTTTTTTTTTGCCATAAATCGATAAAACAATTATTTCACTATCACTTAATACCCCATACAAAGTTGTAATATCAATACAGCCAACAAATTTGCTTCTTTATTTGAGAAATAGCATTTGCATCAACTTTCGTCCGCCATGAAACTAAACAGCTTTGCGAGATCTCGTATGACGTCATTCGCGCGAACCGCTGAGAAAACATGACATGTGTACATACACATGATCGTTAGGGATTTTTTTTTCGTATTTGTTTATTTCTTGTTTAAGTGAATACATTGAACAAAGAGTAATACTTGTTAATACGTATTGAAGAGTTATTAATTGGTCCTCCAGAAGTCTTTTTAATACAAATTAGATATTTGTAAACAGATGCTGCGGGCGACAAATGCTGCGGGGTTAAAAGCACATGGTATTTCTTACCGGTTCGCGCGGACGACTCTCGTAGTCACGTGATTAAACATTAGGCAAGATGGCGGCGTAGTGATGAAATTATAGACCTACCTGATTTTCTTAGGTAGTTTAATGTGTAAAACTAGGTTTATCTCTTCGATACTTTCCATATAAAAAGATTATATATTTTTCTGTCGGGATATACTTCAATTTACCCCATTGCATGCAGGATAAACCAATACGAGCGTGTCAGATTCCTGACACGATTATTGGTAAGCTTTCCGTACGGCATTGTCTTCAGCGTACCCGTCCTATCACAGTGTAAACCGGGTACGCTGAAGACCTTAAGCTAGCAGTGGGCCAATTTCAACGAAACTTTACAGGGATGTTCTTTGCATGAAGCTCTATCAAAGTTGTCTCCGCCCCAGGGTAGCTTGATTTTACATAGACTTATATAGGAAAATAAAAAAATTCTTCTTGTCAGAAAATACAATACAATGTGCTTAGATATTTAGTGTGCAGATTTGTCTAGTGGACCTCTACCAAGTTTGCTCAAATTATGGCTCCGGGGTCAAAATTGGCCCCGCCCCGGGTTTACTCTATTCTATATAGGACTATATAGGAAAATTAAAAAATCTTCTTGTCCGAAACCGCAAGGCCTATAGCTTAGATATTTGGTGTGTAGCATCATCTATTGGACCTCAACCAAGATTGATCAAGTTGTGGCCCCGGGATCAAACTTGTATCCGTCCTAGGGATAACTCAATTTTACATAGATTTAAACTACAATGCATATAGCTTAGATATTGTTTGTGTAGCATCGTCTAGTGGACCTCTACCCAATTTGTTAAGATTATGGCCCTGGGGTCAAAATACTGGATTTTAACATGCGCTTATATCGGAAAATTAAAAAAATCTTCAGAAACTACATTGCTAGACTAAAGATGTTTCGTGTGAAGTATGGTCTAGTGGACCTCTGCCTTGTTTGTACATATTATGGCCCTGGGGTAAAAAATTGGCCCCTCCCCCGGGGTCACTTGAATTTACGTAGACTCGTATAGGACAAAATAAGAAAATGCTTGTCTGTAAGAGTCTTTCTTCTGGTGAGCGTTTTGGCCATCATGACCATCTAGTTGTGGTATTTAGTTCTTATCAATGATCTGAATGAACATCAGTGATGTATAACGTCTCGCCAACAGTCAGAGTCACTTTGGCGACTTTTCCTGCTTAAACAGTAGGGGAAGACCCTAGGGATATACCTGGGTACACATGGATACACGTTGGTAGATCCCACCAACCTTCCTTTAACTAGCTGGACAGCTTCCTGACATGTGAAATTTGGTCACGGATGAATTCCAAAGGGAAACTGATTACGAGACGATAACTGCTCAGCAACAGGGGCCAAAGAATCTTCCATGTTGTTCAATTTCAAATAAGTCCGGAAGAGCAAACAATAATTTTCAGTGGTGTCAAAAACATTTTGCGATTCATGAGGATTTCCATTTTTGAAACAAATTTTGGAAACAATTTCACTTTTTTGCTACCAAATTTAGCAAAAAAAAATAAAAAAAATCATAATTATTAATGCTTGGTTTTCTTTTCGTAAATATTGTAAACATATCATTGTAGATGTCACTGTGAACATTGCACCAGTAAAAGTTGGAGATGTGAAGTGTGACATTTGTGAGTTGATAATTGAAGGCATTGATAAACTTGTCAAAGAGAATGCCACGGACGAGAAGATTAACGCCACCATTTACAACGCGTGTAACTCATTGCCAGGAACGGCACAGAAATATGTAAATAGAATTTTGACGTCAATGTATTTGATACAAAATATCACAAAGATTCCTTATCTAATAGAGTTAAATCTTAAAAGCAGACCCCTTCCGGACTGGGTAAAAGTCGGGTTTTCGGAGAATTCCGGTTTTCAGAGAACTTCTGATGAATTCTCAGAAAAATGGAACTTGGAAAACTGTCCGATTTTCAGAGAATTCCCTTTTTCAGGGAGTCCGGTTGTTAAGGGTTTTATAGTATAAAACTAGCCCAGAAGAAGTTTTTTAACAGTCGTCTGTGAAATGAATACAGCAATTCTGCACTTCATTTGTTACATATCAGAAAATATTCTGGGGTGGTCTTTGCTCTACAAGCATATTTGGTTTAAGTCCCACGTGCTTACCGTGAAGAGTCATATTTAACATTTATGACGAAAAGACGTCCTTTAAAGAAACAAAGTAAATCAATGGCAAGCTCAAGTTTATCTAAGTGATAATAAAAGGAGAAGCAGGAGAAATCAAGTTCATACATCTACAACAGGAAACCGTAGTTTGTAGAGTATTGTATGAATATGTGGTATTAATATGATGAAGATCTTTACCTCATCTTTTGAAATACATAAACAATTTAGTAGCCACCTTTGTAAGCGGCCACCTGTAAATAAAGGCCGCTCTGTGATTAAAGGCCACATTTGCTCTTTCCTAAGGATGTCCGTTGTTCACAGTTTTGATAGTACATAAAACTATGTACGGTCAAACCTATGCTAGCGGCCTCCTTCGAATAAAGACCACCCTCAAAATAAATGGCATTCTTTTAAAAACGTCTTTGATTATTCTGTGAATAAAGGCCTCCAGTCAATGAAGGCCATATTTTGTCTTTCCAAAGGGTGGCCTTTGTCCACAGGCTTGATTGTATCATTTATATCATACTTTCTATTTCTTCAGTGTTTGAACGTAGCTCCGTTAATTGTTAAGACTGTAGAAGGTGGCGTAGAACCAGATCAAGCTTGTGCTGCGATGAGACTTTGTACAAGTCAGAGTATGTGACTTTACCACTTAATTTCTTATCATTAAATTCTAAATATCCGTTCAAATAGGCAGCCCTTATAAATTTCAAAATCTAATTATATATTATTATTACCTCATAGTTTCATTATTAAAGACACATTCCTAACTCATATATAAATATTATTAAAAACAAACCGCGATTCCAATAAGATGCCTCGAGCAAAAGAAATCCGCTTGACCATACAGACTGGAAGGCTGAACTATTGTCCAGTTTCCAAAACTCCTTCCACCCATGTGCCGATCATTTTCGCGTGAGTATATTGATGTAATTATACATGAACGTCTAGGTGAAGCCAAAGTTGTCCCAGGAACTGTGAAGAAGTATGGTGACGTTCAATGTGACATCTGTGAGTTTCTCATTGATGAGATAGACAAGTATATTGGTAACGCATCAGCCTCCCAGATTAATGATACTGTGTATGACACATGTAGTCAGTTACCTAATGCACTTCAATCATTGGTTAGTATGTAATATTTTTCCTTATAGTCTAATTGACTTAGAAAAAAGTTCACAAATCAAATGATCTGATATGTGTAAAAGAGAAATGATAGATCGAAGTTCTGATTGTACTTAAGATATGTGAGTTGAACTTAGTGCAGGAGGTTTCTGTCTGAGTTTGACTTAAATAAATAAATATTTCTTAAACGGAAATATTTTCACGGCGGATGTAGATAACGGGAGAAGTACTCAGGTCTGCATAAAAAATTCATGAGTTGAACAACGTTCATCTCACAAAAATGATATAAATTATGGTTTTGGGCAAACAGGGACCTTAACATGTATAAAACATTTGTCTTGGTAATATTGTTTAAAGGACAGTTGTTGTTTTCCATTTATAATTCGAAATAACAGCTTAAACTGCCAAAACAATGTAATTATTCCCCATGCTTTCAAAATGAACATACTTCAACTTATATCCATACTACAATGTAGGCTTATACAATCAGTGGTACTATTTTTAAATGCGGATGTATGAATAAAAGGCGTCAGTTGATTGTAAGTAGAAAGACCAATATATCACTTTAGGTGTTCCGCTCCAAAAAATGAGATAATATGACTTTTATTTCAGTGTATTGGAATTGCTCCCACTATTGTTAAGGAATTGGAAAACGGGGTTGACCCAAAAGAGGCTTGTTCAAAGCTAAATCTTTGCACTAGTCAAGGTAATAAACACATAATTAAAATAACTTTAATACCAAGCCATATGCATCTAAAAATTATTATTTGTGCTTTTTTAGAGGCAAACAGTTTGAGATCACAATAAATTACTGTCGTTTTGAAGTGTATACATTTTTTTATAAAACTTAAATGTTTTTCTTAAATTACACACTACATATCTCCGGGACCGAATGCCATCATTGTTCATTGATGGGGACAAACACAGATTGTGAAGCTGAAAACCATATTATGTCAAACATAGATTCAAATCGCATTGGAAATAAAATAAGTTAAAATGAAAAGAAAAATGCTAAAACCTCGCGCGGAAGACAGCAGAATATAATGCTGGGCTGCCAACTTCACGGACATCAGAATATAAGCTATGACTCTAGTTTTAAATCTATTCAGATGCGGAGATGGAGGCTGAACCAATGCAAGAGTATGAAGTGGATTTAAAATGTGACGTGTGTGTATTTATCATCACTGAAATAGATAAAGTATTGGCTGACAATGCTACAGATGCGAAAATAAACGCATCTATATACTCCGTATGTGCCGGATTAGAGACTACACTTGCGATACTAGTAAGTGTATTAGACTCTGATTTGTCGACAACTTGAGTGTTGAGACAGCATTAATATAACAATCTTTTTTTTCAGACCTTTGTTTAACATATTTCATTTCTTTATCTTCGATCTTGTAAATAAGATTTCTTCTTCAAAACTAAGACCAATATTTTTGTCATAAAGATAGTCTTTAAATTGTGTTTTAATTCTATATGTCCCCTTTTATGTAGTATTATTTACATCTTTTGTAACCTGCATTCTGCATACTGACAAACGTGTTATTTTATCATATGGATATAAGCTAGCACACGCTTAAATGAATTAGATGTTCCTCGTGATAAATAGAAACTATGTAGTTACATTCCTGGTATTTCCATTTCAGTGCCGAAACTTCGCCCCCGATATAGTTAGGACATTTGAATCTGGAGTAGAACCAGTCACTGCATGTACACTTCTAAATATTTGTCCAGGTAACGTAATGTTAGATCGACAGAGTACTAATCATAGTTTGTCTGTTCAGTCTTAGAAAAGTACACACAATAAGCATGCAAGACCTTACAGCCTTTCAGTCAGATTACATTAATTTGAATCCAAACAATAGAGATAGACACTGTATTCGGAATATAAGGTTACCATATTGAAATGGTCTTCAGCCAAAGACAACGCGGTGTATAATTCATCATGCAAGACAATCTATAACTCAAAACACTAAGAACAAGTTTATTCTCTCATTTCAACTTAGTTACAACACTTTAGCAAGTTAAGTGAGGCTTAAACTTGTTTGTTTCTGGTTACACGACCGTATTATAGGCCAGAGGAACGGTACACCCTCTTTTTTAACCTTTCCATCGCCTTTCAAGAGCAAAAAACTCCTACCTACCTTATCTTTTTCTAATGAGCAGGTTACCAGAAAAAACAACATTTTTTTGGGCCTGACTATAAATATGCCAAATAGGTTTCGACAGAGCACGCCACAACATTGTCCATTAGTGAAATTACGAAAATACTAATACAATTTCTAGATTAATTAAAAACATTTTATTTTATGTATTGTGTTTACTACAAACCATAGAAAGACCATTCTGTACATAGTCATTCAAATAGAATTTGAAAGACCATGCTTTATAGTACCTAATGTTATACGTATTGGACATTCTAGCAAACATTAAACAACTGATGTTCATACAGGCAGAATATCATTATGTAGCATAATATGACGTCATCTTTCTAGTCGTAAAATATATATTTTTGTGACCTTGAGAGAATAAGTCTATTTTTTATTTTAATTAAAAAACTCACAGCGACTGAGATGGAATCAGAACCAATTGCTGAAAATGCTGTAGATTTTAAATGCGACATTTGTGAGTTCCTTATTGATGAAATGGATAAAATTCTGGCTGACAACGCTACAGATGCAAGACTTAATGCATCCATTTATTCAGTCTGCGGTAAACAATCTGGAACCTTGCGAAGTATAGTAAGATAATATTTATATACTCTTAAATCCTCCTTAGTTACAACTTATAGTTAATTCCCAGTATTATGTTGATTCATTTTTTAAATGCACACGTTAACAGTTAGTGTTCTCAATTTATTAATGACGCATTAGAATTTTTACAAAATAAGACACACATAGGATGTCGTCAAATGGTTAATAAGGCCTGACATGAGGATTAGTAATCTTTTATAGACACCAGGTATTTAAAATTAAAACAATTGTTGAAACTTAACGTTGTGTTAAACTTACTTGGTGCTGAAACTGTCATTTTGGAAGTTGTTAATTTTATTATGCATACACTGTACAACATCTCCAGAGCGGCCTTCTCTTGAGAAACATCTCCTTGCAACGGCGGCACCATTTTTTCCCACTGCATGATTTAACTATCAATTTAAACTCTAGAGCAGCAACCTCTCAATAACAACCTAATTTTGCTTCTCACAAGGGTATTGCTTTGGAGAGGTTGCGCCACTGTGCATAATGAATATACGTTTGGTCCATATGTCCATTTTAGGCCTTAATACACCATTATACAACACCCATTCAACGTACTAGTCCCCTAGGGTGCAAAATGTCAACACGAGAATTCATTCTGTGCTAGATTGTTATATAGGCATGTATATGTATAATGTTAATATACTGCATTAATATATGACTACACCGTATCATGTTGTATTCATGTGGTATGATGGGCATAATGTCTTATTTTCAAAAAATAAATTGTCTGTCTTTACATAAATATGTATGTCTGTCACTTGTACACTTTCATAAACATATTTCAGTGTACAGGCATTGCACCAGGAATTGTTAAGTTCATCGAAGAAGGAGCGGACCCACAAACCGCGTGCCAAGTACTGACTCTATGTCCCACAGGTTATCTTTACTAATACAATATTTTTTATGATCTATTCACTAAAAATGGATTGTCTTTCTTGTAGTTTTGACCTCTCGTTGAAAAACGGATATACATTATATAATTTCATGTGACTCGGAAATAATTATTTAGAAAAAAAATTCACAAGTGAATATCATGTTTGTGTTTACAGCATGCTAATGATCACTTACGTATGAAGTGTGTATTCTATAACAAGCGATACATTGTTAGCATATTAACATTATATAAATATTTTAGTTGTACATGTCTACTTAACTTGTTTTCTACCAGTATGCCGTAGAACTCTGTCATTTTCTGTTTGAGGGAAGGCACATTACTTTGATAAAAATTAAAAAGTTAGATTAATAATTCTTTTATTTTCAACTGTTGTCCTATATATTCTTGATACAATTACAGAAGAGATGGAAGCTGATAATTTAGTGATTTCCAGTGAGTATCTGGACCAAACATTAGATTGTGGTGATTGTCGTAGATCCTTACAGAACGTGTACGAGGAAGTCGATGAGGTTAGTACAATTGAACGTCGTGATCAACTCCTAAATGTTAGTAGTCCTTACGCAAGATGTCTACTGTAAAATCAGAAATTTTCACGAAGGATTAATTTTCGCGAAACCTCACAGCACCTATCTAGTAGATAATATCCTCACGCTTTTTTCAAGCTTCATTACACTACTCAATGTGTTTTATTTCTGATATCTTCTAAGTTATAAACTATGTATAGATATATATAATATTAGAAATAATTGAAATAGGTTTTTTTCTGGAGATTGGTGTTTATTATCCATAATATGTTTTATAAGAAATTTCTAAGAATCTATAGGCAGGTAGCATTTTGGTTTGTGAACATTATCGTCAATCAGTGTTTACTGACCGTTTGAAATACAATTGTATGCTATCGTTGCATGAAATAAATCTTATTTATTTTCGTCCCATTTTAGCGCGTATAACAGTTCTCTAGCATTCTATGCTTCAAACATTTCAGACGAAGCTACAGAATATGCTGCTGTCGCTATGCGATAAAATGCCAGTGACATACAAGCCACAGGTAAATGTGATTATATAACAATGCTTCCATGTTGTAATCAAACACGTGGTAAGAGGACACGTGGTAAGAGGACACGTGTCCCTGATATTCTTTTTTTCTTCTATGATAAGATAATGGATGATTGTTCTATACGCCGAACAAATGTGTTAAATGTTGGATATTTCGATGGAGTTCCGATCATTTTACACAACAAACACTATGAATTTCACTTTATCTAAAGTTCGCAGTTCACATTAATACTTCATTCTTCTTACACTATGTGTTATTGTATCATAATTTTAAGTTTTTTTATTTTTTTAGTGTGAGCGTCTGGTCAATGAGCTGGGCGGAAAATTCATTAAGATTGTTCTTCAGCGTTTTACGCCAACCAACATGTGTGAACTTGCGCGTTGTTTTGAGAATGGGGAACCAGCGAGCAACGGGTCCTCTTGAGATGTCAACTTTAACTGAGTCAGAATAAAGTTATGCATATTTGCATTGTCACTTAAAACACTAGTGATTTTTTTTCATAAGGATATCATTTACGAGACGTAAGCACTTAAGATAAAATTGTTAATTGATGCAAAATTATTTTAGTAGTGCATAATTATGTAAACATTTATAAAAAATTTCCACCTAACAGGCTTGTTAGTGTAATTTTCATGATTTCATTTCGTTTTCGTTTCTACCTCTAAGGAATAAGGAAATCGCCACAGACAAGCCCCGCCCACAAGACTCCAGTCTTTGTGAGACTATTTACCATTAATATTGTTCAAAGTGTGTTATCATATGTACGTTCAATTAATAAACAAATGTATAAAAATGTTGGTCAGTATTTAGACAAAATAAAATATAAATGTTCTTCAGTCTTACTTTTTATTACATTCAATTATGAAATACAATTTGTGTTAATAAACAAATAAATGCTTCGGTCTGTGCAAATTCCAAGCACATGGTAGATGGGAATTCAGGACAAAATTGATGGGAATTAAGGGCACCATCGGTTGGACACGTTCGGTGAGATTCAAGGACACGTTTAGTGAAATTCAAGGACACGTTTAGTAAGATTCAAGGTCATTGTTGGTAAGATACCAGGACACGTTTGGATAAGATTCAAGAACACGCTTGAGTAAGATCCAAGGGCACTATTGATAAGATTCAAGGACACGTTTGGTAAGATTCAAGGTCACTATGGTAAGATCCAAGGACACGTTTGGGTAAGATTCAATGGCACTTTTGGGTAAGATTCACTTCTATGAGTCATATTCTAATATTAATAACATTACTAGTTCAGATTGCAATATTTCATTTCACTGGTATTCTTCGGACCCGTAAGGTCGATAACCATCCATCACAGATTCTTCTTGTCTTTCTTCTTGGATTTCAGTATGTGCCTCACCAGAACCGTCATCACCGGTTTTAGTCACACCACAAACATCATTTCTCTGGTTAATGTACAGCAGGAATACTATAACAGGATATACCAGCTGAACTACTGACGTGCTCAAACACATGTAAAACGAGGCTCCGTTCTCGTACTTTGACATAGCAATCATAATACATCCCGTGATTCCAATTATTCCTGTAAGTAAAGCCGAGTGGTCTTCAGCATTAAAGTAGATTTTAGATAAACGTACATGTACATAACGAAACAAGTTTTTATTCGTTTTATTTAGTCAGTTTTTGTCATAATTAGTAAAAAAATATCCCCGACATGTCTTTTCGGAAACAAATACGTCAAAATTTTCCAAGCACTTAGCCTGGACGAATGATTAAAACAAATAAAATGAGCAAACATGACTTACCTAACGCAAAGTTCATGAATGGGACAATCACGGTAAAACATACACGAACTATAGCGTTTTCCCCAATTTTCTCTCTTCCACAAATACACAGACCAATTACAATAATTCCAACCAGAAGAATGATTAGAATACCAAGAACTGCGAACTGTAAATCTTGAACAATGTTGTCGTTGAAATCATTAATGTCTGTAAAATAAATCAATTGTAAAATATGGAGCATAACTCTAGTCATGAATGTACTCGTGAATACAACAAGAACACACAGTGTCTGTAAAATAAATCAGTTGCAAAATATGGACCATTACTCTAATCATGAATGTACTCGTGCATACAACAAGAACACACAGTGTCTGTAAAATAAATCAGTTGTAAAATATGGACCATTACTCTAGTCATGAATGTACTCTTGCATACAACAAGAACACACAGTGTCTGTAAAATAAATCAATTGTAAAATATGGACCATTACTCTAGTCATGAATGTACTCGTGCATACAACAAGAACACACAGTGTCTGTAAAATAAATCAATTGTAAAATATGGAGCATTACTCTAGTCATGAATGTACTCGTGAATACAACAAGAACACACAGTGTCTGTAAAATAAATCAATTGTAAAATATGCAACATTACTCTAGTCATGAATGTACTCGTGAATACAACAAGAACACACAGTGTCTGTAAAATAAATCAATTGTAAAATATGCAACATTACTCTAGTCATGAATGTACTCGAGCATATAACAGGAACACACAGTGTCTATAAAATAAATCAATTGTAAAATATGGACCATTACTCTAGTCATGAATGTACGCGTGAATACAACAAGAACACACAGTGTCTGTAAAATAAATCAATTGTAAAATATGGAGCATTACTCTAGTCATGAATGTACTCGTGAATACAACAAGAACACACAGTGTCTGTAAAATAAATCAATTGTAAAATATGGACCATTACTCTAATCATGAATGTACTCGAGAATACAACAAGAACACACAGTGTCTGTAAAATAAATCAATTGTAAAATATGGACCATTACTCTAGTCATGAATGTACTCGTGAATACAACAAGAACACACAGTGTCTGTAAAATAAATCAATTGTAAAATATGGACCATTACTCTAGTCATGAATGTACTCGTGAATACAACAAGAACATACAGTGTCTGTAAAATAAATCAGTTGTAAAATATGGAGCATTACTCTAGTCATGAATGTACTCGTGAATACAACAAGAACACACAGTGTCTGTAAAATAAATCAGTTGTAAAATATGGACCATTACTCTAGTCATGAATGTACTCGTGAATACAACAAGAACATACAGTGTCTGTAAAATAAATCAGTTGTAAAATATGGACCATTAATCTAATCATGAATGTACCCGTGAATACAACAAGAACATACAGTGTCTGTAAAATAAATCAATTGTAAAATATGGAGCATTACTCTAGTCATGAATGTACTCGTGAATACAACAAGAACATACAGTGTCTGTAAAATAAATCAGTTGTAAAATATGGACCATTACTCTAGTCATGAATGTACGCGTGCATACAACAAGAACACACAGTGTCTGTAAAATAAATCAGTTGTAAAATATGGAGCATTACTCTAGTCATGAATGTACTCGTGAATACAACAAGAACATACAGTGTCTGTAAAATAAATCAGTTGTAAAATATGGACCATTACTCTAGTCATGAATGTACTCGTGAATACAACAAGAACACACACTGTCTGTAAAATAAATCAGTTGTAAAATATGGAGCATTACTCTAATCATGAATGTACTCGTGCATACAACAAGAACACACACTGTCTGTAAAATAAATCAGTTGTAAAATATGGACCATTACTCTAGTCATGAATGTACTCGTGAATACAACAAGAACACACACTGTCTGTAAAATAAATCAGTTGTAAAATATGGACCATTACTCTAGTCATGAATGTACTCGAGCATATAACAAGAACACACACTGTCTGTAAAATAAATCAATTGTAAAATATGGACCATTACTCTAATCATGAATGTACTCGTGCATACAACAAGAACACACAGTGTCTGTGAAATAAATCAGTTGTAAAATATGGACCATTACTCTAGTCATGAATGTACTCGTGAATACAACAAGAACACACAGTGTCTGTAAAATAAATCAGTTGTAAAATATGGACCATTACTCTAGTCATGAATGTACTCGTGAATACAACAAGAACACACAGTGTCTGTAAAATAAATCAGTTGTAAAATATGGAGCATTACTCTAATCATGAATGTACTCGTGCATACAACAAGAACACACACTGTCTGTAAAATAAATCAGTTGTAAAATATGGAGCATTACTCTAATCATGAATGTACTCGAGCATATAACAAGAACACACACTGTCTGTAAAATAAATCAGTTGTAAAATATGGACCATTACTCTAATCATGAATGTACTCGTGCATACAACAAGAACACACAGTGTCTGTAAAATAAATCAGTTGTAAAATATGGACCATTACTCTAATCATGAATGTACTCGTGCATACAACAAGAACACACACTGTCTGTAAAATAAATCAGTTGTAAAATATGGACCATTACTCTAATCATGAATGTACTCGAGCATATAACAAGAACACACACTGTCTGTAAAATAAATCAGTTGTAAAATATGGACCATTACTCTAATCATGAATGTACTCGTGAATACAACAAGAACACACACTGTCTGTAAAATAAATCAGTTGTAAAATATGGACCATTACTCTAATCATGAATGTACTCGTGCATACAACAAGAACACACACTGTCTGTAAAATAAATCAGTTGTAAAATATGGACCATTACTCTAATCATGAATGTACTCGTGCATACAACAAGAACACACACTGTCTGTAAAATAAATCAGTTGTAAAATATGGACCATTACTCTAATCATGAATGTACTCGAGCATATAACAAGAACACACACTGTCTGTAAAATAAATCAGTTGTAAAATATGGACCATTAATCTAATCATGAATGTACTCGTGCATACAACAAGAACACACAGTGTCTGTAAAATAAATCAGTTGTAAAATATGGACCATTAATCTAATCATGAATGTACTCGTAAATTACAACAAGAACACACAGTGTCTGTAAAATAAATCAGTTGTAAAATATGGACCATTACTCTAATCATGAATGTACTCGTGAATACAACAAGAACACACAGTGTCTGTAAAATAAATCAATTGTAAAATATGGACCATTACTCTAATCATGAATGTACTCGTGAATACAACAAGAACACACAGTGTCTGTAAAATAAATCAATTGCAAAATATGGACCATTACTCTAATCATGAATGTACTCGTGCATACAACAAGAACACACAGTGTCTGTAAAATAAATCAATTGTAAAATATGGACCATTACTCTAGTCATGAATGTACTCGTGCATACAACAAGAACACACACTGTCTGTAAAATAAATCAATTGTAAAATATGGACCATTACTCTAATCATGAATGTACTCGTGAATATAACAAGAACACACAGTGTCTGTAAAATAAATCAGTTGTAAAATATGGACCATTACTCTAGTCATGAATGTACTCGTGAATACAACAAGAACATACAGTGTCTGTAAAATAAATCAATTGTAAAATATGGAGCATTACTCTAGTCATGAATGTACTCGTGAATACAACAAGAACACACAGTGTCTGTAAAATAAATCAGTTGTAAAATATGGACCATTACTCTAGTCATGAATGTACTCGTGAATACAACAAGAACATACAGTGTCTGTAAAATAAATCAATTGTAAAATATGGACCATTACTCTAATCATGAATGTACTCGTGCATACAACAAGAACACACAGTGTCTGTAAAATAAATCAGTTGTAAAATATGGACCATTACTCTAGTCATGAATGTACTCGTGCATACAACAAGAACACACAGTGTCTGTAAAATAAATCAGTTGTAAAATATGGACCATTACTCTAATCATGAATGTACTCGTGCATACAACAAGAACACACAGTGTCTGTAAAATAAATCAATTGTAAAATATGGAGCATTACTCTAATCATGAATGTACTCGTGCATACAACAAGAACACACAGTGTCTGTAAAATAAATCAGTTGTAAAATATGGACCATTACTCTAATCATGAATGTACTCGTGCATACAACAAGAACACACAGTGTCTGTAAAATAAATCAATTGTAAAATATGGACCATTACTCTAATCATGAATGTACTCGTGCATACAACAAGAACACACAGTGTCTGTAAAATAAATCAGTTGTAAAATATGGACCATTACTCTAATCATGAATGTACTCGAGCATATAACAGGAACACACACTGTTTGTAAAATAAATCAGTTGTAAAATATGCAACATAACTCTTGTCATGTATGAACTCGCGCGAACATGCGATAGGCACACTCTCTGACTTAGTGCTGAGTTTTGTTAACTGTGTCACTGGAAAAGCGCCATTTGTTGAAGACCCGAACCTTCGACCCGGCTTTACATGACCTGTGTTATCTGCCAAATGTACATTAGTGGTATTGAAGGTACAGCTTTGAGGTTCTTCCGTAAACATGCTAATCACTTCATTAGTTTAATCACCATCGATATGTTTAATGTTAAGTTCAATGCAATCAATTTTGTAAGTTAGTCAAGAGAATATTTCACACCGTGTCTAGATAGCCAGTTCTCTGCTGCGAAATAAGAGAAATTTCAATATTTCAAAACCTACCTGTTGAATTATTCAAGATGACCCATTCCTTCTTGAATGAACCAATGGATTGGAAAATCAGAAGTAAAATCTGAAGAACCGTTAGAACAATAGATAAGCAACGGAGAAATAATTTCTCCTGGATGCAACAACAGCATAAGTCACGATATGTGTCCTGAAAATCTTGTTTGACATCTTGTATAATACTCCTTCTATTATCAGAATCCATCTCTTTCAAAATCATCCAAAAGAAAACAATAAACAATGGCTGACTCCGTCCTTTTTCTTACAAGTATTGATATCATCATGCTTATTTTTAGACAGCTAATGATTGCAAAGTTTACCATGACTTAACATTCGAAGAATTATTATTGCGCAGTATGTAACATTATCTTCCGTGTTCTGATTGTGGTGTATAAGGGTCATAATATATTCTGGCTTTTTGTGAGAACAAATAAATTCATAAACGACAATGGTGTGTGACACCAGTCAGTCTACTGATTGTTGTTGTATGACGCCAGTCTGTTGTTCGTTGCTGTATGATATCAGTCTGTTGTTTGTTGTTGTATTGCATCAGTATATTTGTTTGTTGTTGTATTGTACCAGTCTGTTGATTGTTATTGTATGACACAAGACTTGTATTTGTTGTTGTGTGCCATCAGTCTATTGTTGCCTGTTGTTGTATGACACTAGACTAGTATGTGTTGTTGTATGACACCTGTGTATTGTTTGTTGTTGTTTGACACCAATCTATAGTTGTTTGTTGTTTGACACCAATCTATAGTTGGTTGTTGTATGACACCAATCTATAGTTGGTTGTTGTATGACACCAATCTATAGTTGGTTGTTGTTTGACACCAATCTATAGTTGTTTGATGTTTGACACCAATCTATAGTTGGTTGTTGTTTGACACCAATCTATAGTTGGTTGTTGTTTGACAACAATCTATAGTTGTTTGTTGTTTGACACCAATCTATAGTTGTTTGTTGTTTGACACCAATCTATAGTTGGTTGTTGTATGACACCAATCTATAGTTGGTTGTTGTTTGACACCAATCTATAGTTGGTTGTTGTATGACACCAATCTATAGTTGGTTGTTGTTTGACACCAGTAGGTTGTTTGTTACCTTAGAAATGTTTCCTAAAGGTGTGTAAACAGTTCACCTACGAGTTTGACCATTCTTGCACCAAACGAACATAACAAAAATAAACGTACGTTCATCGTTATAACTAGTATATAATTCATCCTAATATAGCGATGCCATACATGTCCTTTTATTCCACTCGCACTAATGTTTCTATTATCGTATCACTTTCACTTAAATGAAGACATAAACTTTACTATGTCCTGACAAAAATAAACGAACGAACGAATGGGCTGGCTAGGCAGGGTGAGTAAAACATCGTAAGTGGCGCGCTTTTTAGTCGAAAAGAAATATTACGTTAAACTCGTTGGAGTAGTCTCCCATGGTATAACGCCGATTTGCAAATTAAACTCTCCAATGCCTACGCTTTGTCGGTCTGTTCGTCCGTCCGTCAATATTTATTACAACATCGTATTTATAGCACATGTATCTAAAGTAATGTTAGTAGAACAATTTATTAAACCAGTCCCCACCCAGAGGTAACCAAACGGTACAATGAGGCTTCCTCTCGAAACGTAACAAACATCTACAAATGTACTTCCCTCCATGATAATAAATGAATAAAAACAGATCATAAAATTACCATAACGTATCGGCATTGGCTATAATTGCTAAAATAACGTAAAATGATATTTTAAATTATTAACAAAGATTAAATATCATACTTTAATACCAAGCAACAAAAGATTCTAACCGAACGCTCAAAATGGTGTTTTATTGCGATAAATACTGCACCCCTTTATCGACTTTTCCTTATCAGCGTTAAAAATCAATAACGTAATGTGCAATGTATCAAAGGGGTTTGTCACGAAAAAAAATCCATGTAACTCGTATATATAATTTTATAGAAGGGAGTGAACTTCTACAATTCGAATTTTCCAACGCGTGTTATAAACTTCCATGTTGTTGCAATGCAGTACAAAATATTTAACTCATATAATATTATAGTGCAACGTGTGGGCAACTCAACATGCTAACAGAAAATTACTTTTACTACCTTTAAACATATTTTAAACTCGCTATTGAAGATTTTTCACTCGAAAAATGGTCAAATTTTACAAAAAGACACACAGCAAAAACAAAAAGCAAAAACAAATATGCAACATTTAGATGTATGCTGTATACATCCGAAGAATCAATTAATATCCCTGACTGAGTGAAAACAACAATGAAACTATTAATCTCCAAGACATGTAAGAATGTTGAATGTCAAAAGTATACTCGGGAATGTACCTATGCAACACATTTACATTCTGACCCAGGTCTGAAAAGGGGAATAACTCTCCAGAGGTTATCATTAAGAGCGTTGTTTAAGGTAACAGTTGGCTGAAAAGAGCATTTAAGTCGCAAATATAGTAATAAATGCTATCAATGCCCTTTTATAAATGCATTTAATCTTTAAAGTTGTCACTGAAATTACTAGCCCATATACATTATACCTACTCTACTTTTATGCAGAAGTAAACTATATTATAATCTGTAGATATTAAATAATTATATTGTGCATATTATATGTAACCAAAAATATTGCGGACATAAATTGATTCAATTATGATGTCGCTTCTACTTGACACAGACGGTATGAAACACACTCTTTGTTAATAAGCCTGATACCGGCTACTTCAGCATTCGCACCTTGTTCATAACAGAACAGTACAAACAGAACGGGACCGCGCCTTTTCTTTTATCATTCTTTGAAGATTAAGGATATCTCATTTTCCTAATATATGTTCAGTATTAATTCAGTCACGTGGTATGGCCTGGTAATAATGATGTTAATAGTTGACCTCGAAGTTTGTCCAACTATTGTCCCCTATTGTAAAGTTATATCATTATGTAATTGGATTCTTATAGCCCCTAACTTTAACAATACCAAAAACTTTTATTTAATCTATATTGGTGGGTGATTTAATGAAAACTTAAAGCTGCAGTACTGGGTGAATTAATTGTCAATTCCGTCTTTTATTTCAGTTCGTTCATTCCGTTATAGAGGATGGTTTACGACCATTGGTACTCAACGTCGGTATATAACTATCATAAAGTACCGGGCTTTAGAATGAACATACAAAGAGAACGATGCTTTAATCGGACCTGTCATAAAACATTTTACATCACTGATTCAATTTATATGAGTTTAATGCCGACAATGTGTGCCTATGTTATAACGTATAGTCCAATGTTTGCCTTATATAACATTGTCAAGAAAAGCATTGATGCTAAGCATCAAAGGGCGCCGAAAAATAATTAAGTCAACATCACCTTTCAAAATCCATTATAATCAATAGTGGATTATCATTGTGAAGTCCAATGATCTAGAAAACAACATGTTGATAGTCCATACAGTGGAGGATCTTCTTTAATTCACCAACCATTATGAACAGTTATACATGGATTTATCCATTGCCCCAGTGACTACTGAACAATTCCATAAGGACACCACGCTCCAACGCGGCTCCAATAATGTAAATTGGCTCCGTTTTACTATTTCTGTACAAAGCCTTTGGTGAACTGGAACATGGAACGGGAACCAGCTTATTTATCTCCAACCCAATCGGAACTCCTCGGCGTTTGTGTAAAGAAAAGTATTTCTCAGTTACGGAAATGCCCGAGTAGTTACGACTGATCTTAAACTGTAACTACCCAGGCATTTCCGTAACTGAGAAAAACGCCGATGAGTACAGAGTTAAACACTGTACAAGCCGTACTTTATTGCTAAAAGAGAATTTGTTTATTTGGACTCGCCGTTCTTTACACTTCGGTCTCCTGATATCAGTTACATTCGTCGTTCTTTTAAAAGATTAGATTATCGTAAAATTGATATTTGTACAAAGTAAGCTATGAGTAGCGCTTATTGGGTATACCACTCTCGGTAGCATGTATTAGATTCCAATTTATCTAAAATATTGACCTCAGCAAACACAAGTTTGATTCAATACAACCTTAATCAAAGCTTGTAAATCTCTGTGAATGGGTACAAAATGTATTTTGGATTGATAACATACGTTGTATAAAGTAGTGAACAGATTTTAACAATACAAACAATCCAGTTCAGTGTCATAGTTCCTGTCATTTGCTTTGAAATCTGGCTAAATATGATGACACTTGATTATTCTGCTTTAATTGCAAAATAATATTGGAAATTTCATTGCACTATTTTCAATAGCATCTTAATTCTATCAAATGTCTATTACGTTACAAAATATACTGTATAGGTTGACATGTCCAATTAATTAAAAAAACATGAAGCACCGTGAGACAAAACTAACCAGTCTGTATTCAATATACAATAAATGAACCTGCAGTCACTTCTATACGACATACAAGCAATGAGCATACACAAACCCAGTGTTCACACTGACATGCGTCAGCCCCGCAAAACGAAAATATTTTACAGCACAATAAATAGGGGAAATCGGGACCGAAAATTCATTTCGGATAACACAAGGTTTTCGGATAATCCGAGTTCGGATAGTCGAGGTTTTACTGTATAATTCCAGACATACCGAAGTACATCGACTTGTTATCGTCAACAATTAGTATACATTAAGATATAGTCACATAAAAATGATAATGATAGTACATGTACAGGAAATTAAATGTCGAGTATCGAACCCAAGACGTTACGTTTAGTAGTCAAGCGCTTTAACACTAGAACACCGACCATTCCTTAAATAGCTAATGCTAAGATACCAGTGCAGCCAGAATTATCTAATATTCCGGTTTTTATATTGGAATGAAATTATTTTTATTTATTATTATTAGACAGCTACTGGCTAGTTAGACATTCCTATTTCTTGCAGACAAGATTTTTATATTTCATAAACCTCATTCTTTCTCCTGCAAGATAATCATTATTTGGATCGTTTATAAAATGATGTTCATTTTTTAAGTAAGCTTTTTTCATCAAGTTATAATGCGTAGTTTTCGTCAGATTTGCAAATATAAATACGAATGCAAAAAGACGTAACAGAAAACATCGCTGTAGGCACGTACAACTCGATACACTTATGCATACTATTTATATAACAGTGTGTAGGTAAATATTTATTTTACAATATACGCACCAGTGATTAGTAAATAATGTTTGTTTTTTGCAAGATGCAGAGTTTAATTTGCTAGATTACGAATATAATTACCTATTGTTTAATGACAGGTTTTATAGCTTTGTTCATTCCAGGGCCGTCCCATAGACAGGGGAGGGAAGATTCATGACTGACTAGGTATCCCTACTCTTATTTGGTATAGTTTTTCCTGGTTCTTTATCGTGCCCAGTGATAAGCACCGAAACACACCTCGTCCCTTTCCTGTGATTTTCTAGACACAGTACTTGGCTAGGTAGTAGGGATGAGGACACTGAAAAGCATCCCTGAAAATTCTGAGATTCGAACCCATGACGTTTCTTTCAGTAGCTCAGCGCGTTACAACTAAACCACTGTTCATCCCCTGTGAATAAATTTACCACCGTGAAAAACGTGAAAATAATGAATAATTATAAGTTTTCCTTAGATACTTGATTAAAAACATAAAATAAGAAATCCTGATGAAGATTCCCCCAGTAAATGAGATTGTATGCCATACTCGCCTCTTGAATCATTATGCTATAATGGCAGGTAGTATATTCCCCATAAAATATAAGTTGTAATCATAGTTCCACGCAGGAAAAGTAATAACAAAGACGTTTGCGTTGAAATGAATTCTAATGAATGAGTTTCGAACGACTTTGTAGGTCTAACCGAATATATGATTGATTTATGTGGGTTTAACACCGTTTAATTTAATTCAGTTACATGTAGGGGCGCCTTATACGACAGCCGATTCACCTAACAAGTTTTCCTAGACTTTATTCTACCCAGTACTAACTTACCATTCCACAAGAAGGAACCAGTAACTTCTCAACATATGGAGGAAAATCGACATTTTTGGGCAAATTTTCATGGAACGGTACGACTTGCCACGACCGAGAACAGAACTCGGGTCTCCGGGTTGAAAATCCAGTGCACAAGCCACTGGACCACTGTCGCGGCATTGTATATTCTTTGATACGTTTTGTTTAAAATAAAAACAAATAAAACTTGTATGCGGGCTGTTTATTCGGTACAGTTGCACTGAGCGCAGACAATTCAAGCAACCAAATAAACATGCAATGGGAAAACCACAGAGGTACAATTTCATTTACAAATCAATGGTGTAGTGCCTGTTTTAAGCAAAGTCGATAGCATTATATGTCGTTCTACTCAGATGTGTGCATAGAAACTCGTGCTAAATTAATTACCGCAAACACTTTCACCTTATTTCGTGTATATAGGAATTAAATTGGTTTAAGCGACATTGCCAATTTTCTGATAGCGGGTTGATTTCAGCTTATGTAAATCTTTCGTTTTTGATAAGATTTGTTACGTTTTAACCAGGCTATCTGAATTCTGTTCACAGCATACAAAACAACGTTACACGGTACAAGATAAAACTCACAATGTAATGAGTATAAAATTTAAATAAATCAACGCTGATTACGGGGAGATTTTCTGTCGTTTTATTATTTCTTTCAGTGTTAATGAATTGTATTAACTAAATTTAGTCATAATTTTGTATTTAGTTAGTAAATGATAAGACTGCAAAAGTTGCACTTTTTTCGTACTTTTCGGTCGTATCAAAGCCTGGAGTGAATGAATGAAAAGTTGTACGCCCCTAGGCAATACAGAAATGGATGTACAAATGTAAACCGAAAACATAGAGCGGCCGACTTCATGTTTTATGATATTTATGGACATATACTATACGAGTGACGTGTGAATAATTCACCGGGCTGTTTTTTGTGGATATTCTAAAACCTGTTTTAAAATGGGTTTTGTTTCTGTGTGGATTTAATAGACTTCTTGTTTTAATTTATGAGTACAGGAAAGAGAATGCATTGGTGTTATCGACTGTTGTGATATTGACTGACAGTTATTTTTGGAAATACGTGAAAATCGTGCAATCTACGCTAACGACGAAAAATGAGGGAAAAGACTGCTTAGCTGTCTCTCTAGTATTGTGTAAAACAACGACCGACTCTTTATCAGATCGAATAGAAAAAAAACTTAAGTGGTTTTACATTCTAATATCAGAATTATTAAATCAGGATATTGAAGTCTTATTTCCTCTTAAGTAACCGATCAATTTTTATAGTTTATCAGAATTTAGTAAAACTTAACTGGCCTTTGTGTAAAACTATACTGTATGTATTTACTTACACTTTATAGTTTAATTTATTCGGTTCTAAATTAGGTGTAAAGTACATTCGCAAACATCTTAAAACTGATCATCTGCAGCTTAAAAATTTAGCCTAATAAAAAGATGTAGATTGATGTAGACATCAAAATAAACAACAGTTTAAACTCGTCAGTGAACAAGAGCTATTTATGATATTCAGGATGCATCTCGGCTGATGTACTTTGGGTTGTACCGTATTGTTACACTGACTGATTATCGATAAACATTTTTTTTCATAAGATCTCTCTGACGTCTTACTGTCATGATACCTTTATTTAATTTATTCTTCACATACAATATATCGTGCATGATTCCTCTGGATTACTTGATGATAAAATAAAGGGAAAAAATCCAGAAATATCAACAGTGAACAAGCCAGAGCCGATGCTAAGGTGATATTTAAATTCGTACATTTCGCTATTACTGTGAACGCTGTTGAGGGATTCGCTATGGATAACAAACAAGATCTTTTGAATATAATTAAAACAAAGGACGAGCAGATAAAGGCGTTGCAACAGGAGCTTGCTGCTAAAGATGAAGCGATCGAACAGCTTCGGAGCCAACTGGACAAATTTCAGTCGGTGCTACCAAAAGCCCTGGTGCAACCCCGGAAAGTTCGAGCCCAGGGTATCTCAGCCGAGCCCCAAACAGCTAGAAGTATACAGGAGTATGTTACCAATAATTCACTCAAGAAACATCAGAAATCCAACAGGTAAGATGTGTATTAATTCATACGTTAGCGCAAGCTAATTATATATGTATGTACTACAAAAGGTCGACTATAAAAATTAATAAAGTCCTTCCGGAATGCGTATGAAATGTAGGTCAAATTCACGACTGTCACGTGTTTAATTGGTTGTTAATGTCACCGATTGACAAGTTCATAACATAATTAACAATGTATTCTTACAGTTGCATTACTTGACTAAACATGTACATGTATTCAATATACATGCATATATATATGCTAAGTAACTAAGTAAATATGCTTTGTTTTTATAACGATCGCCTGAAGTGAAAAAGTTATTTGGATTATTTTATGATTATTTTGAAGAAATGCCGTTTATTTACAGTTCGACATTTAAACATAATAAAACATGATATACTCGCGGTATAATAATGATCATATAAACATGCATGATCTGTATATAGTAGTATGTTCTTATATTACACGATAACATGAAAATAGTGTTTAGAACAGACTACGGAGCTATTTGGAAATGTCGAGTGCTTTCTGATAGTTATCTTCCTTGTATGATATAGACTGGCCATGGAATGTACCATGATATATACGTTTTAAGATATATGTACTAAATAAACAGTGATTTGGTTTATCTATAAGATTAAATTCAGTTCAATAATAAATAAAACGATAAACTCAAAATTACAAAATTTTGCAAGACTTAGTGAAGGTATGTTACTGAGATGCAAGTGGAATTTCAGGGAAATTTTTCTTTTATTTCCTGACATTAGCTTTTAATTTCAAAAGCAGGTTGGCTTCTAGTCTTGTAATACAGAAATTATTTCAGCGACGTTATTGTATAGATAGTTGAATAATCTTTTCTATATAAATTATACATTTGAAAGACTTAAACAGTTAGCAAGACTATACAAAACCGGACATTAATCATGCCAACTTCACGTATGAAATCCTACTTTAAGTGTTGTTTTAATATAATCACCTGTCTTACAAGACATAAACGGAATACCATCACCTAAATTTGTCTCAAATATCTTCATAAATATATTAATTGAATGCAAAAATATCTTTTCATGCCGACTGTACATCTCGTGACACCTGGACACATTTTCTAGCCGAAGATTTTCAGCCAAAATTTTATCATTATCGCCATTTTAGTTGTAAATGATTCGACGTCAAAATCAAGTGGCAGTAAAGGTTATTTTTTTAAATATTTTCTATACCGAACTACAGCGCAATTAAGTTTATTACGATTTCTCCAACTATAAATTGCAAAGAAATGGAATAATATTGGTATAAAAGAAGTCTTAACTTCTATAAGAAATGCTATTTATCTATCAATGTTTCACCCATGTTGGCGTTCATCAGATATAAACAGGAAATGACGTCGTCATTGTCATGTGACGTCAACAACAAGTCAATTTTCGACATGGAAGAAATGGAATGAGTGACATTCAAATAAGTATTCGTATTGTACGAACTTTTGGATAAAAACTTGTGGGAAGAGAGTTTTCAGGCATAATTCGCTAGATAGGAACAACTCCGGGGGAAATTCTTTTAATCGCTATCCATATCTAATGGAAACTAATTGGATAAACGTGTTGAGGTTCCGGGATAATTAGATATATAAACAATGTGTCTACTTTAATTAAGATCAAACGTTAATATGTTTCTTACTTTCTTACCATTGCCTCTGAACTAATATTTTGTTATTATCTAAAATAAATTATTCACATTATTTGTTCGACTATATATTGGTAACAAGAGCCTGCGTAAACTCGAGAAAAAACAATGTTCAAAGTCCATTTTTATGTGAACACTTTTTGTCATGGTTAAATCTCTTTCGCTAATTATTTCAAGAACATAATGTTGCCAATTTGATCGGAAATAAAACATGAAAGACCAGTTGGATGCTTTTGATGCATGGTGGCATGTTAGTAAATGCTTTTTTAAAAATGCACCATGAATGCTTCATTTGTTGCGTCTTTTAGAAGATGTGTCGTGTACGACGTGACTCACGGTTGTCTCATGGCGGAGGTAATACCTTACGGCGAGATGAGGATGAAATACAACATTTCACAATAATGACGTACAAAAGGTTTATCACGAACTTCAAACAATGTCTTGATAATGTTTTATAAACATCTGTTTTACAAGGTTTCCACAATATACTACATGTTGTAGTATTTGCACGACTTTAACACGAAGCGTACAGTTATAAATGTTAACATTTTAATAACCCAATGTTGTTACGTACTCGAATTCATGTTATACAGTCTTAGCTTCAAATATGAGCGTGAACAGTGAATGGTACTAGACGAATTTAAAACAGGCATTTTTGGTGCGATATTCTTTTCGATGTTTTGGGATGGTACAATAAGTAAATAAATAATCTAATGGACGGCCAACCTGATCTGTAACGGTACTCAAATGTGGAGTTTTTTCGGCTCTGTGAGTCAAAGCTTTTCTTAATCTCTGCGTCGTTCTAAAAAATCTCATATCTACATCGCGGGTTTCCGATTTCGCATAAATTTTGATAAATACATTATAGACTATGACATCGCAGTCGAAAACGGTTTTAATTTGATTTGGGTATGTTGTATTGAGTTAAAATTTGAGTTTTTATCTTGGTTTGAATGTCCCAGGATTGCTGTGGGGTCTTAATGGTACAGGTGTGCCCGGGGGGGGGGGGGGGGCGCCCATCACCAACTCGAGTGTTTGAAGACAGGATTGTAGTCATTGCCTGAGATGATTATTGTTGATTGTTCGAGATTGGTCGAGTTTTGACCGTCGAGTATCAAAAGCCAACGACCTTTCCATTACGACACAGGGCTGTTGATTTTATTACGCTGTCTAAGTGTTCAATTGTTCAAATCCAGGTTATAGGGCATACTAAAACAGCATTCAATTAAGTCCATTTCATAATAAAAGTCTTAACTATAAACGAGGTTTAAACTTGACTTGAAAACTGTCGGATGATTTCTGGGTATCACAATAGGCCAGCATTACAACAAAAACCAATTACACAATTTAGTTTTGAACATCGAATGATAACAATTTCATTAATAGACTTAAAATGTTTAAAACCGGACAGGGAGATTAATAAACATTAAATGCGATAAGATACATTTGTTTTCATCCATCATACTCGAGATTTTCAGAGCTTCTTGTAAATAAAACAGAGTATTGAGTGTGGATGTGTATACTACCTTGGTATTTTCTGAATATTTAACATTATTCCAAAGCGTTGATCAGTTCACATACGAGTGGTTCAAACTCATTTCCTCAAGCACCGAGTACTTTACTGGAACCATTTTAAACGAGCATAACGCGCCATAACGCTTCTATCCAATTTAGCCAATGTGAAAACTTAAATGATTATTAGCAAGGAATGTTCATATCCTTGAAGAATATATTAATCTATGTTCTAAACTACATATTCTTTATTGTGAGTGTCGAAAATGACATTACATCAAAGTGTGATAATTAATCTTTACCAAATGCTTAGATTTCCATTGATTAAAACACGAAAATAGAATAGACATCGGAGAGTTTAAAGTTATCGCCCTTGATTTTATGATTTCGAGTGATTTCTTCACGGACTGGTCGTTGTATCAAAGTTACAATTTTTTTTATCATTTTTTGTAGCTGTTCCTATTTGGCCAAAATTAAATGTTATAGACTTGTTATCAAATCGAAAGTACTTTTTTATATTTAAACTTTGAACAGAGAAAGAAACATTATGTGAGGAGGATATGCAAATCTTTTACGTTTGTACAAACGAAGGCTGCTCTTGTGATAAAAAATGTGCCCTTTGTTGACAGATTACCTTTAATTGGAGGTCAGTTTGTTCTAAATTATCAATGACGGTCTTTCGTCATAGAATGGCCTTTATTCACAGGGTGACCTTTATTTAGAGGTGGTTGCAATCACAAGTTTGATTATATATAGAAATTACTAGTCGATATCTCTGAAGAATGACGTAGAATTATTTTTATCTTCGATTATTCTGTTATTGTAGAAAAAAAATCTGCTGTTTTAAAGCCTATCATTTTGTGTGTGGTAGTTTCAACAAAGGTTTGATAATTTCAAACTGATTAATTCTAGCGTCACTCGGTGCGACCTGTGTCGTATTTATTTATTTTGTATATAATTTGACCTTTAGGTTTGTACTTAGTGACCTAATTTCTTGTTTACTTTAACTTCATTATTGACGGATGTCAATTGTCTAATAAACAATAAATCTTATGTACACAAGAATGTCTCGTGAGGTACGACACCAGAAAACTGAGTACTTTTAACATAAGCCACACCTACGATCATTCTTGATCATTAAGGTATAAGGATCCTAACTCTCAAACTTTTTATTTCAAATTGGGGTGGACATATTTTGGAAATGTTTATAACTTTTATAGGTTTCAATGACAGAAAATGATAAACCGTGAGATTAAAAAAAACCAAAAACAGTGACCTTTCTTTGACGGTTCTTTTCACTTTAAATTTGCTTTCAATGATTGAAGAAAAAAGAACATCCATTTCAATGAAAACTCATGGTAAATAGATGCAATTGCTCTTCTCAATATCTTTTCGTTTTTCGACAAGGGCAACAACTCTTACAAAAACAAGCCGTAAAATAATTTGAAGACTCTTAGATAATTATCAAAGAAATAAAGATAACTGGGCAATACTTTTTTGTAATATTGGCATTTTGTGAAGCATACGTCAGAAATTACAATAAAAGGGATGTAATACCTTAAATGACGAAAAGTGAATGATGTATAGTAACGTTATTGACATAGTATATTGAAGAAAGGCATTATTGTGATTATTTCTCAGTCTTAAGTTTAAACAAGCATGTTGTCAGATGTTAACATATTTAACAATCGAACGTCAACAATAACTTCTCTGTTTCCAAATGTGGGTTTAACAACATTTTTCAACGACATTTTAGCTATGTACGGTTTCTAACCAATACTAACATAACCTTCCGAAAAGAGCTGGTAACTTTATTTGTCAAATTGTCAATAATTAGAATTAATACGAATTTTGAAATATACAGTTGCTGATTAAGATATATACATGTACGTGTATGTTGAAAGCCCCCTGTTAGTGGTTTTTGTTTGTTACAAATCTAGTTGTGGGTTATATATAAAACATACATGAAGATTGTACTCGTAAATAAGTAGTTATATTTTAGTCCAAGGTAAATATTTATTATGTTATCTTTTAGTCCCCGTAGTGTTATATTATTACAATGTTGATAGAGGTACACTCGGTTGAACTTGGACTAAATTTGACATGTCACGTAGTAAAGATAAATTAATCAATGATTTATTGAATGTGTGCTTAATGGTAGCTAAATGTACCAACTTATGTACATAACATGTAACTTTAATTTTAGTCCGACTGAATATAATTGAGTTCTTTTTATACTTGGTACCATTTCATTCATTGTCAAGTTTATATTGTCATTTTTATTTTGTTATTGGTACTTACTTAGATATATGCATTATAATTTTTCACATTAAAATATCTGGTATTGTTTAGCCATCAAACAGAGTCAAATCTATCTTATGGTTGTATTTGTATGTGACAGAAATGAACAGGCCAATGGAGAGCAAATACCTCCACATACGGAAGAAAATCGACATTTTGGTCAAATTTTCATGGAATGATATTATGACCTGCCACGACCGGAATATAACCAAGATCGCTGGGTTACAAGGCCAGCGTACTGTACACTGCCGCGGTAATATGTACCAAACATTCAGTTATGGTTATATTTCTCTTATCTCGAGTAAAACACGTCTATAATTTTACTGGTTCAGAAAACCATACCGCTGTATAGATATTTGTTCAATTATTGCATTGTTTTGTGTTATGTTCTATCACTAGGCTTCATAATCCTTGTGATTTTTTGGTTTGTAAATGAATGATTTCAGCTTTCGCTCATTAATCAAATATACAAGAGGTATGTACAGATAACACGTTAAGGCTATTGTGATATATTTTGATAGTTGATACATTTGGCGCCTGTTCAAATACGTAGATTAAACCATGCAAAAACGACATCGTAGGTACATGTACATTTATAACTTTCAAACTTGCTTGCCCTTAAGTTTTTAGAATACAGAGACCAATGTTCGTAAAACATAGTGTTTGAACGAGATTTAGCATTTGGCGCTGATTCAATTTATTCGTTTGTAAACTGTGTCTCGATTAGGACGCCGAAACGAATTATCATGTCAAATAAGAATCAAATTTTGCAATTATTCTTTCATGAACAATCATTCGTATATTGTCTGAACTTATCCATCAGATAAACTAAATCAGACATTATTATATCATATCAATAAATCTTTCATAAATTTGACAGTTTTGGCACATTTTAGACATATTTGATAAATTCTCGATTTAATAAACAATATAATCTGTATACAAACTAAACGTGCGACGAAAAGTCCTTGAGCTATACATAATGAAAGATAAAATCTACTAATGTATTTTCCCGACTAAGACAAATATCCTAACTAAGCTTTGTCGACCACAATATAAGATTAGTTAGTAATGTATCATTTTAGGTGAGGATGAGGTGTTAGTATAACACACAAATAAAGATGGCGGTGGTCAGATGTGAGAAGTCAGCTCAGGCCCCGAGATTATAAACTTGAGAACAGACTCGAAGCTCAAATCTCAATTCCATTCTCTAAGTAGTATGGTTGAAAAGGTAGAGTCGATTATAGTCTAAATGAAAATTTAGATCAATTATGACGTCACACTTATATATCAATAATATCATTATTGCTTGATCATATCTAAATGAGAAATATCAAAATACAAGATGTGAGATTTCAGCTCAGGGAATGATCTTAAGTTGTATAACCTCACGACCAGTTCATCACTTCTTAAACTCTATAGGCGAAGATGATAGGGAAGTGGGGGGGGGGGCGGGGTTCAGTGGTGCGAAACTACTAAACGAAAGGTCGCGGGTTCGAATCAGAGACAAGTACTGAGTTAAGAAAATCACAGGAAACGTGTGAGGCGTGTATCGGTGTTTTAAGCCGCACACGATAAAGAATCAGAAAAACTATTCGAAGTAAGAGTAGATATATACATTATGTAAATGCCCAGTTTTCCTGTATCTTTTCTTCCCTCTGTCTCGGGTGGCACTGAAAACACTATTCCTGTCGAATGGGGCGGTCAAACAACAGATAAACAAATCTGATTCAGTACATACTATAAAAGTACATATAGTCCTAATTCGTCCTATCGTGTCCTGATTCAGTGTTTCAGCGAATGTTTTAACAACGTTTAGTGTTCGAGCAGGGGTGAACGGCAGCCTAGCATTAAACTTTAAAATAAATGTTACATTACATGATTACATATATTCGGGCTTTATTCAATGTGTTATGAGGTCTGAGGAAGTTTACACATCGATAAACGACCAGAATTGAAAGTTTAATCCCTTTACTTTCAATTAAATTCAATTGTTTTATTCAATTCTTACAAGTGTCGGACATGAACCGCTAAAACCCTTTAGCTGGTAAAAGTAGTCCGTCGACGATGTACAGAAACAAAAGGTTTCCAATTGAAAAGGAGTTTATCGAAGTGTAAACTCCCTCCATTGACTAATTGGAATAAAGTAGAATAATTCCATTAACCATTTCCATGCCCACTAGCCAAACGGATCTCCTCGGCGTTTGTGTAAAGAAAGTGCCTCGGACATAATAAGCAGTCCGCCATTTTGTTTCCGTTGTTCGCGGGCAACTTTTGGGAATCACACGATGGAACCAACTTGATTCTCTTTAAATGGGAATTGATGTTTTTTTTTATCAATATAGCAAACGATGAATATGTTTGAAGGTCTGTAATTCTGAGTATAATTCTTGAATACGGGTACCTAGAGTTTGAAAAGTAGTTACCGGAACCGCATAACTCTACACTTTCGTATCTCAGTTACGGAAATATCCGAGTAGTTACGATTGGCCCACCAGCGTGTTTCTTGTCTACTATTTAACGACCTTTGAACATTGTACGCACGGCAGGAAATTTAACACATTATAACAGTTATCTACAAGTTGCAACAATAACGACCTTCATTTTTTTGGAATATTTTTTTTTGTGATGAAATCCATGTAAGCTTCCAAACTTTGATAAACGTGTAAGCTAAATACCTCGTTGGATATTTGACATGCTCAATATGTTCTGTAAACTATAAACATTTATAATGCGTGCATACCATGCAGCTGCAGTTTGGCAACATCGATTGATTCTAATGACGTGCATTTAAATGTATGTAACAATACAGAGTCGGGAATCTTAAAACTTAAGATACTGTTTAGCTAAGTAAAAGCAATTGTAATATTTATGCCATAAAGTTAATAAATGAATATATGTTTTAGCTCATTTTATTACACTTTCTTAAGGAAATGATGTTTAATGTTTGGGTAATGATTTCCAATAGATTGAGTACCATTACAGTTAGTGATTATAATCAGTCCATGAAATTTTCGTTGATTAATCAGAGGCAAAAGTCAGGGATTAATCGATTAAAACTGATTAAATAAGAAATGACATAGAATGTTAATACTTAGTAACTTTTACAGCCCTTACACCAAATGAATAGCACAAAATCAATTAAAATTGAACAATTTAATGCCTTAATTTTATTAGATGTTTGAGTAAAATAACATAAAAATAGAATTCTACTATTAAAAACACGCTGAACCAGAATTATGCTGCATTTACAAATACAGTTTGATCAGCATTACACCAGTCACTATAGCTTATCAAATCAAGCATTTAGGTATTTAAAGTGCAAACCCTTTCAGCAAAGTGCAAGGTCTGCAGTACTATAGTCAAGAACAACAACTCTGTACAAACTTTCGTTGATTAAATGGGAGCATCGTCATCGTCACGTCAACGACCATTCGTCATTGATTCGTTGAATAAATGATTAATCGGAACATCACTAATTACAGTATACATAATATAATATACTAACAAGAATAGAAAGTGTACACTTTTATATTGGGCTAACATCTAAATATAAGCTCAATATGTATAACTATTCAGACGTAAAACTTCTTTCTGATATTTCTAAAACTTCAACTCAAAGTAAAACATCGTTTAACCAATAAATTCTGCACGTTTCGATAACAAATTGCCTACATTTTGCTTCTATAGTGCATTATGATAACTTTCTGCACGCTTTCCTTTGTGTGAGTATAGTTGCATGATAATAACCTGCATGTTTTAGTTCTCTTTCGCACTCATTCTTCTAAATATACAATGAATAATAAACAAATGTATGCTAATCATACATGGACAAGGATGTTTACTAAATATACTAAACAAATCGCTCTATCATTGTATCTCTACACCTACGCTTTCCATATACATGTAGTACATTTATTTTGTCTGTTAGAAAAATTGATACCGACATACAAGATATTCCCATCATAATGATCAGGCAAAAATCTTCAGTATACCCCATGTAGGCAGTCAATAAGATTTATCATTCTTATCTCGTGTTATCGACTTTTACTAAACATTTGCAATATACAAGGAACCCTGACAATTTATATCTGATTTCGGGTGTGGATTTGTTCTTACAACTGCTTGTCAAATGGCCAAGTTCAGCTAGTTCGTTGTTCGTCAATGAACCAAAAGCCGGTCATTTTTATATGCATAAATGTACAGTACAACCTCTCTAGAGTGACCCTCTCTTGAGCAACAACCTCCCTGCAACCACAGCATGATTTTTCCCTCTGGACGATTTAACTATAACCTCTATAGAGCAACATCTCCAACAACAACAGCATACTTTTTGCTACTCTCAAAGGGTTTTGCTTTGGAACCCTGACTTCATTTCCAGGGTCGAATAGAAGCACAAATGCCACTTCCATGATGACCTTGACTTATGACCTACTAAGCTGAAATTACACAGGTCACTAGAGCTTGTCAACACAATGAAGTCTGAAGATCGTACATGGAAGCATTTTGATTTTATAGGCAATGTTAAAGTTCGGTACAAACAGACAGACAGACAAACCAAAAAATGCCCCGATCTATCGACAAGGGGACATAAAAATCTGTTTAATGCTCTGAAATAATGAAGATATCTTAAATCTTGATCTCATTCTTGTTATTTCAATTAAGTTAGAGGTTTATGACATTTATCTTTTACAAAACACTACAGTAAAAAGCAAAACTATGTTCGTGGTGAATTAATGAGCAAAAATCAGAAATTGTCTACATTTAAACTAAGCCTGTTTTTTCACTAGGGCACATGTGATACGATACGTATCGCGATAAACTATCGCGATAAAGTCAATACTCAATGATATATGGCAATTATGAACTTTAGTGCTTTCTGGTTATGTAAGTATAGGTTTAGGAAATGAATTATCTCTAATCTGAAGTTGTTTAATTATGTTGATGCTTTTCTCTCATTTTTATTTGACTGAAAAAAAAAAGAAACCTGTCGACCTTATAGTGCTCCGATACGCACCCAGACGGTATTATATGATCATCGCTCCGTGAACGTACCGCTCCGATACGCACCCAGGCGATATGATACGATCATCGCTCCATGAACGTACCACTCCGATACGCACCCAGGCGATATGATACGATCATCGCATCATGAACGTACCGCTCCGATACGCACCCAGGCGATATGATACGATCATCGCTCCATGAACGTACCGCTCCGATGCGCACCCAGGCGATATGATACGATCATAGCCACAAAAATATACCGCGATACAGTGATATGATTAACACAAGATTAAAATAGGTTAGATATTAAAATCAAGGTTTAATTTTCGGTAAATAACTGGACTTGAAGTCAATGTCGGTAAAAGTTATGTACACTATAATTATGTACGATAAGAACATACAACTTGCTTACAGTGTTATGTCATTAGTGACGTTATTGCTTTTTAATTAGATGTACAAAGTTGGCAATTGTAACGTATAAATGTACACAAACTGTCTTACAAACGGAAAATACGTGTACGAGATGCATTATTATGCTTACCTCTAAGTCACCCCAAAGAAGACTTTGAACATATTGATATGTACTCGTATAGGCAAAGGTTTTGTTTATCATAGTGTCACCCCAATTGAAAGGGCCAGTCAAGTCGGCTTATAAGACTCCTATTTATTGCTCGAACAGTACCTTTCGAATCCCTTCTCTTTTTGCCGAGCGCCTGGTCGAGAGATGGGCCTACGGTAACTATTATTTAACCAGCTGGCGGCTCATCAACCGACCGCATTAGTTCTTACCCAGTCTCCACTGCGGTTCGAATCTTCGATCTCCCTCTCTGAAGGCGGACACCCTAACCACTCGGCCACGGTCGCAGTTATCGTGTTGAATTTTCCACGTAAATCACCTGTAAATTTATTTCAAGATAGAAAAAGTACAGTATATTTAATGGTGTTACCAACACGTTCCTTCAATGTCTGTGTCAGCGAAATTATACCAGTTGACAAAATAACAGAATGATATGAAGATTTGTTAGACCACCTATTATTAACGCTAATGTATTCAGTTTTAGATAACTTCACAAACTAGAAATTAGCACGCATGAATTAAATTATGTAGATTTATTTACCAAAAATAGAGTAGAGTTATTAGTAGTTTTGAAGGCATACTGCATGTAATTCTAAGCTCGGTTACACTTATCCTTAACAATTCCCTCTCCAATTGATACTAATAAATAGTTTATTTTGTTATAGAGACAGGCATGTATAATAAGATTAATACACAAATTTAAATACATAGGTAAATAGTTTGCAAATTATCAGCCTAATAAGGCTTATCAGTCACTTACGTAATATTCATAAAACAAAATCTACACGGAAATATTTCAAGAATCACAGAATGGAAAAGAAAACATTTAGCTTTTATCTATAGCCGAAAGTACATGTAATTTATTAATTGTTGCAGTACTTATTACACAATATACTCGTACGAGTTGTCTCCCTTTGTTTATTCCACTGCTAGTTATTAGGCCTAGAAATGTTTGTTTCTGGGTATATGATCATTAATGATTGGGAAGGGTTGATAGGGGATTTTTTTGTTCTTGAAAGCTTTCGGAAAGATAAAATAAGAGGAAGTGTATGGACCGTCCCTAGGTCCTAATAAAAAGGTTGCGGAGGAAACATGGATGAGCCATGAGGCTTGTAACACACATTGTATTCTTTATTGTAAGGCAACATACTTGACTACCGTTTTATCACAGTTAATCATTTTTTATCACCATTAATCAAACTTGTTTAACATGGTTATCGAATGTTTGTTCATACATTGGAGCTCGTATGTTTTCGAAGAAAAAGTCGAGCTATTGTGATCACTGCCGACTGGGCCTGCGTCTGTGTCGTGCAAAATTTTGATGTAACTCATAGCTCAGAAACTAAATAAGAGGTAGCAACATGAAACTTCATAGGTGGATAGATCTCACCGAGGCGATCAACAGACGAGCGATGGCACCGCTTGCGGCGCTCTTGTTTATATTAATATTAATAAGTACATGTATTTAAATAAAAGGTAAAATAATTTGTATTTTACCGGTATCAAATTCATTATTACTTGAAGCATTTGTCGATTAAAATTTGTTCAGATGCCAGTCTATCTATGCAGTCATTTTTCTGAACTGTGAATATAAATAAAGTTTATCTATTTTATTGACAAGTTACTCATCTGTACGATACACGTGTGGTTCATACCATCGTAAATATACACTGCACCATGTTCCTCAAAGATTTGATATTTTCCACAAATAGAATATATGAGTTATCTTTAACATGTGTGATAAAATGGCGTTTTTTATTTCGTTTTATCTGAACACACGTTTTTTTCGTAACATTTTTACTACATTTTGTTAAAATGAATGAGTTGCGTTTGTATGTGATAATAACGAGGCAGATGTGCTGACCTAAAACATTCGTCATATGATCTGCCTGACAGTTTTTTTTCTTTTCTACTACAAATTTTGAAATAATATCTTTTCATTCGTGATACGAATCTTTTGATTTCATTTCATATTTCATTCTGTACGTGACCTATTTAGTGCCAAAAATGCGAAATATTCTTCACCAGACATACTATGGAATCAGTAGTTTTCGTTGAGGATTTAATTTCGTGTTTTTCGTGGGTCGGCTCATCCACGAAATAAAATCCCCACGAATTTAAATGCAGAGATCTTGCATTTTGTTTCAAATTACACGAATTTATGTCCCCACGAAATAGCCATTTTAGTAAAAACCTCGAAAATTGAGCCCAACGAAAATAAATGAAAATACAGTATCACGTTCATCCCTTTGTTTATCTTATAGATGCTTTTATCTACTGAGTACTGAGAACAAAAAATATCTGTAATTAAACAACACTTAAATGATCCTGATAATTACGTTGTATTACCAACTGAAGTGTTATATACCCTTGGGCGGTACTTCATCTGATATTTACTCCTTATTTCTTCTGTACAATCGAGCCGTTCTGAAATAAACGTAAAGCTAACATAGATGATTATGTAAATGCATAAAATTGCACGTTCTCATAAAAATATATTGTAGTAATATTTAAGTGTACTGTAGCACTTTATGATTCTTCGTATCAAAGTGTATAAATATGTTAAAGTCTCATTAGCTTTCTGCTATAAAAAATATATGCAAAAAAAACAAACAATTGCTGAATTTATCCTGAGATAATTATTACTGACGAAACGAGATTTTTTTTCTAAAAACACTAATTTCGCTGTGAATTTTGCTTTTGTAAACTTGAAATATATAGAGCGCGTGGCGTCACTTTAGGGCGTGCGCATATTAATATGACTGCGCGAAAACACAGCTGTTCTGTAAATAGTATTTTTCAATTATATCGAAAAAAATACTATAATAATTCCGGAAACATCTTTTCTTGCTATAAAGTATGCACGGGAGGAAAACGCACCGGATTCCTCTGTTACAGAACAAACAGAAACTATTACGGCCGATACATTTATATGCTTATATATATATATAAATGGAACTTTAATGATTCTGTCAAAATTTGATTAAATGCATCTATAGATAAAAAATGTTTAATTTGCTTATCATTCAGTCTTATAATTATCATATTTGTCACACTGACCAATGAAAAGACATCAGTACAATGATATATGACACTATGATATCGAACCAAGATTTTTATATGTTACTTATATTTTTTACGACATTCAGCTAGACTGCTTAGTATTACAGAAGTGATCACCCTTAAATCATACAGTGGGGAAATCATGCTGTGGTTGAAGTGAGGTTGTATTCCTAGAGAAGGCCGCTTTGGAGAGGCTGCACTGTATATGATAAACGTGATTTTGGTCCCGTAGGACCATTTTAGGCCGACTGACCTGTATACACCATCCCTTTAACGTGCCATGGTTTTGGTTGGACATAATGGGCCAGCCTGTGACATCGTTGGTTCGTCAATACACAGTACTTATTACATGAGAGAATGTCTAATGCACCATTCACGTAAATAACTGACTTATTAAACAAACTATGCTTTAATTCATTGTAATTAAACAAAAATAAATATGATAATATATTTTAATTTACGTCTGCTAAAATGTCATTATTTTGTCTACTGTAGTCTAGTTACCGCTTTCCAATTAGCATAATTAAACACTGAATCTGAAATATTGGTTATTTATTTACCTATCAGCATTCCGTGCTTTGAATAACTTGAAATGTTTTGACAGCGTTAATGCATGTTTCACATTCATGTTGCACGCTGTCGATATTTCAAGGTTAAAGGCACATACGCTTTTTGAATTAAGTGCTACAGAATAATAGATAAAATGATGGTTAAATATAAGAATTATACATTTGATTTATTTGCTCTTTAACAATATCTACATTTGGTCATTCTTTAGCCACATCTCGTAAAAATGTTGTCAGGTACTTTTTCTTATTTTTTTTTTGCAATATCATTAAAAAATACTATGTTACATTTCTATATCTACTTCGTGATTAAGAAGAAAAAATCGGAATGTTTTCATTACAAGTAAAAGTCAGTTTCACTGATAAGACATATTTCTAGGTAAAATAAGACCTACTTTTATTTTAACGTTCAAAAGCCAATGGGGGTTTATCATACTCCGATCAAAGGTAGATCACTCTTGTAAGACAATCACAATGGTTCCATACGTGATCAACTCACATACGTCTGCTAGCAGAGAAGAAGTAGACATTGGTTATATATCAACTAGTTCATTAAGATAGTTTAAGCACTCACAGAATGCTTTCACAACAAACACTTCTTGATATAAGTGCATGTGATAGGTACTAGTATACGTTGTTAGTAAACTAGTAAGATAATGTTGTTTTTCACTGATATTTTCGACTTTACTTTTTTATACTAGTTTACATTATGGTTTATTGATACTTTTTATAATTATGTATTTATTCACAATTTCTGCTCGTTAATCACTATTTTTATGAGTTCTGTTCCGTCATAAATTGATGTATGTTATATATACATGTACATTGTATATAAATAAACAATTAACATATTACTATTGAACTAAAATGCATTTAGTGTTTAAACTATTTAATGAATAATTATTTATAACTGGCACAAAAGGATTGATATTCTGTATTTAAACAAAAATAGAAGATGTCCGATCGCAATGTGCTCTCAGATTTCTAAATTCTAAAATAGGTTAGCCAAAAATCTTTACAGTGCAGTTACGTTTCAGTTATTGCTATTTCAAGAGGCTTCGATGGTTAGGTGGTTATGTTATCTGACTTCTAATTACTAGCCCTTTACTGTTGTAAGTTCGACTCCCATCCTGAACCAGAAAAAAGATGCGATATAACTGACCAGTAAGCCTCGGGTTCTAACCAGGTGTACACAATGGGTCTTCATTCATCTTTAAAACTGGAAATATCGCCAGATGACACTGGGTGTTGATGCGACATTACATTAAAGATTTTATTGATAATATAATAGCATGTATTTATTATGTAACAAAATATGTCGGAAAAATGGGAAATAGTTCAATTCCTTGGTACCTGATCGTATTGAACTACGCACAGTCAAATCTTAATTTATTAGTAACCAACTCTGAATTAAGGCCAATCTGTGAATAAATGCCATTTTCTAAACAAAAGCCATTGATTATTTAGAACAAAACCATCTCCGAAAAAAGGCCACTTGTCAATGAAGGCCACATTTTTTCTTTCCCAATGTTGGCCTATGTTCACATGATTGGCTGTATTATGATTGTCCTGCGGTTAATTGAGCGTGTGATTCTAACGATCATGTGTAACCATTTGGACAGTAATCATTGGCAATTATGTTATTTGGAATCTTTGAGAATCGTTTCTCTGATTGATCCAGCTGTTATATCAATGTTTGAGGAACTACAAGGTATGCTTGTTATCCGCTGTTATTGTACAAAATCAATGTAACTGATGGCTAACTAATTGTTCAACCTGCAAACAATCATGAATAAATAGGTTAAGAATGGGGTGAATTCGCTGGACATGAACGGTAGATACATGTATATAGTAACTATACTGTATACGATTGTCATAATTGTATGATTTATCAATTTGCGTTTTACACCGTTTTTAGAAGCGGAAAGCTTCTTTAGTTACTACTTACAATCACCTGACGCCTTTTATCCATACATTGAAAAATAGTACCACTGGTTGCATATAAGTTTACGCTACAGTTTTGATACAAGATAAATATATTGCAGGATTTTGTTGATTTTCCAAGCATGGGTAATACTTACATTGTTTTTGGCAATTTAAATTGTATAACCGACAAGTTTGATAATTCAGTATTCATCCGCACGAAAGTTTCTGTCGTAAAGGCGAAATGCTACGACCGATAAATCCAACAAGTTTATCTGGATTTTTAACCATTATATTATTGAAGGACCTGATACATGCTAGAATACTTACGGGCTTACTGTAAGGATATTTACTGCCTTTGATAAGGAAAAGAGGACTGTCTCATGTGTTCTACCGTGTGTCCAGAACTTTATATCGACCTTCAATGTCTTTTTGATCTCCAGTAGAGGTGTCGGTTCTATCTAACGTACTATGATTGTTATGGAGAGGGTATATCATTCTTGCACATCCGTATAATGGACATTGTACGAAACAAAACAGGAGAAGACATCGCATTTTATGTTTTTCTCTTGATATAAGAATGTTCCAATTTTCTCAAATAGGACTCGGAGCGGATGTGATAATAAGATTTGAATTGGAACCACTCCATACACCGATATAGATTAAACATGTTTACTTCCAGATAAATACTCGTGTACACATGTATAAACTCAATAGGCATTTTCCAAACTTTATTCAAACCAAAAATTGATACTTAAGCAAGAATCAATGGCATAGATACAGTTTATCTTTCAATAATGAATAAACTATTCTGATGATATTATTGATTATAACGTGTATTTGAATATAAGTGGATAACTATAAGCAATTTTAACGGAATGATACTTTGCCATGTTGTATCCTGTATCTACTTCTTTAAGACCGCTTTATAAACAATTGCGATGATTATCAATGAATACAGGAGGGTATAATTTAGATATTTGCTATGGGACGTGAATTCCTCAGATACGTAAATGTTACGAATGCCAAAATAATTGAAACAACAACAGAGATTGTTGTACCTGAAACATCTAAACATTTAGCCGTGTCTAAGTAGGCATTATCTTCTGGATTATAACCAATAGTTAAAAGGCTTAACATGTCAATGTCTGGTGAGCAAGATGTATGTTAGTGCATGTTGTAAGAAGTCACTAATTGACTGGATTGAAAAAAAAACGTTGATCGTTAAATATGTATTGTTAGTTATATGTAGGCCATTAGGTATATTAATTGTTATTGGTATGGACAATCGATTCCATAAGAAACAAGATGTGTTTTTTAAATCACCATGCCCCCGTGTCCTTGCACTTTGACAGGCCGAAAATATGAAAATACACAGGTTTTGTAAAGGTTTTCATGAGAAACTAACATATGATGTTTGATGATTGTAGATGGAAGCATTTAAACTTTTAGGCAAGGTTAAAGTTTGGTACAAACAAACGAGACAGACAGGTTAAAACACACATATGTCCCCGATCTATGGATACGGGAGCATGAAAAGTCATGAAGTCGCTTTGTTTATCAAATTCGATCTACCTACCAAATAACTTGCAAGGGCCAACCATCATACCATCCATTTTACGACTGTCAATGGTTCAAACCCATTTATTTACACTGTAGCAGTAATAATGTTGGGCAGTTCATCTAATTAACGCTGTAAGGAAGCCAACTATCATTAATCTGATCCTTCATCACCCGGTAAGCACTGGTCACTATTCTACAAGATATGTAAATTACCTTGGCAAGAAAATATGACGTAGAATATTATGTCACCCGTCATAATGTCACCGTGAAACGTATAAGCGATCCTTTCTTTTTGAAAAACACAACAGCAACATTTATCAGTCTCGTCATAGGTGACATGACAACTTACAATAGTAATATCATATAAAAGTGAATGAAGGTAAAATATTTTATATAATTTATCAATATCGCGAAGTAAAGGTAACAAAAAGGTATACAAACGTGGTATCGACTCGTGTCCCTTTAGCGACCCCTGAATTAACAATACTAAGGATCCCTTAATCAATGATACTAATGACCCCTTAATCAATAATTCTAACGAGCCCTTAATTCAGAATATTACTGGCGATGCCCAATGATAATGCGGATGACCTATGAATTAAAACACGGTCTGTGTTAAGATAATTTTCCTTCATCGATTCTTGGTTTATTTCTGTAAAGTTATCACAGAGAGACAAGGTAGTTAACATTCTCTATTTCATTTTTAAATCAATTCCATTTTGATAGTTTATGCATTCCATGTGAATGTAATTGAAAGTCTACAGGTTGATTAATCACCTGTCGGGCCTTAATCGAAACTAGATAATACTTATTGGTGAGAAATAGATCTTCCTGCGATATGTTGGAACTATTCTAGACATGTTTCTGTGTTACAGAGAGTTGTTCAGTTGGTTGGTTAAAGTTCTATAAGCTTATAAATGTATTGGTCCTAATAGTTTCTGTTTGTTCTATTACAGAGGAATCCGGTGTGTTTTCCTCCCGTGCATACTTCATAGCAAGAAAAACTGTATCCGAAACCACTATCGTATTTTTTCAATATCATTGAAATTAATACTATTTAAATGACACCTGTGTTTTCCCGCAGTCATGCTATGCACACGTGGTGAAGTGACGTCACGCGCCCTACATATTTAAAGTTTACAAAAGCAAAAATCACAGTGAAATGAGTGTTTTCAGACGAAAAAGGGCTTGTTTTGCGGTAATAATTATCTTGGGATGATATCAGCAACTAAATGTTTTTGCATATATTTTTCTACAGCAAAAAGCTAATGGGGCTTTAACTATTGGCACACATGTATTTTAGATATGACAAAAACAAGACTCGACGTAAGTTGTTGTTTATCTCCTTGTAAGATAATGTTTTATGATAGTGTCACAGCCTTGGTGGATCGGTGATTTAGTGGTAACGCGATGTACTACTGAACGAAAGGTTGTGTGTTCGAAACTCGGCTCCGTCTAGCGATGTTTCAGGGACGCCCTTTTTTAGTGGCCCCATCCCAACTATCGAGTAAAGTACTGTGTTTAGAAAATCACAAGAAACAGGCGAGGCGTGTATCGGTGCTTATACACCGGTGCTTATACACCGGGTACGATAAAGAACACGGAAACACTATTTGATATAAGAGTAGGGATACAAATACACTGTTCAGCTGAAGCTTCTCTCTCCTCTCTCAGGAGCGACTAGGTCGTTATAACAACATACAAAGGTTGAATTGGTGTATTATTGTAACAATTGTATCGTGTTATAAGGGCACCGTTAATTAGTGAGTATGTTATCTATAAGAGAAAGTAATAAATCATTATTACTGCAGCTGTTCAGTCAGCATTGATGGCACATTATTTCACATTTTATTTACAAGATCCGAGTACATACATATGTGAAAGAACGTATTGTATGGCATATTGATGTACTAGTACATGCATTGTGATAGTAGAAATGATGAGTGAATTACCGGCCTAGCAACAAACACAAGTGGATATAAAAATGTGTCTTAAGTGACTATGATTATATACTTGTATAGTGCAACCTCTCCAAAGCAACACCCTTTGGGAGTAGTAAAAATGTTGTTGTTGAGAGGTCGTTGCTCTTGAGAGGTTAAATTAATACATGTAGTTTTAAATCGAACAGAGGAAAAAAGCACGCTGTTGTTGCACGGAGGTTGTTGCTCAAGAGAGGGCCACTCTGTAGAGTTTGTTCTGTACCTTTACACGGATAAACATTTATGAACATGGTATAATATCTATGCTGACGGAAAGTAAATTATGTTAATTATGTCGATTAAGTTTGCGTAGGTCTTTCTAAGTTTCACGCAGCAGAGAGTTTATGTATGTCCAGTTATTTGATATCTGATATGACAGGGACGTTTTTCAAGTACTTTGGAATCATTAATTTTCGATGGGGGTCGGCTCATCCACGAAATCAAATCCCCATAAATTTAAATGCAGAATTATCGCTTTCTTTTCAAAAATCAAAATCCACGAATTTATGTCCCCACGAAATAGCCATTTTTGTAACAACGGAAATTGAGCCCAACGAAAATAAATGAAAATACAGTAATCATTTATCTATGGTTTCAAAATGGTTACAGTCACTTTCCTCACAGAATATTATATACTAGTACCTGTGTGGCCATATGATACAAATTTGCAGCATTGATGTAAACATTTGATGTTTAAAATTTTCTTCTTGAAATTCTGTTTATCTTCTGATTTTCATCGAGTTCTTGACTTCACCAACCACATAGATTCGTACGCCAACCTTACCTGATTGCGTAGACAAATATGCGGGTGTTTGGCAAACTTCTTTCAAGCTTATAATTGGAAACTTAGCAAGAATCATTGATATGAAGTAACAAAACCTCTTGACGTTTTAAATGGCGTTACAAGATGAAATAGCAATGTTTGTAGAAAGATCAAGGGTGATCGGTAATCGATCGTAACTCGCTGGACCGGAACTACGGAACGGAAGGTCGTAAGTTTGATTCTTGGCCCAGCCTTTGGAATTTCTCAGGGATGTTTTTTCAGTGTCTCAATCCCAGCTACCGAGCCAAGTACTGTGTTAAGAAAATCACTATAAAATGGGCTGGGTGCGTATCGATGCTTTGCAGCGGGCACGATAAAGAACCAGGAAAATTATTCGAAAAGAGCCCTATATATATAGTAGCTGTTGTATGGGTGGTTAAACAACAGATTAATAAGTACAGAAAGTTTAATTGTAAATTCTACGAATGAACTGAATGCGAGAAAAATTTGTAACTCGCTGCTTCTTGCGTTCATTGATAGGTTTCTTTGTGTTTAAACAATTTGTACTTGAAGATCACTTTAGAAAACGAAATTATCTATGAATGAAGGATGTAATTATACGTGTGATAAGAATAATCTATAACTTGGAATAATTGACGTAAATTCCACAGATAAACAGAAGCAGTATTGTGCCAAGATAACGGTAACAACAATAAAGCTAGCGAGTAAATTAAACATATTGACCTTGAAAGATTTTAGCTTGATAATTCTCTAAGAATATGGTTAACAGTTTTAAATAGACTCACGTATCTTGTCTATGCTCCCAACGTCATTATCTTGTTACACTTACGTGTTAAGATGTATGTGCTTGAGAATGGCATACATAATTAACCTTAACAGTAAGGTAAAGCAAAATAACACATAATACCAATATGTTAGAACTGGTTAAAAAACCTTCCTGGAAAAACTTGTAAGTGGACCGTCCGCTGTATGTAACGGAACATTTGTTGAAAAAACATTTTAAACTCAAATAAACAAACTGATATTCAAGGAGGAATGGCATATTTGAAAACGCAACATTCTTAAAATTATATCGCAGAAATATAAAAAGCTATAAATATAACACTGTCATGAACGCACTTTATCGTATATGATATTATAGAAGAGCTATCTGTAATAAATATGACACCCGCCTTCGATTGTGGTCGAGTGACTAAGTTTGCTGACTTCAAATCACTGTAACCTCTCACTGATAGAGGGTCGTGGGTTAGAGCCCAGCTACTGACCATATCTCTTTAAGTGAGAAAGTAGGCAGTTGCTTACGGAGAAGGGAATGTAGTGCTGTTTCTTCCCAGGAGCGATGCTTAGGTGAACTGTCTGCCTCATATGACACTGACTGTTGAAAAGGGGCGTAAAACAAAAATAAAAACAAGTTATAAATATGTCTATCTATGGCAGTGCTGCGTTCACTTTACACAATAATACTTCAATAATCGATCTACTTTGTCAATCTTTTTATTACTAATTCAATGTGATTTGTTATAATGGAACTAGAAATAATAAAATTCCACCGTTAGGTATTTTGGTATTGAAGCACAATTACTTGTTAAGAAATAAATCAGTCTGCATATTTTCTTGTCAGTTTTACAATCCACAATTCATTGCAATAAAAAGCAACGATGAAAAGGAGCCTTGTAGTAGAATTTAGTTACACTAATGTCGGTAAGCGCTGTCTTCTACCACAGAAGTCTTCACGTCTTAAAGGAAAGCTAATTTTCCAAAATTGAATGTTTTATATAGTGTGACATTTAGTGTACATGGCCCCGGGGGGTGGGGTGGGTGGTAGGGGACTGAGTGAAATATCTGCTTCAGTCATGATGTTGCTATTAGTTGGTACTTGTATTTTAAGCCCCATTAGCATTTTTAATTTAGTAATACAGAACAATAGATGTAATGATAGAAAAATATAAGAAATATATGTTATTTGCTCTAAAACATATTTAGACAATGCCTTTCTTTAGCCATATCTCATAGAAATTTTCTGTCCTATATTTCTATAAGTACTTTGTGATTAAAAAAGAAAATTTCGGAATGTTTTTATTGTAAGTATTAAAAAGTCAATTTCACTGATAAGATATCTTTCTAGGTAAAATAAGACCTACTTTAATTTTATCATCCAAAATGATAATGTGGCTTTAGTATTAGATATCTAATTCTGAATAAGTGATATTCCCTCACTTCATGAAGCTTCGTACCGAGGGTGGAATAGGATGTTTGATTTTTCCCAATAATCACGGCCGTAATGGTATTTAAAAGGAACTATAAAAAAACTGATTCTCCCCACCCGTTGTGAGAAAAATCTAAAAGTAGCCCCCAATCTGAAAATGCTTCTTCCCGTAGGCTTGGTGTGCATACACACAGGGACGAAAATGCCAAGACTTTATTTGTTTACGATTTGTAGATCAGGGCATATATTTCAAAACTTCCATTATTCATATTTTAACCGACATTCCGTGCTTTGATCGTTTAGAAATCAAACATATTTTGGCAGTTTGAGAGCATGTTAAGAATTCTTTTGAAATCCCATTCAAAATTCAACGTCTGAGAAGTTCTAGTACTTCAATAACGTCAAATAGCACGTAATTGGTTCTAGACAATGGTAAATATTACTAATTAGAGGAAACGCTTCTACGAGCATTGAGTGCTAACTGTTTTACACGTGACAAAAGTTTACAGATTGTTAATCAATCAGTTAGGTATAGGTATTTAAGTACAAATGCAGTTTGTAAAAATTAGGCAGCAGCGCAGTTTATAATATAGTAGAAGCATGTGAATAGGCAGTTGAAAACTTCATTTTAATGCCCCAGATCTATCAAGCTCGTTTATATTTCACGTTATATAAGTTTTCCCATTTCCGGAACGATCACGTTCCTCATAATAGCAACGGGGAAAACAATATGTCATGATGATTTCTCGATTTGGTTACAGTTTTCTTCCTTTCCTGATTCCCAGTATGTTTTAAACGTAAGAAAATGTTGAATGGTTCAAAAGTTTTGTCGAATATGTTTTAAATACGACTTTTTACGCATTTTACGTTTCATTTAATGTTTGTCTACGCCTGTGTGAATTTTAAAGCGTGATGGTAGCGGAGGCCCGATAGGTCGAGACATAAAGGAATATAGGTGCGACTGGTAACCGCAGGCAGTGGATCCCAGGCCTGCTGACTTGATTGTTGGTTTCAAACCAGCCCGTCATTCCGTGACTTTAATTGTCACACTTAAAGACATTTCCAATTTTCCATCCTACTTCCGATTGCCACACGTGGTACGTACGGGGAAGTTTTATTGATCAATAGAATCTGATAAATAAAATGATTTATACAGTCAGATAAATACAAATACAATTTAATAACAACATTAGTAAGACACGGATTTCAAGTTCTTAAAATAACAAATCCAGTCGTGATGTTGCTATCTTTTTCTGTCTATTGGTATTTTAAGTATTAAAACCTAATTCTGAATAAGTCGTTTTCCCTAACAATCATTGAGCTGCATTATGACTTGTTTTATACGTAACTCTGTTGATAAAGCTCTGTTGCTATAATTAAAGACATGTTGAGTAAATCGACAATTTTAGATTGGATACTGAACGTATTTTAGAGACAGGAGAGCGTGCTCTTTCAAATCTTTCATAACACGTCTAGCGGTATTCAAACACAGTACAGTAAAATCCTGAATATCTGAATTCCCTGAAAATTGGATATTTTCCAAGTCCCATTCTTCTCGGATCGTTTATCAAAAGCTCTGTGAAAACCGGAATTCTCAGAAAACCGGCCCATTCCGGAAGAGGTCCGGTTTTGACGGGTTTTGTTGAACATCGTGACAATGTTCTTCATTTCATATAATGGCTGTAGTAATTTATAGGAACAAAACTTAGTGGTGCAGCTTATTTGAGAAAAACTCAAATCGTGCAGTTGAATTAAAAGGAAACGTAGATTCAATTATAAAATTGCTTATCTTAAGTGCAAACTGCAATGTTTATGTTAATGATATTTCAAGAGTAACATTCAGAACAAGCTAATCCTTTTAAATGAATGAAAATATTCTTTACCATTTAACATGCCTACTAACATGATAAATTGCACTATGGTAAACTATAGGATGTTTTCGTAAAAGAAAACGTAATAACCTATTGTTACAAACGAAGCGAAGGTTCACTATTTGAAAGGGGTAGCAGTTGTTTGCCATCAGTTGTTTGAACACTGGCTTTAGTGCGTCTGAATATTTTGTTATTAAATGTACGTAAACAAAATGTTTGATGTAGAATCTTGTATCAGCAATTTGTATTGTTTCTTATGATAACTTTACACCAACTTAAACACACAACAGCAAACTTTGTTACTCCCTGTGTAAGCAGCGTTGTTTTGCTTTTACGTAAAAACTGAATGGTCGGTTGACCTTCACGCAAATTTTATCAGCCATCTGTCAGGAAGTAACCAGAGTTTGTGTTGTTAAAATAAAAAAGTTTTTTCCTTCATCAAGATGCATCTTCTTGCTCACAACATCGTCCAACTCATGTCCTTATCTGCCTCAGGTACCTTGTTTCTTGTTTCTATATACGTGTAAAAAATGCAGTTTTGTAAGATGTCCGAAACACTAGAACCTGTTCGTGTTTATTGTTTAATGATACACATGTTTATTATATAAATAGAGACGTGTGTTTAGAATGTAAATCTTGTAGTTCCAATTATGTTTGAGCTATGTTGTAACTCTTTGCAAGCATTTAATGTATACAATAACTCTATCAGGCATCTATGGTTCCAAATTTATAATGGTCTCCATTCATCTATAATACGTATAATTGCTTGCCATACATATTATTTCGACGATTTGTTTGTTAATTATGTTTTACACAGACGTTTCAGTCGTCATACAGATTTCATCCGACATTAGAACGATGCTTACTCCAGTAGACAAGGAATTGTTAAATCTAACCTCCGATTATTTATCGATACTCATAAAGAAATATCTGTCATCATCTATGGTATGAACATCTGCGTTCATTGGCTCTTTTTCTTTAAGAACTCCTGCACAAGTTAACACTTTTCTCTTTTGTCCTTTGCAAAAAGGTAAGATAGCCTTATAAATGTACATAGAATCATGTTATTTGTAACTTATAGTTTCAACAAAAATATCATTATAACAGTATGATGTCAAGAAAGTACAAAATGTCTTCATTTCGTACGTCAAGTTTGTTGTTTACTTTGAGTAGTATATTCTAACGTTTTCTTCGTCTGTAATTTGTTATTTACCTGTTAACCAGCATGGTTTACTTAAACATATTTGAAACCAAGCATATGTAGACAGTTTCTGTGCATGTCATGCATGTCATGTGAACCATATTGACAATTCCCATTGGCAAAGTTTGTTAAGTTCCATCTGAATGTAGGTAGAAATATGTTCTCGCGTAGCATATTGTTTTCTGCAATCGACTTTGTTATTTAGAATTGTGATCACTACATGTTAGACAAAAATGTGTTCGGTACCTTTAGAATGTCAAACCACGAACAAATATGTGACACAAGTAATGAAGATAGGCAGTCACAAATGTATTTATAAGATACATTTTATACACCTATCTATTTGTTATAAGTCACAGCGGTGAATGTTTGTTAACTTGCGGGATACAAAACAGTTCGGATAATATATTCGCTTTACCATGTTTTCGATGGAATAGTTTATCACATTTTATCAAAGATTTAAACTTTGCTTGTAAATATATAAATAACAACTGAAATTTTTGTAATATAATTATAATAAACGATGACAAAGCCCATTCGACTTCTTTTATTTAGTACTTTCAGTGTGTTTAACGTCGTGTTTTTTCAACAACATTTCAGTTATATACAGTGACCGGTTCAATAACCATGCTGTTTCCTTTGGCGTTATTCTAAACAGTACTAACTTACTCTTCCATAGGGAGCCAGCAACTTCTTAACATATAGAAGAAATATACTATTTTATCAAATTGCATACATGGGTATTACCTGCCATGATGGCTCGAAACCTGATGGTTTATATATCTTTATATATCTGGAAAATAAAGTACCTAACTTGTGTCACACGTTATACTTACAAACTTCTTATGATGTATATTTAGACCGCTGTTCATTAAAATGGTTTTGGAACATGTGACGCCGCGGTGTTGTGCTGTAGTTAGTGCGTTGGTCTTGTGACAAGGTTTGAATCTCTGTTGCGGAATGATTATTTTCCTTCGTATGTTAAAAAGTTACCAACTTCTTGTGGAAAAGTAAGTAAGTACCGGTTTGATTAAATTCCAGGAAAACTGGTAAGGTCAAGCAGTCGCCGTATAAAACTGAAATATTGTTGAAAACGGCGTTGAATCCACTGAAAGTAAGAATATATGCCATAAAATGTTCATATCTATCATACGTTTATATGCTTTAATAGCAGTTCTTACGAACTTTTTATACCACATATTGCGTAAGACAAGACTTACTTCCTGTTTAAATAAATCTCATAAGTCTAGTCCTTGGAATTTCCTCTTAGTTTTGTTATGGAATCCTCAAAACACCAAGGAAGAAAACGTCTAAATATATTCAGATAATTGTTTTTATATTGGTTTTATATTTCTCTAAATGATATACAGCTTTCGTGCGCAACAGATAAACGTGAAATGAATGATGTGTTATGTCGTTATGCTTCGAGTGCAGCGTATTGTAATACCTTAGGTCTCAAAATAACCATAATATGGTAATTAACTCTTTGATGGAAAATAAATATTACGAGGTACGTTAGTTCAGATGAGAAATGGGATATCGTAATTCATCCGAAATGACATGATGATAATGCAACCTTGATAATGCCTAAAATATAGTTTGTTTCTGGTTATATTCTCATTAAAAACAGGGTGGTAGGCCGATTCTTTTGGCTCTTGAAAGCTTGTGAAAGGTAAACAAGAATGATAGTGGATGCACCGATCCTCGAGCCCAATAAAAATGCTGTAGGGTCGCCAGGAAAATCCATGTAGGTCGGGTAATCAGAAATAAACATGATTTATCTATGCCTAAGAAATGTTACATCTGTAACATTGTCTAGTGGACCTCTACCAAGTTTGTTCAAATTATTGTTCTAGGGTCAAAATTGGCCCCGCCCCAGGGGTCACTTGATTTCATATAGACTTATATAGGGAAATTTTTAAAATATTCTTGTCAGAAACCTCAATGCCTAGAGCTTAGATATACGGTGTGTAGCATTGTCTAGTGGACCTCTACCAAGTTTGTACTGATTATTGTTCTAAGGTCAAAATTGGCCCCGCCCCAGGGGTCACTTGATTTTATATAGACTTATATTGGGAAATTAAAAAAAATCTTCATGTCAGAAACTAAATGCCTAGAGGTTAGATATTTGGTGTGTAGCATTGTCTAGTGGACCTCTACCAAGTTTGTCCAAATTATTATTCTAAGGTCAAAATTGGCCCCGCCCTTGGGGTCACTTGATTTTATATAGACTTATATTTATTTTGTGTGCAAATTCATTTGTCAATTCATGTGTAAAGTAAAGGTGTAATCGAATTTTAGCTTTTGGCAAGAAATGTCCAAATAAAGTAACTACAATTGATTTGGTGGCTAAGCATTACTTTCCAAGCAAGCTGTTTTTGTGCACCTGTAACAAATTGCTTGAAAATAGTATCGCCTAGCCCCAGACAGGGACATAAGCAGGTATAATAATGTTTTACAATGTGAAACATTCATCGGTTGGCATTTGTCAAGTGTTAAAAATTCTTATCGTATGGATCAGTTCGGAATATAAAAACAATATGTGACTATTTCTAAGCGTATGAAAACCACTTGAAATGCTTACTTACTAAGATGTACGAACTTTTTTTTTCACAAAATTTACTCGGGGTAATAAATTAATCCGATTAATTCCTTTTCACGGCCACAACGTCAATCTGACTAAAGTATTCGATCTTCCTTACGGCAAGATCTGATGACGGCCTATACCAGTTTCTATTTTCAAAAGTCGGAATTTCCATGATCACTATTTATATCTATTTATAATTCAGCCAATCGTATAACTCATTTCATCGGTACTTTGGCCGAATGAACTTTCTACCTGACGATGATATTTAAACGTTAGTAAACATTAAATTTATAAATTACGTATAACATATTTGTCTGCAACCACGTTTTGAATTTTTTAGTAATCCTGATCGATTCGATCGGCCATAGTAGTATAGAAAATTTAATAAACACGCATGTCATATGGGCGATATCATTACATTTAGTTGCGTAAGAATAGGTGTTCGTGATAACTACAAGTCAAATATTGTTTTTTACTGCGGTTAAAAATAGAATCAGATCACTTTCAGAATTATGAAAGTAAGGCGCTGATTGGCTAGTGGAAAAGGTCACCTGAGGTGACCTTCTATAGGTCGTCTTCAGATCCTCATAGCGTAGCGGTTTTGAGGATATGATTTTAATCAGATTGCCACAACGTCAGCTTTTCATAAACAAGACCTATTTAATGTATGATTATGAAAACATGAAGAACCTCTTAGAATTGTTGATGTACCAACCACATAGATTCCTGGACCAGTCACTTACCAGATCGTGTGTATGTATACAAAATATCCAGGTGTTTGCCAAACTTCTTTCATGCTATTAATTTGAAACTTAACAAGTATCATTGATATATAAATACGTTTTACCTTTTCGTTATAATTGGCATTTTCCGAAAGTTCTTCATCAGTGGCACCACGGAAAGTTCAAACGTATAGAAACGTCGTACATAGATGTAAAAAATGCAAGATATTTTATTCTGAAGTGTTTATAGGGATCGAAGTTACATTAATTATATTTTTACTAGAAATTTTATCAATGAAGCGAGATTGGGTAATCTTTGCGTTCTATGAATTATTCATAGTCTGGGAGCTTTCATGTGAATTCCGTGCACAAATGATTGCATAATGTGCCAAAATCATTGAAACACTTAACAGCCAGCAGTGTTTCAAACATAGATATCTTTAAACAATTCATTAATTAGTTAATTTGATTTATTTTATCTTACTGATGTCATGACGTTAAATGACACAATGTTGAATTAACAGTAACTGTTCTTATCATGTACATACTGTGGTATCTTGGTAGGCTGGAAAAACGTAAATCTTTATATTGTCAACAGTTATGGGTTGCTATTATAAGTAATTATTAATAATCTTGTTTATATGTCCTATTCGTTATTTTCTTATAAGAAGGAATTTGTACGCTACGTTGTCAAAGAAATGATATATCGTTTCATGCATCGTTATAATACTTTGAAATAATTATGATCATCTATGCTCAAACCTGTAAACAAATGTCACCATTTGGTAAGACACACTGTGACCTTTATTTGCAGGTCATTGTTCTAATTAATCAATGACGGGGTTTCAAGAAATATTTTTTTCACAGGGTGGCCTTTATTCGGAGGTGGCCATTAACACAGGTTTGACTGAATTTACCCCTAAACTGTGTAGAACTACGACTACATTATACATGGAATATCTTTTTATATAACTTCTGTGCAATCTTAATAATTATATATGTTTAATGTTTGCATATGATGTCAAAACAAAACGAGAGCAAACAGGGGCTGTCCCTTAAGTTTGTAGACTTTTATGATAACTCCGATGTCTTTTCTGATAACTGGTCCATGACGTGCATACACACATCACTTTTCATATGCTACTTCCTGATTACAAAATTACAATTATGCGTTAAAGAACACACACAATGGACTTAAGAAGAATCGGATTTCAGAAGTTACACTGTGTTGCAAAAAAATTGTTTGAACTGAGTTTGATAGTTAGCTCAGAGGTCAATTTTTTCGCCATTACTGTAAGTTATCAAACGATTTATTTTCCAAGTAAAGCTAGATCTGTTCGGTTATTCACGTAACTTATTGGCGACTATCAATAATTATATAAAAATATTACGACTTGAGCATGCTGCTATTAAAAATGTATCATTTTCTGAACTGGGTATGGCAGACATGGAGCAAAACCAACTTCTGTTAGCGTATTGTTGCATCATTATGATATTAAATATACATTGGTTGAATAGATGTGAATTGAAAACATATATAAATTGATCTTAACACTGCTGCAGTAAATCAAATAAAAAAAACATTTGATGCTCATCAGATTTAACAATTCATCCATTATAGGAGGGAAGCCATTAAAGCCCATGTGTGTTAACGCACGTATGATGTATGATTTTACGTCTGTGTATTAAATGAATGGTCTGTGGAGCTTCTGACGAATTTTATCTGACATCAGTCAGAAAGTAACAAGAGGTATAAAGTTTGTGTTGTTAAAATAAGTACGTGCCGTCTTTCATCATGTTGTATCTGTATAATTTTAATCTCGTTTTTCTCAAACAACCTCTCCCTAGTTGAACGTCTCTTCCTCCAGTGTATGGATAGTAAAACTGTGTACATAATAGTAAAAGATGAATGAAAAAACTTCTGACTTTTAATACTAGTATACGAGACGACAACGATATGAAACAATTATTCATTGAAATTTTTTCTTCTTGTTCCCGTTAACTCTGGCCAGAGCACCCACTGTGCACTGCTCTGCATCATTAACCGCAAAACTTGTTTGCAAGATGTTGCGATTGATGCATTGGCCAGAAAGTATCGAACGAGCGGATATTTCGGACTCCTTCGGTACTTCTGTTGTCGAACGATGTTTGGTCGATTTGGTGTTTTTTTCTTATTTAATTCTGTTTCTCTATCAAGTTGCGATTTATGCATGAGAAAAAAGATATTCACATACCAAATACTATATGCTGCCTTCTTGTCGGCGTAGAATAGCTACTTAGTCTAGTTTCGTGATGGTGCAAATTATATATATAATGATACAAACACGTTCACTTTATTTATCAGAATATATCAGCTGTTATCTATTATAAAGGATGTCTTTATCAAATGGCTCCGTTCTGGTGTTGGATTTCTAAAAATAGGAATTTCTTGGTCATTGTAGAACATTTCATGTGAAGCTATAAAGCAAATTGCAAAATTGACAGCATTTAAAGCATTGGGAAAGATGAAATGTAGCCGTTTTTTACAGGCGGTCCTTATTTGGAGGTCATTTCGTTCAAAATAATCAATGTCGATTTTTAATGGAATGGCCTTTATTCACAGGGTGGCCTTTATTCGTATGTTGCCGCTAACACGGGTTTGGCCGTTTAAACCAATCAATATGATTGATAATTAGAAAATTCAGACGTTAAGAAAAAGGAAAACATGTTATAAGAAAATGTATATTTATAGAATACCACATACTCGCAGACTAACAAACCTGCAATATATAAAATTCATACCCATGTATAGTCATACAATGGTATGCAGAAAATGCACATAATTTTACATTTTGAGAGTAAGAGTACAGCCATGGCTAAGTCACGGCCTCCCTTCTGTTACTCGATTCTACAAACCAATTACCCAGTAATTCGTGGCTCAATTGATAAAGGGAATAAGTGATAAGTTGATAACAAAATACATGCTTTAAGTTACATTTTTGATGATGCTTATAATAATTGTCAAATCATCACGCATACATAATTATAGATTTTTCGTAGCGCGCTTTCAAGAAATTCGTCAGTATTTTACAAAAATCAATTATGAATCTTAATTAAAGACGTGGATATGCTTGCGTTCATTTTTACAAATTGGCATCCATGCAATGGCTAATTTTCACAGGTGATAAGCGGAAATATTCACACCTTAAAACAAACAGCTAGTGAACAATATGATAGTTCAAAGGGAAATGTGATCGAAAAACCTTAAAATTCAAGTGGAACATGCCAAAGAAATGTCATTTTTTAAACAGAATTCGTTTAAACTTTACCACCTGTAGTTTCATTCTTTTTGTCTATTCCATGAGAAAAGAAGTTTGGCACATTTCTGTAAAACATGATTTAGACTGTGATATGGAATTGCTGAAACATTACAAATTGTTTAAGACACCCGGTGTATACATTAAAATAACACGACAAACACGTCCACCTGTGATGTGTAACAATCCCACTTGGAAACAATAACATGATTCAAAGATAATTTATCATCGACAAACCACCAATAAGTTTAAGATTCGTAAAACTGTAAAACATTACATACTAAAACCAAAATGGCAGATTCCTGATATCTCTTTTAGTCAAAGAAACATCATATGGAATTACTTAAAGTTTGCTAAGTAGCTAACATGTATATTTCATCGTGTGTAATATTCCGTCTTGTGTATCCAATTCCCACTCCCTGTAATATCTCACGTGATTATGTTCAGTTTCAAACCCACATCAAAGATACCGATGTAATTACCTCGAGATTTTCAAGAACATCACATCACGTTCATTTGTCAGTTTTTGGAATTCGCAGAGCAGATGTATCATGTTAGCAATGAGGAGTTTGAGAAATGTTGTGTCAAATCTATCGATAGAAAAGATTTTATTCATCTAATTATTTCATGGACGCCATGATATTTTGCCCCAGGTTATTTTCTCTTAAATCTTGAGGCATTGTTAAATATGAAGTCCAAAAACTATAGTAAATTCCATTGTTAGTTTTCGGAAACTGAACGATAGTTAAGCTTTCCATAGCCACCCCTTCGCTCGGCACGTATGGGTTTTGATGCAGACCAAAGTACTATTGTTAAGCAAGTTTCCTTTACATGTGCAAGGGTATGTAAGTTCAGTTACCATGAGTCCTTTCAGCTCTTTGATTATACATATATAATAACTCGATGTCGGCATGACCGTGTAGTTGTTTCTTGGGTCAATCGATCGTTCCATGAATACCAATTATAGTGTTATGTATGGATTTCAATTAATTTGGATACATGCTTGATACGCCTTATTTCTCTCTTCACACACCGTTTCTAATCGTCCATGAGAATCTATATTATCGTTTACAAATTCACCAAATTTACTTTGTACTTCGAGCTATTATCTGAACGCTTGATCTGTCTCAAATGACAACTTCTTATAACTTTGCAAAGTTAAATTCATTCTTGCAAAATTAATATCGTCTTGATCGTTCGCATAGTTATACGTTTCATTCTTGGGTAAATGGTACTTTGACAAATCTTTCTTAAATGAAGATGCTCTATGTTTACTGCATGTAGTTACAAAAGATACGATTTCAAAGATGTTCTTATTATATGTGCATATGATTAAAATTCCAGCATCCTTTTTTTAATATGTTCAACATACTTGCAGATTTGGCACAAGCCATATGATAGACATACTGTTTTGATATGTTATATTAAAACGCATTAATTGGCTTTCCCCTTTCAGTGATCACTCGTTTGAAGTTTTTTTCCATAAGAAAGATCATTTGGAATAACTTATAATTCCACACCTCTCCATAATACTCTAATCAGAGAATCACGATTTACTCCTCGTCTTTTTAAGAATTAACTAGACTAACTTGATTTTTTTCACGATTTTTCATTTGCTTGGCTTATCAGGAATTTTCATATTGAGTTCTGGAATTCAAAGAAATGAATTAAATCTTATAAAAAGTATGTGTTTTTTCCTCTTGGTTGTACGCTCTTGTGCACAATCATGAAATCTTCGTTTTGTTGGAACGCCCTGGTTTAAAAAAACTTGAAGCCAACAAGGAAGATGAAGTTGTGTAAATCAAAACTTAAGAATGAAACTTGTTAAATATTCACTTCATTGAATGCTTAATTATTTGTAATTATCTCATCATTGAAGAAACGTGTCTAGGCAATTTGTACTTTAAGTTATGAGATTAATCAAACAAGAACTGAGGAAGAATAATGCTGAAACTGGTTATAAATATTATAGAACATCCAGAATGTCTAGGTGTTGCTTGATGAGTGATAGAATTTCTATGAAATATGTCCTAAAGACATGTAACATTTATTTGTAATGTATATGACAAACGACATGTATGAGCAATTTGTGATATAAGGTAGATTGCCAGACTTTGGCATTCAGTCAGTCCGCGAAAAACAGTGGCCAAGAGCAATGGTATTGACAAAAACAACAACTGCCAAGGGTCAATTGAATGTGACTGAATGTATAAACTTTATACAGTCAAAGGTTCGTATAGAAATTGGGTCATATAAATATAACTGTTAGGGGTAGCTGAGGCTAGTAACGCGCTGGACTACTAAACGAAAGGTCGTGGGTACGATTCTCGGCTCCACATTTCAAATTTCTCAGGGACTCAGTATCGATCCCTACCAAACTACCGAGCCAAGTATTGCGCTTAGAAAATCATAGGAAAAAGGGGGATGATTTGATCGGGGTTTACACCTGGCATAATGAAGAATCAGGACAAAGTATTCGTACAGAGTAGGGATATAAAATGTCCGGTATCTGATCTCTCCCATATCAGGGGCGGCATTCAAACGACCATAGCAGTCGAATGGGCCGTTAAATAACAGAACAACCAGTAGATGAATAACATAAAGGTCAAGAAAGTGAATACATCGAAATGCCTATTTGTTGTTGTCTGTAATCATCGTGATAATTTGATATTTCAAATATTAGCATAAGCAATGACCTACGACACAGACTGAAAACGTATTATAGAGCGAATGCTTAAAAAAAGTAATTACGAGTCGCTGCTCGATCTATCACTATAAACTAGATTGCAAACAGTATTTATTACAAGTCAGTATTAAATGTTTCAAATCACGTACGGTTATATTTCATTTTACCATGTTTTTTTATGAATGGACATTTTTATAATTTTAAACATGTGCATCTGAAAGTTCTACAATGACTCATCGCGTGTGTTAAGGTATTCCCTTTGATAAAGATAGACCTTCCTTCTGCTATTTATCTGTCTACGTTCTAAATGTTCCTCATTTTGTCTTTTACAAGCAATAAAATCATATATTTCCACTGTTTAATTGCGTTAATGACTCTTTCCATTCTTTTATCGTTTGCCACATAGGTAGAAAATCCATTTCAAACCTGCTATTGAGTACATACCTTTAATGCTCTGTCGAGAACATGCGTTACTGGAATGATATATATCTTAAACGTGATATTACATGTCAGATACATTATTGTATAATTGATTGGTGATTTAGGGAATCAATTAATTGGATTTTATGTCAGTTCTAATTAAGACTTAACATCGGTTTGTTTTACTGCTATCTTGACTTTATCTGATAAGACACTATTTAAGAAGCTCGGTCGGCTTATCTTTAGACAGCTCTTCAATGAACCAAACTTTGGAAACTGGAATTTCCACTTTTTACACGTGGTGTTTTTTTCTCAGCGCCGATATCGGTGGAATGTACTCGTAGGATATACAGTGATACTGGACTGACCGGGTTGAACAGATTTTTACGTTATAAATCAATTTAGTGTTTTCGCGAGAGATAAACCGGAAGTTATTGATGGAATTTTATAGTTATTTATTGATAATTAACGCCACAATCGTGTAAAAGGATCTTTGCTGCTGTATGGTTTATAAGTGTGTACCTTTTTCTGGTAACAAGGTATACAGTGTACCTCTACAGTACCTTGCGAACGTTTATCAAAGAAATGATAGCGTCAATAAAGATAAGCCGGGATACAGATCCGTGACTACATGTAGAATTATAACTTAATCGTACCTAGGATAAAAACTGTGATATTTGGATAAAACCTTAAAAAGTTTAAAACAGCTGAAAAGGATTATCAAAATCTGTTCCGAAATTTTAAAGACAAAAATTTACACCTTTGGGTACATTACGTATAATTACTTCTTTATATTGATGACAAATCGGAATCCAAGCCTGGAATTATGAAACATTATTTTGGAATTACTCCGAATCTGCGGCAAATAATTCAGATAATCTAAGAATAACGATTCAATAGGTATCACCTATAGTTAGGGATGAGTTCGGTTACCGATCCTCGAAACATTCTGATCTATACAATCAGTGAAGTTCTAAGTTAAATTATCTGCAAAAATAACATTAACCAATTAGCGTGGAGCAAACAGCGTTTATTGTTTGTCTGAAACACTTATGAGAAATCTGTATAAACAAAAGTGATACCAGCCAGTTAATTGACACCTTTAGCCTTGAACACTCCGGAAATAATTAATTACAAGTTGGGAAAGAAAAATGATGTAGAGTTTAAGAAGACATTGTATATGTAATAGTGACTTAGTACATGGATGTACATTGTGACACTACTTGAAACACTTATTATACGTATATCTGTGAAAAAAAAACATAGTGAGATAGACATGACATGTCAAATAGATAACAAATCTATACTGAACTGGCGGCCAATTGGTTACAGAATCGACGGAAATACTTGAACTATTTTCTGGAATTATTTCTGCTTAACCGACGTAACAATCTTAGGATTACATATCAGTTTGTTTGTTGTACCAACATGGGATATTGAAATTAGGAATGAGTGAAATAGAACTGTTGTCTAATACTTAGCTAACCAAAAATGTGTCAAATTAGCAATAAAAATAAAATTGGATGCAATCAGGATGCACCTACGTTAAATTTCTAGGTTTCTATTTTGTGATACAACGTATTGTCAGTTTTGAAGTATACTTACTGATACACCAAGTACACCAGAGTGATAACAAGTCACGTGATATCAATAATCAACCAGTAATACAGATATGATAGTGTCTGAATGTTATGTAATATACGTAAAATTATTTACATTGAATAACGCGGTAATTGGATTATAACTGAAACAGTGAATTTGTAATTTGATAAGCGATCCAATGCGGTGGAAAATGGCAACGTTGAGAGACTTGCAGATAGCTCTAGCGGGTAAAATAGAGGAAGTCCGACAACGGGACGAACTTATTGATGAGCTTGAACAAGAACTCGATGATAAAGATGAGTTAATTCTGTCGTTAAGGAACGAATTAGAGAAATATAAATCAGCTGTGAAAGTGTCAATAACGGCAGCTGCTCAGTGCAGAAATGTTGCCGTGGCTGCCGCCGCTGCCGCTGCTAATGACAGACATAAACGCACAGCAATCTCTGCGGAATCTAGTAAAACAAGAGCCGTACATGATTACCATAAATTAAAACGATATAAGAAACCTATGAGGTAAGTCAGAATGTACACACTATGACTGGTTGTTTAGAATTCGAATGCAATCCGCGATTAAAGAAAACTTGAATCGCGAATTGCATTTTCGCACACAGCTCGTGAATCAGGAACCGTGTTCCTGTTTGAAAAGTCACCGATTCATGAATCGCGAACTCCGTACTACAGTGCATATCACAGTTATTTTTTTTATATATTTTTTTCAATTAAAGTAATTGCTTTGAATCACGAACTGCGTTCCCATTTGTATGCAACAACTCAGACAAACGAGCGAACACGACTCTATTTGATTGTCATTTGTGCCAGTTGGATCATCCTCTTTGTCATAAATCAGGCAAATGTCAGCGTAACATTGCATAAATAATTTGCAAAAGATGGGAGTACGGTAGTTTTTAATTACCGAATGTCATATGTCTCTGTATGGCTACCAACCTTAATATGCTGAATATTTAGGCTTTAATTGCATTGTCAGAAATATTAATGTTGACCAGGATAACTAATTATGTGACCGAATTTGAGCGAAAACAACATAGACAGTGTTTGATGGTCTAGTGAACGTGAAGAAGGAGATTGTTTGACGGTCTCACTAGTTTAAGTACAGGGCCAAATACTTAAGCTTTGATTATACATTTCCTTATAAGTGTATTGCCCTTTGACTTTGCTCTAATTCATCAGCGTTTAGTTTTATCCCAATTTGAAATAATGACGCGAACACATAGCTTACCATTGTTATTTAACTAAACAATTCTGTGAAGAGGTCAAAAAGCAATCAAGTTTGGTAGTCTCGCCAAAAGACAAACGTTGTAGTAGTCTTGCATTTATATATTATTTTTGTTTTGTTACAAGTCAATTTTACCAATTCATATAATTTATCTATCAATCTTATTGATATATACATATATACACAAAATATCCTATCGTTTTACATGGACACCGCTTGTTGCTTGTCCTTTGATCAACATCAGTGGTTAGCAATGAGTCACGTAATAACAATATGTCAGAGCTTGAAATAGATTTTATACAATATACATGTTGTGCGATCAGCAACATAACATATTATAAGCTGAAAAAGTGAATACCAACATACATTGTAGTGTCAGAAATGCTATCTAATGTATGTTAAATTGTATAGACTTTTATTGACAAATCTTTTCCGTTTCAGCGGCCTTACTGTTTCTATCAAGTATATAAATATTACATAAAACAGTACGTACCTGTGTTTCCGTTATGAAATAAATACTTATTTTATCGTAGATGTGAAGTGTTTACACTTCGCTACCAAACTTAGATTGTGTTTTGTTAAGTTTTTGTTGATATATTTCTGCATTGAGTGATAATATTTATTAACATTCCTCTAAAACGTAATTTTATAAATATGATAATTTATATAAACCATAAGTACAATACTTTGTACGTAAACCATTTTTAACATATGATCTATAGATAAACACATTTTGATTAAAACAGTTGTTGACTAGTGAGCCATTAAATATGTTGTGATATTCATCGACAGAATACCATATTGACCTCGGCTACATTCTGTATCATATCTAATGGCTCACTAGTCAATAACTGTAAAATATATTCCATAAACCATAAACATAATACATGAGTCTAAAACAAAAGCATACTTATAAGCCATAACCACAGTATCTTAGCCATAAACATGGTGTATAAACCATAAATACAGCATATCCAATGTGGGGAATCCACGTGACCCTAGTGACGTCACAATGTTATCGTTACAAGCGCATTTTCTGTCATTCGAACTAGGAAAACATCACGTAAGCGCATTATTTTTTTTTTTCTCAAGCCACATAACTGTTGCAACTCCTTACATAAAGGGCTACCTCCGGTTCAGAATTTTGTCACTGTAGGCCCTCTACTTTTTTACTTTTCTTGTCCAAATCGTTTTCTAAAATTTTCTTGTAAAAATAACGTTTATTTTCATAACACTGTCAAACGGTTTAGAAGAAAAGCAAAACAGTAGACGGCCTACAGTGACAGAAATCTGAACCGGGGTAGCCCTTTATGTAAGGAGTTGCAACAGTTATGTGGCTTGAGAAAAAAAACGAAAAATAATGCACTTACGTGATGTTTTTCTAGTTAAATTGACAGAAAACGCGGATGTAACGATAACATTGTGACGTCATTAGGTCGCGTGGATTCCCCACACTGATATCAATACATACATAATACGTCAGCTATAACTATAAACATGTTACATAAACCATAAACATTATGTATAAACGATGGGCAGATGCATAAATTAACTTGATACTTGTACAGAGTTTTAAATTTTATTTTCGTATTTATTTCACGTGCAACAACATTCGATCAATCGTTTTTACGTTTTCCTAAAGGTATTGTTTCACATTTATAGATACATTTGCAAAAGGCGAAACATTTTCATGTTGGTTTGTACAAATCTAATTATTATTTCATCGAGTGTGGGGTTACATCATAACTTCATGTTTTAAAAAAGTACTAGAATATGACTTCAGGACTTATCATACAACCCTCACGTTTCAATTAGACATTAGATTATCGTAACCCAAGTGTCATTTAATTACTGTATAATACTAATTGCTTCTATTTTCCAAAAGCTATCATTTCCTAATGAAACGAAGACTGGAGAAGAACAATGGTAAATCAATAGTTTAACTCGATGGTAGTTATTTTGATAATAATCTAACTCTGTGTATGTTGTGGTGACCATTGAAAAAGACCTAATCACATTATTCTGGTAATTAGTCTCCAAACTGACTGAAATAAAAAAAGCCAGTTTTACGTAAATCATAATAATAATTGAATTTATCGAAAATAGGAATGGTCTTTTATTCTATTTTTCAATTATCAAATTGTTGTTCTAACTAATTACTCACTTATGATCAATTGTCTGGTGAGTCTTAGGCTGGTACTTTGGTTGAACCATTCTGTAAGAAGTTCCTTGAGTTTATGTTACTTTATATTGAGATATTTGTAACATCAGTGATCATCATGCCACAGACGTGTAAAGTATCTATACAAGCCTCATTCATTTCCTGTGATTTTCTTAACACATTAACTTGGTACAAGTTTTGGGATTGGAACTTTGTAAAAGCGTCCCTGAAATTTTAAAAGACGGAGCCAAGATTCGAACCCATGACCTGATCATGATTCGTGGTCTAGTGGTTGACTACTCAGTAAAAGGTCGTGGGTTCGAATTTTGGCGCCACTCTTAAGTCAACTGTAACACTTGACTGTACGTGGAACGGATATCTAGTAGGTACGTTTAAAGTGTATCATTTACATTATTAATGTGCTAGACCCGCCTCCATCGTCGAGTGTTTAAGGTTTCTGACTTCAGATAACTGTAATCTCTCATTGATAGAGGGTCGTGAGTTCATGCTCAGCTACCGACCATGTCTCTTTTTGTGAGAAAGTAGACAGTTGCTTACGGAGGATGTGAGTCTAGTACTGGCTTTTCCCAGGCACGACGCTAAGGTGATCTGCCCGCCTCATTTTACTCAGACTGTTGAAAAGGGGCGTAAACCCCCGATATAAACAAACAAACAAAATATGAATGTGCTAGATAATTATCAGCAGTGTAGACAAATATTGTACTATTTATAACAGATAAAAATGATTAGCCTTTTGGCATTTAAAGAGGAGTTTATCTTAATCTACATAGTAACAAAGAGTAATAAAATAAAATTGAGGAAATATGTACAGAATTTATTGTCTTTTTAAGTGCTTGTAAATCTGATAAAAATACTTAGCAACTGTTGTAGGTTAAACGCGTTTTGTGGATCATCCAAGAATCATTAACTTACTGGTAAATATCATGAAATTACCGAGTTTACCTTTAAAGTCAATCCCTTCTACAATTATTGTCTAATTATGTGTTATAGAGTAAAAACAATTATCGCAGAAGTTTAACTGGAAAACCTTTAGATGAATGAGTTTGTTATTGTATGAATAATGCTGATAAAATGTACTTTGTTAAGGTACGCGAACTTCAAGAACTTTATTGATAGTATTTTCGAAGGCACACACGCATTTAGGAAACACGTACTTAAGAACGGAGCGATTCATCCGAATGTACTTGACAATAACTTAACAAGTACAGTACAACCTCTCCACAGTGACCCTCTCTTGGGCAACATCTTCCCTGCAACAACAGCATGACTTTTCCCACTGCACGATTTAACTATTATTTTAACCTCTCTAGAATAACAATGTCTCAACAACAGCATACATTTGCTACTCCCAAAGGGTGTTGCTCAGAAGAGATTGCGCTGTATATGCATGTATTATATCACTTAACTTGACTATGCCAACCTATATTACCAGTGTGAATTTTGCTGTACATACATCTTACTTATAGTCGGGCCTCAATTTTTTTTACATATCATCTAAATCGGAGTTGAGAATAATTTGAAACCAACTAAATGAATGCAGATAATCCTTGCCATACTAGTATATGATGTAAGACATTATTCAAACTTGACTTATTTTTATTGAATAAATTCTAAGAAATTTGTTGTAAATTATCGACTTTTCAAGGTTAATTTCTTTGACTTGTGCATAATATTAAACAGTTATTGACTAGTTACGCCTCGGTCAATATGATATTCTACCAGTGAATATCACATCATATTTGATGGCTGACTAGTCAACAACTGTTTTATTATATGAAAAGTCTTTGATTTAAAACCATTTAGGATGATATTCTTATTCGTGTCGAAATTTAATGCATTACATTTGTATTTGATAAACAGAAATGTGTATCATATCAATCCTAAAGAAAGATGGCTGTATCACAAATAACGACTTATAATTCTGGATGATGAATATTGACCTGGTTCTATTTTTAGAATCGGAAATTCCGAAATATCCGTTAAATATCAAGTTTCACTGTTGAATATGAGATTTATGTTATATGATGGAACAGGCTTTAAGCCGATCAAAATGTGTTTATTTATAGATCATATAATAATTTTCATTATATATCTATATATAACGGCAGAGAGATTTTATAAGGTTTGCCTATAATTCACCAGATTTAACTCACTGGTGTTGGAAGTTGTGCATTTCTGTTAATTGATCGGAAACTTCTTATATATTTCATGCTCTCCTCGATGTTAATTAAATAATTATTTGATAAGCGTTTAATGAAGTACCTTAAATAAAAAAAAATGTGTCTACTTCAAATATAATTAATGACTTTAAGCGCATCAGATATAGATATAGACTCTAAGGAATCTCAAATATAGAATGTTTAGTACCTCGAATATAAATTGATGAATGTACTAAAAATCATATTTTTGTGGTTTCAACAGTGTTGATAACATCAAAGAAACTTCGCCACCATCTTTTTAAAGACATTTTTTTGTGTGTTTTTCCCTAATTCGCAACATGATTAATATTTATTTCATGGGAAATACTTGTATTTTTATCAATTATTTGAACTCTTGAAATTAAGTGCAAAGACGCCTTTGTCTATACATTAAACAAATATAGAAATCATTCGTTTACTTGACACATTAACGGCATCTTGTAAAGTAGAAAAGTGTGTTCCAGTAAGGCGAAAACAAATGTGAATAATTAAAAAAAAACTTCAAGTTGTCTGGTAAAATTACTGAAGCATAAAGCCGTCATTGAACGCATAAAATCCACACAGACATTTCTCAGTTTATTGCACGCTTATGTTTCTATCAGTTGGCTTTTAAAAATGGCAATGTAAAATGGAACTTTGCAAATATGTTTTTTTTTTATATTTTCGACAGACCTATTGCGTCAAATTGAAGTTACATTGGTTTCTTACTTAGTGATCGCTGAATATTTTCCTATTTCTTAAACCACAAATCAATGTACATGCTATAATTCTTGTTTACAATGAGACGAAATGAATATAGAATGGAATTTTTCATAAATTTAAAGTTTTGTGTATAAAGGTTTATCTGTCGGTCCTATTATTGGTTGAATGATTGTTTGTATGCGATAAGAAATATCCTCAAGTACCTACATTTTTTAAATAATGAATATTGGAAGCAACTATTAATAGAAATAAAAGGGAGATAATTCGGAAACTAAAAATCAATAAAATCAAGCATTTTCAATGTTAAATTAGGCAAAGTTTTCCTCCTTTCCAAGATAAAATATATAGCTGTTTGTAATTTTTGAATTCAGGAAACGTGGCTAGAATCGTTGAACAGTGGAATAAATTGTTAGGGAACACTTTATTCTGATAATTAGAGTGCATATTTGCAAGTTCTTCTTAAATAAGAATGCACAAAGAAGTTGTAGTGACTGTAGCTTTCTTATTACGAAGAACGGCCAAATATGCATTCTAACAAACTCAGTGCTCCGCCTCTGAGCATGCGCAATGCGTACTAAGTCGTTCTTGGAAAGTAAGAAGTAAACTTTATATATAGAACGCCGGTTTTACATTCAGTGAAGATAAGAAAGCCAAAAAAAGTGAAAAAACCTCTGGTCACTGATTGCAATAGAATGTACGGCTAGCACTTAGCTAGAATTTGTGCCACACAAGATTGTTAACATGCGATAAAATGATAACAAATCAAAGTTTTATCTTTTCATATGAAAAAGTAGGTTGATAACTTATGTGTTAAGAAATGTAACCATTGTAAACCATACGCCATAGAAATAAATTTTATCATTAATAAGAGACGTTCAGCTTTGATACAGAATCAATTTGATATTTCATGCATCGTGTAAGGCCTTAAATACGACACGGAAAATAAACTGATATCCCTATCATATAAAATGTGATTTATCAAAACTTGCTAAAAATACCATTGACTAGTTCAACCAAATGTTTTTAAGAATTTCTAAACTGGTAGATTACGAGTCTTTAGTTCCGGCGAACCAAAGCGGAACGGATGACGTACTGAATGAAAATTAGCTCGAAAATCAAGTACATACCAATTTCCACGATTTGTCAAAATACGAAAATATATGGTTGGAGTATTTTTCAGTATAGCCTAGCGTAACATACATAAAAACTGATATACGAATACTACGGAAGAAATTTAAAAGGACATTCGAACATTTTATAGTGTTGCTTTATTTAAGTGACTCTTTAAATGTTAGGATATGTTTGTGATAACCTTTTTGAATTTCTTTTAATTTATCATTATTATTGTCTTTCTTATTTTGCTTGGTGAATAGTTCGATATTTTATCATTTTACATATCAATATAACATCGTTTTACAAAATGTAAAATTGTATATACTGATATGACGATGAATTCATTTATGTATGTATTTATTATTTGGATGCTTTTCTTACAACCTGTATGTTATTTTACATCAAAGGAAAGTTTAACTTCCTGGTTGGGCCACTGTTTTGTTTTATCAGTAATATTTCAGACATTTGTTTATGTAAATAAATCGTGTTTTGTGTATATTTTCAGTTCCAAAGAGCTGATTAAGAGGGCTATACTCGACAATGACTTCATGAAGAATCTGGAACTAAGTCAAATTCACGATATAGTAGATTGCATGCACCCTGTGGATTACTCAAAAGGAGCTATGATAATCAAGGAAGGGGACGTTGGGTCTCTGGTCTATGTAATGGAAGGTATTCGTCAACAGTTTTTAATCAACTAATGTAGCGCAGATGCGGCTAGTTCGCTGCAGGTCATACATTTCTATGAAAGGACAACAATGTCGAATTTCTTCTAAATTTGCAGAAGTTGCCGTTTCTTTGTGGAAAGAAAAGTTGATATCGGTTAGAGAACAGTTCAGGAAATCCGATAAGTGAACCGGCCACCGTGTATAGCTGAACCATCATCGAAAAACAATGTTAAGGCATCGTGACTGGCTTAATACATTAAAAAACGTAAAATAAAATTTCAATTTATTTACAAAGATGGAATACTTATTACTTAGTATCATACTTTCATAGCAAGCAACAAAATAATCTAACCGAACGTTCAAAAATATTTTTTTAGTGCGATAAACTCCGTACCCCTTTATCGACTCTAACCATCTCTAATATGTTGTGCATTGTATTAGTACGATATGATACCATTTAATTCGTAAATGACAATTATTCGTTATTAAATCTCATACTAGATATCTGAGGCACGGTTCCCTGCATTATTCATTTATAATTATTTTATGGCTAATTGTTGTAATATAGTTCTATATACAGAGTATTTATCGCTGTTCAAAATTTGCAAATTGCGTGCGATATCGGTTTATAGAAGATCATCAAAATATGATGTTTGTTCTCCATCACTTGCAATGGACTTTATACAGTGGGTTTGTTTTAGTGTATAATTATGGTTTAGTTTTTAAATCTATAAATTGGTGAACCTTTAAATGACCAGTCAGTCAATCACGATACCTTAAACCCACTGAAACAAAACAGAAGGCCATTACATTGATTTATTTAGTACAAAAAGTAAGAAATATCATTGTATGGTATTTAGTAATAATGTTGATGCTGACACAGCTGATTTGCTCATCATATCTGAAGTAAATTCATTACATACAGTTGATACATCAATTAATCATGTAACATTTCGCTTAGTTTGTTTGAAAGTGGATTACCTATCTTTGCTAAGTTTTAATTAAAAATCCTAACTAAATTAGCTATAATCATAACCCTTTGATTCTACAGAAATAAAATATCAAATCTAATGCATGTTAATACGGCAATTATTGGAGCTAAAAAGAGTTCAATTTTTCTTAGTATCTCAAGAGTTTTAAGTATTTCCCTTTGATTTAAAAGGAATGTTGACGTAGTAACATTATTCATTTCCGTAATAAAATGAGATTTTGCACCCTTTTATTGTCTTTCATAAAGATCAAACACCTTCAAACGATAATGTTGAATGTTTGAAATGTGACTGTTTCAACAATTTTTCAGTTATATATGGCGGCCGATTCACAGAACAAGTCAAAGTTTCACGCACTATATTCTAACCAGTACTAACTTACCCTTGCCATTAGGAAATACCCCCGTCACACCGAACTCGCGCCCTTACTGAGTCGTAAACTGTCAAAAAGAGTGGGACACCGATGGTCGCATTGAGAAGGCAATGTTTTTTTTCTAAAATAAATTTCGATCGCCCGTCGCACCGGGGTCATATTCTTTGCGATCTGTGCATGTACACGGCGTCCCTATTGCAACCTTACCGCGTCCTTGGAGTTTCTATAAAGTCTGTTTTGCGTCCCTAGGGCGTCCTTTGAGTTCCTACACCGACCATGGCGACCCCAGGGCGATCACACAGCGTCCTGAAGCAGGACGCCGAACCTCGGCGTTACTTCGAACGTATCCAAATAAAACGTCGTTGCTCTGCGTCCTTCTGCGTTCACATCAAGACCCCATGGTATCCAAGGTATCCCAATCGCGCATTGGGTCGCCGTAACAACGCAGTAAAGACGCGAGTCTGGTGTGAAGGGGGTAAACCGACAACTTTTTCTTCATGTGGAGTAAAATCGATTTTTTGTCATTTTTTAGATGTCAACTGTATGGTTTAAAAACGGTATTTCAAACTCAAATTCTAGTTGTCTGTCCTGTCTTGTGTTGTATAGCATTTATCTAATCTGAATTATTTTCGTGTGTCCTTGTTGAAAGCTAACGTATATCTTGATAGTTGTAAAATCGGATATATCTGCATTTTAATGAATCTTCCTTGGTAGTAATTTGATTTCAAACGAATGACGACTTAATACATAAAATGCACTTTAAGATCATGTGCACTTGCTACCATAGACGTATTTAGATAAGTCGCGAAAAAGATGATGATTCTAAAAGATATACAAATGTTACCAAGGAAACATGACGTTATTTGATGCAAATATACTCAGATTACAATTCGTTAAGATACTTTTTTGATAGATATATCTTCATTGTACCAGGACTTTCTAGACATACTCTTACAATGTGTCTCCGTGACTATTGTTAGCAGAGAGGTATCTTGTCTTATTAAACCACATTATTAATGTGAGTCTATTTGAATATATCATTTAGTGTAATCACATATGCTGAGAGTATAGGGGGCTAGCCCGTTGAAGGGATGATGTATAATTATGTATTAAGCCCTAGAAGTGCCACACAGACCCCCCAAAATACATTTTCTTATATACATAAAATTTTGATTTCTAAATATGATAAATGTTTTTTTGGTTCATGTGACTATTTTAGGCCCTGATACACAACTGTACATTAACCCTTCAACGTGCTTAATCCTAAAGTTGAGAAGATTCTAAATCGCTATTCAAAGAACGTACATTTCGCCCAATTTTCTAATGACCTCTCGACCTTTAAACGCCATTTTCTCAAAATAAATACATGTACAGTACAACCTGTCCAGAGTGGCCCTCTCTAGAGCAACAACCTTCCTTCAACAACAGTATGTTTTCCCCACTGCACAATTTAACTATTACTTTAACCTCTCTAGAGCAACAATCATCTCTTAACAACAACATAATTTTGCCACGCCCAAAGAATTAAGGTAACGAACTATTGATTTGTTTATTTTCAGAGGGTAAAGTTGAAGTCACCAAAGGTAATACTAAACTATGCACAATGGGACCAGAAAAAGTATTTGGGGAACTAGCAATATTGTACAACTGTACGAGAACAGCGAGTGTTAAAGGTAAGTAACTCTTACAGGACTGAACTCTGCTTGACGCAGGATGGTAACTGTGTTGAAAACGCTGAAATATTCATATACGAGTTGCTTCCCCTGAACTACAAAATTACACTGTGTGATAGAAGAGAGTTGTGTTTGCGTTTAAAACGATAAATAGTTTGTTTCAAAGCACTCAAAAGGTTTCAAAGTTTATTGGCATAACCAGCAATAATATATTGCCTTTGGCCATTTACAATATGATATAATTTTATGGCAAAGGCATATTATATACTAAAACATGTATAATAAAATATAGTAAACAATAAATAGAAATATACAGAAAAACATTAATCGTTTGAACAATATAAATACGTACATGTAGAGAAACAGTATTAGATTTCTTGGGTATTTTTCTTAGAGTCAGAGCTCGGTCAATATATTTAGCAAATTTTATATTTTCTTATTTTATTTTTAGATGACAATAATATGAAAAAAATTGAAACATACTAATAGTCTTGAAGAATTTGGCGAATTTTATGTATTCTTATATACTGATTTAGTATTAATCAGTGTAGACGTGTGTCGGTTACATATTATTTGCTTTAGTCTTCGTTGTTAACGCAGGTTATGAAAATATTATTAGAACATGAATTAATTAATCACTCTCTACAAATGTAATATCCCACAAGCAAAAAAAAGAAAATATGAAGTTGCTAGAATTTGAATAAGTCAGGGATCATTGAAGTGACGTCACACATTGAATTGATTGGTTTCCTTATTGTTTCTCGAAAATTGCAATCTATAAATAATAAATAAATATTACTCTTTAATTCTTCAACCATTTTATTCATTGATTTCAGCATTAATATCGTGTAAATTATGGGCTATAGACAGACCATCTTTCCAAAGTATTATGATGAGGTCTGGTTTACTGCGACAAATGGAACATAAGGAATTCCTAAAAAGGTAAGACAGTTCGAAGACGTGTCTATTATAATTATAACATATGACAATGTATTCGATTTATAATTATAGGACAGGTTTCGTCTAAACATTCTTGTAACACAGACGCATTGAGAATCGAGTTAAAAGCACATCTGAGTTTATTAAACAAAATATTTTATCACTTATGAAACAACAACAAAGCAGTTCACGATGTACATCATTTGAAGGTAATCTATCACATTCCTATGTTATCATAGACAGAGACCGTCCCCGGACCCCGCAATAGCTTCGTTGAAAGGAGTGCCGCACAAGAAAATAGTTTTCTACTAAGTAGTGTGAATATGACGTACCATGTATATTTGTAAAGTGTGTCGGATTCAAACATATTTCGAACCATTTTTCTAACCTCATGCAAAGAGTCATGTATTTAAAAAAGTATATGTCGGTAAAATACATGACATATTCAAATGCGTAGAATTAATCCGTGTATCTCTTGTTAGCCAATGAAAAAGCGCTTCTAACTCACATGTCACAAAGTGACAGGGTGAGCTTTGAAGATCAGTCTCCGTCCGGCGTCGTCACATTTTATGTTGTACACACTAGGGGCCACATTTTTAGCCCAATTTTAGCAAAACTGGGTCAGAACGTTAGTATCGACAAAATCTCGGACGAGTTCGATATTGGGCCATTTGGGGTAAAAAACTAGGTCACCAGGGCCAAATAAGGGAAAATTTTGTGAACACTTTATAAATCACTGTTTTAATTGGATCTTCATGAACCTTTGTCAGAATGTCTATTTCAATAATATGTAGGTCAAGTTTGATAATGGGTCATTTCCGTACTAAAACTAAGTCACTAGGGCAAATTGCTGGAAAACCTTGTGAACACTCTAGAAGTCACTATTTTGATTGGATCACTATGAAACCTTGTCAGAATGTTTGTCTTCATAATATTTTGTACGACTTTGAACGTGGGTCATGTTGGGTCAAAAACTAGGTCGCTAGGTCAAATCTTATGAACAATTTTGTTAACACTATATATTTCACAGATTTTATTGGATCTTTACCAGTCTTAGTCAAACGCTTTGTTTTAATGATATAAATACAAAATGGGTCATCTGGGGTCAATAACTAGGCATCCAGGTCAAATCTTATGGAAACATTGTTAGCACTGTAGATGTCACAGTTTTGATTGGATCTTCACCAAACTTTGTCAGAATGTTTGTCTTAATGATATGTGGGTCAAATTGAACATATGTCAGCCGGGGTCAAAAACTGGGTCATCAGGTCATATCTTAGGTAAAAATCTTGTAAAAGCTCTTAATTTCGTGGATTTAATTGGATCTTTGTCGGATTGTTCATGATATTAAGGCCAAGTTCAAATATGGGTCACCTAGGGTAAAAAATTAGGTCACAAGGTCAAATCTTAGGATACCTTATTAACACTATAGATGTCAAATTTTGATTGTATCTTCACCAAAACTTGTCAGAATGTTTGTCTTAATGATATGTAAGACAGATTCGAACATAGATCACCTGGGGTCAAAAACTAGGTCACGAGGTCAAATCTTAGGAAAACCTTCTATATGCTGTAGTTTTCATGGTTTTGATTGGATCTTCGCGAAATTTTGTCAGAATGTTTGTCTTATTCATATGTAGGAAAAGTTTTTACATGGGTCATCTGGGGTCAAAAACTAGGCCACCGGTTCAAAACAATGTTTTAATGAGTGAGCAGTGATTGACATGTGAGTCATATAGTGCCATCTTGGCCCTCTTGTTTATTTCATAAAATTGGACAATGATACAAATCTAGTTGATGCTGACTTAAACTATCAAAGGATTTATTGAGTTTTTATTCCAATTGTCAATGATGACGATTGTGCAGGACTTTTTTATTGTCGCGTCATTTTGCTAATCGGTTATGAGGCTAAGTGAGGCACTGAGCATGTTTTTAAACCTAAGTAAATGAATTTTTGAGACTCATTTTGTCGTAGAAACAGGACAGATAGCATAATTATATGGTTGGTGCTGCCGAGAAGGAAAAATTTCATCCGGTTCGGCATGAAGGCCGAAATGGGCTTGCCTTTTCAACTTATGAAGCATCACCGGATAAACTTTCTCCAGCTCGGCACCAACCACGTGTTTTCCATATATACGTTGGAAATCATTAATTAGATGCACGAGTCATACACTTAGATTTATAACCTAAACCAAATATTGAATGTAGCAATGAACTCGTACAATATAATTTAGTGCAAAGTTGAGGTCGAGCACGTTCCCTAACGAATATAGGTATGCTAAAAGGTCAAGGTTATTGAACTTATCGTCTGATGAAACACGCTCGTGATCAACACGTGCTTTAACGATTTTTTCACCAATCATTTATTGCTTATAAAATGCTTTTATAATGTATTTTGGATGTTTTGTGTTGTTTTTTCACTTAAGAAAAAACGTAATAAAAAGAACAATAAATAAGAGTATAAAGTAGTTTAAGGCTCATCATATCTGTGTTTATTATCTAAAAATGATAAGTCTAAACTTCTCAACAGTCAGACTTTCATCATAGTATCTGATACTGTTATCAAATAGGTCAGAGCGATTCCTAGATCTGCTGTGCTTTAGAAAGACGATACGGCTTACGTTCATTTGATAGAATACCAGATTTTGCTGCTGTACATGGTGCCAAGGAAGAAAATAAGCGTTCCAGTGTAATGCATAATCTATTAATTTTAAGTAATAAGTTATTGGTCGAAATTCAAGCTGATAATTGATGAAGGTAATCCAACAGTATTTTACGGCTCTATGGCCATCAAATAGATGCAATTATTGACTGCTCGTCATGAAAGCTATCACTGAACAGCTGTTGGGTTTGTGGATGCATGATGGTACGTCCTTTAGATAGCGTTTATGCATAACAATTTCCACGTCCAAGTTAGAACAAACGGTTTATTAGTGGGCTTATAAATTATCTCTTTTTCAGAAATGTCTCCATTATTGTTGCAGCTCTCTAAATATTCACAATTTTGTTCAGAATCCAAACCCAGTCATTTTACAATTAACTCGACCATCACAGTCTATAATTAAGATTTACGATTGGAAGGCGAACGTAAATATAGTTTTATGAGAAATATTAATGAATATTTCATGTTTAAACACTTTCGATATATTTATTACATAACATATTGTTCGTTAAAACATCTGTATTTTGAAAGTGATTTATTGGTTTAAATTTCTGAAAGTAATTTTAGCGATTTCATTTCAAAATTCTAAAGGCAGGTGTTTAGCGAAAATTTTGCACAACTCTCGCGAGACTTTAATAAACTATTGAATTTCCATGTATCGAGTATTTGTAAGTAAAAATGCTTTTGAAGAACAACACCATACATTTATTTACATTAAAAAATCGAGATATGATATGAAATGGAAAAAAAATACGAAAAGTTATTACACGTTTTAATTTCGGATGTCGGCTAATAAAAAGATACCCGGTGCACCACACCCTGAGTTTTATATCTGTTTGTCCTTAGAAATGGTTGCCTCTAGCCAGGCGCACTCGACGTGATCTCTGATATATAACAACTGATAGATGTTAACAGTTTTCTTATGCTGGAGTAAAAAAAGATGTTTTTTCTTTCTTATCGTATGCAATAGAAAAATCTTCCTTTTTTATCTGCGTTATCAGTGTGATGGTGAAGTTCATATATTGTAGTTATCTTTACAAGGTTTTGTACCAATGTTATCTAACTTGAAAAAAACATAATCGTCTCCCTGAACCTTAGCTCTTGTTAATTCTATAAAAAGCCTACCTAACACTTTTATATAATAAACATTATAAGTATAAATATATAATAAACATTATAAGAATAAATATATAATAAACATTATCCGAATAAATATATGATAAATATTATAAGCATAAATATATAATAAACATTATAAGAATAAATATATAATAAACATTATAAGAATAAATATATAATAAACTTTTTAAGTATAAATGTTTAATAAACATTATAAGAATAAATATATAATAAACATTATCCGAATAAATATATGATAAATATTATAAGCATAAATATATAATACACATTATCCGAATAAATAAATAATAAACATTATAAGAATAAATATATAATAAACATTATAAGAATAAATATATAATAAACTTTTTAAGTATGAATGTTTAATAAACATTATAAGAATAAATATATAATAAACTTTTTAAGTATAAATGTTTAATAAACATTATAAGAATAAATATATAATAAACTTTTTAAGTATAAATGTTTAATAAACATTATAAGAATAAATATATAATAAACTTTTTAAGTATAAATGTTTAATAAACAATATAAGTATGAAAGTTGTTTATCTCCGTTTCATAACTGTTTCAATAGGTGACTAATCAACCAAGTAGTTTGATGATCCATTTTGCGTTCGTATTACTTATAAAACATACAATAATAATAATAATTTGATAGACAGAATAAAAAATAAAGTGTTCGTAATCATATATTTACGATAGAATTATGACAATTATATATTTGTTGTGATAATGATGATAATAAAACGGAAGCCGTGTTATACAATTTATGATTTCCATCATACTCTACTTGTGTTTGCATTACAAGTACTCTTGTTTACTTCAAGAGTCATGAAACTAAATTACACTTACGTCTAATTCACGTGGGACCCAGGCACTGTTCGATATTTCAGTCTACGTTTTATTTACCTCATGGATTTAAGTAATCGTAGGTGGCCACGGGCTAAGGCCTTCGTGTTCACATTATAAACAGGCATCGTGGCGAGGACCGTACGCAAGTTGCACGATTCTACAATCTCCGTACGATTTCTTTTTGGGACACGATGTCAACGAAAATGCGTACATTGGCTGTTCGGTCAACGCGATGCCCCCAAAGGATGGCCGTGCAGGAATTGTGCAGTATTACCTGCAGCATGTCTTCATGCCTTTTTTCTAACTTGTATAACAACTTATCCCTACCAAACATAATCAAAGAGACTGAAAGGCCTGTGAATAATGCATGCGAACATCGTACGACCGCCTCCTGCCTCCGAAAGTCTCGCGGAATGGATACGGGCAATCAGCGCGCTACGTACACACATCGCAGGCCAAAACTGAACAAGGCTATATAACAACCGCCACAATTCCATATTTATAATCATCCGATATAAACATGTTGATTGATTATAATTAATTCAGAGACCATACTTCTATGATCTAACTTGTCCTTCGTGCAGTTTTTTTATCATCTAGTTTATTTTCTGTCTTAAATACTGAAATTTAGCCAATATTTGTAAAGATTTTATATGAATTTCGTGCTCTATGCTTTACTCTTTTATCTATTTTCATGTTTACCTTTCAGTGAAAATATTGGTAAATCAGTACATTGTATTAAATAGCTTCATATAGAATTATTGAATTAATCATTGAACATTATTTTTATTGATTTTTGTCTGCACATTGATCTTCTTTGATTAAATTGGTTTACAAAGACTAAATACATCTCAAGAAATGATACACGATTTTTCTTCAGATGAGTTCAACTCTTAATTTCAAAAGCCGGTATCAATTTATTTTTGGTTCTGTATTTAAAAGTCTAGAATTGATAACATTATGTTTTGCACGTCAGAGAAATTATATACCTAAGAACAAAGTGCATTTTAATAAATTAATAAGCTAGCTTACACCTATAATTGTTGATACAAAGTGTTTCTCCCCTCACAGAATTAAGAAATGTGCTATATTTCCAGAATACTAAAACAGTTAATTGTATGATTAACTATCAAAGGTTCTTTTAATAGACAACTAACAAGATATTGCAGCTAAACATCGGATAAAAATAAGAAGTTATTATGAAACAAATGGTAACATTTCCGGTCAAAAACACATTATTCTAATCAGAAAAACACCTGAGTCCATTATTGAGTTTTTACCTAATCTTGTTCATGAAACTGGGGCCTGGTTTTCATATTTTTTTCTTTACATATTTTTTTGCTCCTTAACATGATATCAATATCGAAAATATACTTATCATTGCATAAATATGAAAAATAATCTGGAATAGTTCTTGCTGAATAAGCAATTCTATTATAGTAGTAGGTGGTATAAAACCGCAGGCTCCAACTTTTACACTACAAGATAAAATTTAAAGTTATAATTTTACGAAATTAAACATTTACTATCTATGTTTAAGCGTACATTAGAATTAATGAATGTCTGTTAATCGTAATTGAAAATCGGTAAAATTGAACGTGATATTTTCAGATACGAAGGGAATTTAAATTTATTCAGTGTTTTATGTTAGCTTTTTGTAATCGACATTAATGCTTTTCTTTTTGAGTGGATCGTTTGTGTCTAATCTGAATAGAACAGATCTAGCAATTCTTAAGCCAAGATTATATCAACAAGATCATGTTTTATACCAGTGTTTCTTAATTTCATTTCTCATTTACAATATTTGACTGGCTTTCTCCTCGCCTATAGTATATTTTTAGTCCCTGTCGAAATTAATAGTGTATATTGCATGCTATTTGTCAAGCTCGTCATGTGATCAATGTGTCGACTAAGTTCAGTTATCTGGTCCCTTGAAGCAGCAGTTTGTTATTCGATGATAATTTTACAGATTATAAGATAACAAATTGATATTTTATACACCCTTTGAAAAACGGGTCGTATTATGAGACCACCCACGTCGGGCGGGCGGGCGGGCGGGCGGGCGGCGTCCAAAACGGTGTCCGCTCTCTAATTCAAACAGTTTTATTCGGATCCTCACCACACTTGATGGAAATGGTTATGGCCACATGATCTCGGCCAAGTTCGATAACCAGCCCAATCGGCACAGGCAGGTCTGAGTTATGTCCCTTGACGGATGTAATTTTGTGACCTGGCACTCTTGTTGTCGGCTAATTTTGTTTCTATACACTATATTCTTAAATTTAGTTGCGTCCCGATAAATATATTTATTCTAATTAATTTTTTGAGAACCACATACACATTGCCATATAGTTGGCGAAAGGAATGATTTCATTTGTTCTAAAGCAATATCTAAACACATTAAATACAAGTGACATAGTGTCTCAATTGACCTATATGCATAATAAAATGTTGTTTCAATTCTCGGAAAACGAAATAAATGCAGTGTAAGAACCCGGTAATTAACTTATCTTAATTTTGATTGACAGGTAGATATACATCTGATGGTCTATTATATGGGTATATTTAATTCATAGTATTATTTCATAATGAACCCATCACCGACCTTTTAAACTGTTTATAACAAGAACAGTGTTCAAATAAACACCGTACCAATTTCTTCCAATCTTTCATTTTTCCGAGCCATCGATAAACTTGATCTAAATCATGATAGACACGTTGGTACAGAAATAGAACCTGCCGTTCATGATGACTCAGGAAATATCTAGAACTTGGAGAAAGATACGGATCTAGGTTATGGTGATACACTTTGTCTGAACACAAGTAATGTTGTTGAACAACGTATTAATGTATCGATGGTGTTGCCATCACATTCTCTGCAAGACACCGACACTCAGATCCTTCTTATTATCACTTGATTGAAGTGATATAATTGAACAAGGAAAACCGTGTTTACTTAACAACATTAACTTTTGATTACAATATAAAAACACCGTCTTAATAACCTCAACAACTGGGGTGATGAGTCTAAAGTTTTACCTCCGGCAATTAAAAGCTCAAGCTATTCTAGTGAAGCACCGTCTCTCATGATAGATATTTTATGCTCAAAGCAAAGCATAACATCATGTGCTCCGTACTCAAATAATTGCAAACGTTCCATGACCTATATAATTCTATGTGCAAATACAAAAACGGTTTTAAACATGATTGTTGTTGAAGTTTTGATAAGTTTTCAATTTCACTGGGTCAGACCTGTTTATCTTCGATTAGTTCTTGAAGAGCTTGCTATGTGGAATAATTCAAATAGGCTATTTTATTTGCAGGCGGCCAATACAACGCAACTTACTTGTGTTATATAATTTATATAATATTATTTATATTTAATATAAGCGAGAATTACACTTTAGCATAAATTTTAGCGAAGAATACAAATGAAATAATGGTGTTATGGATGCCTTCATCGTACGTTTTTTAAAGTAAATTCTGTGTTTTGAAAATGGCACCACGAAATGTTTCTGCAATACTGCAATATGGCGTATAAAACTTATCTCAGGAACGTAGATTAAACTTAACTAAAAGCACATACACGGATTGAATATTATATTTTCTCATACGGGTCTTTGTTACTAACTTCATAGTATATGACTTTGGTTTATTTTACTACAACACTTTTTCATGAAATCGGTTAAATAATTGTTGATGGACAGCTCCTGTTGAGTCAATTATGAGGTGATTTGGCAAAAGTACAACACTCATATAATTATCGCTAGTGGCAACGTAATGTTAATTAATATTTCCATGGTTTAAGTAATAAACTATTTGAATAATGCTGTTTCAAAATTCTGAAGAAATATTTCTGATTAGATACGATAAATCGACAATAATTATTGTCCTCAGCACTAGCCGAACTGATATTCTGGCAGTGGGTTTATCACGAATGATAATTATTTATTTATATTATCTATATATAAACATTTGCTTGTTGTGTGAAACTCAATCGTAGCGAGTACTGACAGATCCTGGTTCAACAATAGGTCTCAACATGTGACCTGCACGTGTATCACATGACAGACCACGTGGGCAGTAAAATCGGGCAAAGCATTCTTCGTGTTGAAAATATCGGAAGTTATACACACCTGGTAGTTTTGATTGTTGATTTTTTTATAAAGAATTATTATTGATGATTATTCTATCAAATAATTCTGATACAAAAACATGCCGCACCGATAATAACGTGCGAATATTTATGTTTCTATGGTAACATAATTCTTAGAAATATGCTCTTTATCGCCCATAATGCATCGGGGGATCCTTTTGTCTCCGAGAGTATGCACAATCTAAAACATTTCTGTTATGTTGTCTCATGTATGAACATCAACAACAAGTCTGGCATTGACCTGTTATCACTGTGTTATATAGATGGTACACGCCAGCCAATCAATCATGTATTTGTTTTGACAAAGGCATTCATTTACTATTGATTGGCGTTATCATTTCGGCGAAATGTCCTACGCAAAAAGGTTTTGTTTTCTAATCAATAAAGCCCCTATCCACAGGGCTGCGACATGTAGCAACAATTTTACGAATAGGAAATCACGACAGATTAAGCGAACAATTGCGTACATTTTTGCATTTGTTATAAACCAATATCGTGCAATTATTAAGAATGAAATTCGCGATTTAAATTCGCACAGATTTCGTAAAGATTTTGAAAAATTGTTTCACGAATATCGTGTATCTATCACAAGAACAGAAATCGAAGTTTACATAACTGCAACCCAAGATTTGTGACATTCTCGAAGACTTTGAAACACAAATGTGAGAGATTTTGTCGCAAGAAAATTTAAGACACGCGACAAGAAAGCGATGGTTATGCGACATCCGGCATAACCTACAATTAATAACATTGCGAACTCTAGCGACCGCAAATCCATGGCTGCCCAGTGGAATAGAGGTTTTGCTACCACCAGAAATATAATAGTATGTCTAAACCATATTTTTTTGGACAGCACCTGTTGTATTTATTTGATTGAGATTCTGGTATAACATATCTATTGTACGGAATCTCGTACATCTATCTCGACTTGCGCTGTGGTGGAAAAACCCAATACGCCGTCAGCAGTCGGTCGATCGTGTGATAAAAGTGGAAAGTAGAGAATTCTCAAATTTATCTTACAACATCCTCTGAAGGAGCCGCGTGTCTTTTTCTGGTATTCTGATTCGGTTTAATTTTTGCTGAAATTCAAATTTGTGTTTGCGTATTTTCCGACGAACCTTTCACAATCTGGTTTAATTATTTTGCAAAATATTCCATTTGTTTGATACTTGGATGCGCTTTTCCTGTGTATGTTTATTGTTTAGTTAATTTTCTGCATAGTTTGTGGAAGGACTTTCGTATGCTGCTACTTGGGCTTGCAACGGATTTAACGTTGTATAAACATTGTAAAGTGGTATTCGTCAATTAGTGGTGAACTCTTAGTGGACATTGAATTTCGAAACAAGTCATGTCGCATTATGATATATGTGTAACGTTCCATTCGTCATCACGAATGAAACAAAATATTCCGGGATGAAGGTCACGGACGATGGTGACCGCGCACGGATTAAAGTAACGAACAAATTGTTACTTCGCAGATTCGAGAGAGTAGCTCGAAAGTAAGACTTTGCTGTATACAATAAATATGCGTTTGCAATTAGTTTTTTTAATGCTGTATTACTTGTGCAAAATGTGGTGCTAGTATGACAATTTCCACTATTTTCTCGTTATTTTCCCCGTTCTAAGGACTTTATTTTGAAATAATAAATGTCTAACGGTAATGACTTTCTTAATATGGTACTTGAGAACAATTTTAAAATATTGATATGAGAAAATTAGTAGATTTAACCGTGTCAATACTAAAGTTACACAATGTGCAATATTATCCGACATTTTGCGTAACATTTTCATTTCTTAACAACTAAAATTGAATTAATAAATGATAAGATTTTAGTTAAACATACCATCTTTAGGTCTACAGACTTGTTGTTTGATGTTGTATAAATTATTTCATGTTTTAATTATGAAAAAGTGGATTAAATTTTGACATACTAATAAATTATTTTATTCGAGTTGAAGTTTCATTGTAGAAAAAATATAATTCATTCTTTAAAAAATAACTTTTGTTTATTTTTGTGTAGCATCTTAAAACTATCTATTTTGTACCTCTCAGCACGTTCAATTAGGAAATGAGAACGTAATAGCTTATTCCGCAAAATCATTAAAATATAAAATCTATAATTTGAGGCTGAAAATGAATACTTTTAAGTAGACAATTATATGTACGATATGTATTTTATGATAAACATACACTATATACACTACATCTATGTATTGGAACTTGAGGTGCTTGGCAGGAGCTCAGCCTGTCCCCTATAATTTTGACTGTAGCTGTAATTAAAAAGGGGCCATAACTGACACCAGACTGTTACCAGACAAAATACACCCCCGCCAAACAGGACAGAATAGCGGAACAAAATCTCCATTCTTTGTTGTTTTTTACAGAAGTTAAGCGAAAGTACAGAAGCCTACGCAATGCATCTCTCCAAAAGTATTTCGTTTTTATAAACTAACTGTATCACACCAGCCAAGTAACTTACAATGTTCGATGAATACGTATACACCTCACATTTATCATCCTGAAAACATTATTGTCAGTGTCATTGTTTTCTTTGTTTGTTTGTTGAATAGATGAAAATATTCGCCGCCCACCAACTCACAGACATCCGATAATATCAGTCATGATATATCATTGCTGCTTTGTAAAAAGTCCTTTTCAGGACTAAATATGCAAATAAAATTTGCTCATATTTTAACATTAATACTATAAATATCGGTTCCTCCATTGTGCACTTTAAATATCGATAACAATATTATCTTCATTATGCGTGATTGATATTGATCAATATATTACCTTTATTATGCTCGATTAATATCGATCAATAAAGTAACCTTCATTATGCACCATTAATATCGATCAATAAGTTGCCTTTATTATACACGATTAATATCGATTAGGGCTGTCCCGATACAGATATCAGCCGATACGATACGTATTGCGATACGGTACTAGCGATATGCGATATCAACGATACGATATAAAAATATTTCAAAGTAATGAAAGACGTTGTAATATTAATGTTTTTTGGGGAACTCTGCATACTTGTTTGGTGGTAGAAAGTCCTACTTAACTGTTAAAAAGATGTAAAACTAAAATTGTCTTGTACTTAAAGTCATCAATTTGATTCACATATATGTTAGTTGATTTTGTGGAAATTAAATAATTTTCACAAAGAAGTTTTTCTATAAAATACTATGCCATCAAATGTTTAATTGCAATTAATAATTCCATATTGTTACATACAAAAATCCTTTCTAATAAGTTTCTTTATAATTATAATGTTATTGCTAGACACACAAAAATGTAATGTTTGTTCTAAGTTATGTATGTCGATCATTTATTTTTTCCCACCAATCAATTTTACATATTTCAAATTCTAACTTCTATAGATATGTTCTATCACCTTAGATTAGATATTTATCAAAGCAGCCTTAAGTCATCTGCCATAGGGCTTCAATAAATTATTATAAATTATCAATTAAGTACTTCCTGCCAGAATGTTTTAAATTCTGTGATTCTATTGGTCAAATTTATAAAGGGTCCAGCCCCTTTTCTTATATATTATTTTGTTATTAATTTATAAGTTAGTCTTTACTTGGTTCTGGAAGTGACTTATGATCTTGATCTCAAGGTTATTTGTTGACTTTGTTTATGTAACTGTTACTATATTTTTAATTTGTTTTGAATTCAATACAAGACATCATCTAATTTAAATTGGACATTAGTTGTACTTTCTTCTGTCATCATTGCTGGCAAATATTGGAGACAAAATTCACAAGGGAAAGCCCTGTGACATAATTATGAGAAATATTATAATAGAAGCAAGTTTTAATCTCTGTCCCATAAATAACCTTATATCAAGAATAGAACCTAGCCACATAAAATTGTTTAAAGAATAAGGGTTATGATTGCCAAATTGATTAACAATACTAAATTAATAATGGATACTTAATCATATGATGGTGAGACATATTGGTTCTAAGGTTGCTAGTCCCACCACTATACTTGACATCGCGTTGACACTTCTTACTGACAACTACGTGCTTGTTTCAAACAATCGGCAAACCAAAATGCTGCCATAATTTTATGTAAAATTACATGGTGGCGTAATACAAATTATAAGTCAATTTCTACTTGACAAAATCTGAATACTAGTACTAGTATTCGAATCGAATTCGTTGTCTAGCTTTATCTCACGCTGCTAATGTCTATAAATAGAGTGTGGAATCCCGGAAATTAGTTGAGTAAGCATTGTCGACGATGATACGAGAGTAAATTCGCAAATTTAGTTCAGTTGTTCAACATTCTAAGAGTTTTTTAATATAAAATAAAAAACCGCGATTCGGCCGATACGAGACCTTCCGATACGATACGCATATCGTTCAGCACTGTACCGGTACGTACCGGTACGCAGCCATATCGGGACAGCCCTAATATCGATCAATAAAGTTACCTCCATTACGCGTGATTAATATCGATCAATAAAGTTATCTTCATTATGCGTGATTAATTTCGATCAATAAAGTTGCCTTCATTATGCACGATTAATATCGATCAATAAAGTTACCTTCATTATGCGTGATTAATATCGATCAATAAAGTTGCTTTCATTATGCGTGATTAATATCGAAGTTACCTTCATTATGCTCGATTAATATCGATCAATAAAGTTGCTTTCATTATGCACGATTAATATCGAAGTTACCTTCATTATGCTTAATTAATATCGATCAATAAGTTGCCTTATTATGCTTGATTAATATCGATCAATAAAATAACCTTCATTATGCACGATTAATATCGATGTAATTATTTGATTGTTGCACTGTATTAGTTTCAGACACTAAATAAAAAAATCCTAGTCCATCAACCATGTAATTAATCATGCTTAAAATTGTTTTCTTAACTTCTTATACCGATTTACTTGAGATTTGAATTTTCCATTTTAGGAATTTAGCATCGAAAATTATTTGTATACAGTCAGACCTGTTTCAGTGATCACCTCCAAATAAAGGCCACCCTGTGAACGAATTTTGTTCTTTAGACTAAGCATCCACCGAATTGAGGTCACCTGTCAATAAAGGCCACATTAAGTATTTCCCAAGGCTGACCTATTTCACAGGTTTGACTTTACCTGTATATGAAATTTCGTCTGGGCCCTTTTATTGGACTTTTTGTTTGTTGATGTCCAATGTCTTCATTTTTACATTCTTCATTTTATTTCTAAGTATTTCTAAGGACTTTTATTGGACTTTTTGTTTGTTGATGTCCAATGTCTTCATTTTATTTCTAAGTATTTCTAAGGACTTTTATTGGACTCTTTGTTTGCTGATGTCTAATGTTTTCATTGACATTCTTCATTTTATTTCTAAGTATTTCTAAGGACTTTAAAGATGGTGTTAGTAAACAAGCTTCGACGCTTACATCTATGTTAGAAATATTTTCATCTAGCATTTTAAGAACCCTCTTATCTTATAAATGTTATCTAAATGTCTGTTGAAAGTTACGGAACAAGTTCTATATTCAAGTAAAACTCATTACTGTCACTTTATGTTGTAGACATGGTTATTTATCATAGGAGTCGAAATTCATTTTCGTTATCATTTTATGTGTAATAAACCTCGCTCTTCAATTTGAGTGGTACGAAGTTTTGGGTTTATTGTTCCCGATAAATTGGTTATTTCTGCTTTCTAAATATATTCGCTGTGTGTGTCTGATGACAAAACATTCATTTACAATCTGTGTTGTCCAAGATTCATAATATATATCTGATCGTATTCATCTCATTGTTTCTATGTTGTTTTATTTGCATGAAATTTATTTTTGGCATAAACCCTGTATATGTTTATTGCCAATATTTGGTACAAAACACGATGACAAATAACAGGAAATGTGCAATTGTATTTGTACATAAATGACGATAAATTTTGGTAAAATTATGATGCGACCAGTGATTGTATTTGTAAACAAACGTCTCCGTGTTTTGTGTAATACGAATGTGTAATTTAAAAGTGTACCTTTTCTGTATACGCATTCTGAATACGTATTTCACATACATGATAAATAAATAAATAATGAATACACGGTATGTATAAACGTAATTACATTGTATCACGTGACATGCAATGAACATTTTCTATCTTAAGAACCAAAAAGAACCAAATAAATGCTTCAGTGCTTTAGAGATAGGGGCCACTGACTAGTATAGTTACTAGCCCCTCACCACGGATAACCTCCCGGGACCAAACAAGTTTTACAAGCATGCATGGTTGTGCGTACGATGTTAAAACTTAAACAAAAAGTAATGCTTCGTTATTATGATACCTACAATCATATAACTCTTGTGATAAACGGCAATGCAATTGCATAAAATTTTATAGCGTATTAAATATGAACATTCACTTAAAATATTAAGTCTTTTTGTGCACTCATGTGTAGATATGTATATATTTTTCCACATACAATTATCGGTATATAGTTCCAAATATTTAAGGATGTGAATGAGACTGATTGTTCATGTTATTTGTATTATGTGGTGGTGTTTCTAAGTTATTGTTTATAACAGAAAGTAAATTTTATGCTCTGTTGCTAGAAAATGTTAACTTTTCGTTAATATCCACAGTACAAAAAGTTGGAACGCAGTTCGCGATTCGTGAATTGCGAATTGCGAACCCCGTAGAAGTTTGTATTCTGTAGTCCGCGATACGCTAATTGCAAACTACATTCTGGATACAGTTGATGATTAGAAAAAATAGAAATTTTATGGTATATTTTACATTTAAAAAGTTTTAGTTGGACAGTCGGCAATTTAGGTATATGAACAATTATATTTGTGATTTTCTTTTAAAAAATGATAACTGCGTTCCGAGTAGACAACAGTTCGCGATTCGCAGACTGCAGACTAGAACGCTGTTCGCAATTCGCGTATCAAAAACTGCGAACTGCGTTCCAATTTTTTGCAACCAAAACAAAAAGAATGTCGTATTTGGTAAATTACCAATGTCACATGATGACGTCATTGTGTTAAATTTAAATAATGATTTTTCATTAAGAATCGTTATTGTTTACTTTTAATTTTCGTCAAACATAATAGAAATTTTACATGTAGTATAATATACTGCTTGATATATTTTTCAGTGTACCATCCTTCAAGAACCTTCCAGAGGAAACAATCAGTAAAATTGCTGATGTCTTAGAAGAGGTAAGGAAAAATAATGCAAATATTTCTGATATTGTTGCTTTTCGGACTGACGCTTTCTTGACTTGAAGGTCGAAGGCGAAATTTCGCGTGTATAAAGTGCTAATGTTGTCTATGCATGCAGTGGTGTTCTCATCTTCCTGAGGTATTTTGTTGGATAAAAATTGACAGCTCTTTGCTAATGTAACCGAACGATTTGTTTTAAGATGCCATGTATTTTTTTTAACACTTTGCAAATATAAACACGTGTTTTGGGGTAATGAAGTTTTGTGAGAACCATTTGCATTAAAGCAAGCCTTTAATGTTTGCACGTTACCTGAAATATCTTGAAATAACTGAGATACACTCCACATGTGGTAAGCTAAAGATTGATCATGCCCTCTTAACAAACAATTAATTATTAAGCCGGGTTTGTTAAACATTTTTATGGTATCGACATGAGCCACATTCTTTTCATGTTGCACGCAATAAAGGTTATGTTCCGAGTGTGTCAGGTACAATTTCTAAAAGAAGTAAGTTGATTGCTGGTTAACTTTTCATTGAATGATATCATAAAGTATTGCCTAGACACGCATGTGTGATTAAAGCCATATTTAATGTAATGGGCAATCAATATAATAATTTAAGTATATCATGGATCAAGCCTCTAATTCAGATGGCAATGTTCCATTGTTGTGTTTACATTATTTTCCACTGAGAGAAAGCTGAGATATTGTTCCGTCAGACACACAAATAAATGAAATCCGTCAAAGGGTAGAACAAGAGTTTTTGTAAAAAATAAAGATAAGAATCGTTCCAGATTTTAAACAATGCATTCAATCAGTATCCCCAGACGCGGCGTGGATTGTGTTGTCATAAAAATACATATTCATCTTATTTCTCATCGAAACTTAATTATTATGTCTGACAACTTCTTTAAACTTTTCAAACAAACTGTTTACTTCAAACTTCCTAAAGCAATAAATAACGATTATGATTCTTAAATTGAAAATCGTCATTATACAGTAACTGTTATCAACTGGTTTGGATATGAAAATAAACGACGCCGTGAGAATGTTATTATAGACAGAATTGTTTGGAGTTGTGCTCAATTTGACAAGATTACTTTCTTTGATTATTTTATTATTTCCTATCTTGACTGGATGGTCATTAAAAACCCCTTTGCTTTTAATATCAATTATTGAAGTTTTTCATCAAAATATGATGCGATATAGACAGCAGTGAAATCGGTTTAGTATGAAATTTGTTTCAAAACTTGCGGCCTGACATATTCATGTGACGCTTTACGAGGGAACCACTTAAGTTTGTTACAAAACTTTAATATAGAGTACAAGTAGTTGAAGATCGGCGTCATATTCTTATCACTAAACGTCTCGTGTTTGAAAATAACTTTTATGCCACCGATATGATTAATTGTTTCTGCCATCGCAATGGAATAAAAAAGAGAAATGAAGCGTGCTGTTTTTTTTTGTTTTTTTTTCTTTATTCGACTTTCATATGTTTGCAAGAACAAATGAATACTAGTATACGTACATACAACTATCATACAAGATTTCTAATGATTTTTTATGGTTCCAAATTAATGTAGCGTGCTGTTGCCCAGTGCAATAAGGTGGGTCAACATGTTGTATTATATCGCAAGACACCACAACTTAGTGTGTTGATCTGGTGTTTTAATTGTATATATAAAATTACTATTAAAATAAAGTTAAACTAATTTTTAAAAGAAGAGACTGTCAAATTTCATTCAGACTTGAGCAATAAAACGTTCAATACTTTTTAATCATTAGTCTCTAAATTGTGTATGAGTAAAGATTAAATGTACTAATTAAATTTTGATGTACTCAATTAAATAATAATGCTTCGTTTTTCTGTTGTTACATGGATATTCCGAATATTGATGGAACAAGCACGTCCCGCGTGCACTTTTTAATGCACTATACCTTTGTTAATTAGAACCTTGCATTGTTCTAAAAATAAATTTCACTTCTGTATACAAACAAAATCTAATCGTTAACACGTGGTTGACGTGCACAATGAATCAATACACAATCTCTAATAATTGTTAATTAGATCAGCGTGTTTTGGGTGCGTGCGAAATGCATGAAACATGAGAAATTATTATAAACATCGTGCCAAGACAAAATTAATTCAACTCCTCATTGTTTGTAATTAGATAAAACCCCTCAACTTTCTAATTCATCTAGATCATGTCATAGGTATAGTTTTTACACGATGTCATCTGGGATTTATATTACGGTGCTTCAACCTCGTGCACTTACCATTATAGTTATGTGCGATTTAAGTGCCCACAATAAGCAAAAACAGTACAATACACCTACATTGCTCATAGTAGTTCTTGGAACGTGTATGTTACTATATCATCATCTAGCTCGGAACTGTCGTTCGACTCCATAACAACTTGGTTAAAGGAAAGTCGCGCAAAAAGTATGTCTCGACTCAATAGTGAAAATATACACCTGGTACCTGGTATATTTAATGCTTATGATACCATATGACGCATTTCCATCGACTAAATGCTGTAAGATCTTAGGTGAAATTGTTAAAACATTTTTACAATATACTGGTATGTTTTGCAGTGCAATAAATTATAAGAGAAGCGATCGGTGCTGTTGAAAAATGATAGCATATCGGTTAAATAATTACCCAAAAATAGAATTCAACACGTGTTTTTATTTTTTTAGAACTAGGTCGAAGAGAATATATGTTTACGGGGTACGCATGTGATGGTACTTCCGATAATACCAATCAATAACAAATTGTTCTGTTTAGGGAAGTTGTGAGTCGTCTGCCGGATGGAGCATGGACACCAGCTTTGTTTTTTATTAAGTAATTTCGTAAAAAAATTAATATGCGACCTAAACAATACATATTTAAATACGTTCGTGATATATCGGTAGACAGTCTGGTTTACTGTCAGCGAGGAGATGTTCCGGACCTTGACGCATAAGACACTATTTTGAAAACTGACTTTCAGAACTGTTAAGAACCATTGGTTATCCACTTTGATTATTTGAGTGATACTAAAAGTCGTATCTGCTTGGTGTGTTATTGTCCAAGACGTTTGGTTAGATAATGATTGTCGTGTTTCTTAGTTTGTCCTGTCAGTTATGTGAACATATAACATATCTGTTGTTGCTGTAAACACATTGCCTGATGACTTGGTGTCTTGAACAATGACAGGCAATCAACAATGATCTCTTTGGTCTACATTGCACAATGATGGTTTGCGGTTTGACTTGTTAGGTACTTGAGTATACAGTACAACCTCTCCATAACGACCCTCTCTTGAACAACAACCTCCCTGCAACAACAACATGGGTTTTCCCACTGCCTATTTTTACTATTAATTTCACATATCTAGAGCAACAGTCTCTCAACAAACAACAACAACATAATTTTGCTACTCACAAAGGGTGCTGCCTTGAAGAGGTTGCACTGTGGTTTCGTACGGTATCACACGATGTTCGCGCTAATATTGTTGTATTGTGGTTCAGTTTTATTAATGTTTACAAGTGGAGGAACAGGCTTCTTTGGGAGTATATGTCTTTAACACATTACACCATTGAACTGTTGTTGCCTCAAAGAGTTAATTGTATTTTTATCTTTCTAGAAGTAATTGTTCGCTTATGTTTGTGCGTAACAGCCATTCCATCTGTTCGTCTTAAAATTTGGGTATGAAGTGCTTTGGTCTTTTAGATGCTGATTTATATTAACTTAAGGGTCATGCGTTCTCTTAGCTTGTTTACGAATACTTGATATTGGTATAGAATGTTGATAGTAAAGTTCTTTCATAGAAGTTTTGTAATTGTTACCTGTAAATATATAATTCAAACGCTGTCGAAACCACAAAAAACACTTCATTCTTGCTAAGTTGTCTGTGAATTAATTGCTAGATGATGGATGGTGCTGTCTGGCTATCATACAACATCCTATGTTACTGTTATCAAAGGAGACTTGCGCTAAATATTATACTTGTTATTACAAATGACAAAAATGTGACGTTTCAAACAAGATTTGCATACGATTGTGTAACCAGATGCATTCGCGATTGCTATGCCAATTTCTGCGTCGGCTGAAGGACAGACAGGTATATAAATAAAGATCAGTATCAACGCATGTTAATCGTCAAAACAAATAGTCGTATTGTCAGAACTGGAAAAATCAAAGTTAAGCGTGATATGATACTCAGCTTAAATGAATGTTTAGTTCGGACAAGACGATATCAGCTGACAAGTCGAGGTAAAAATCAAACCATGACTGATGCATTGTACTGGCGTTTTCTGTAAGTAGGAGATTGCTGGTTCAGTTCGTCAATTGAAACAATAAATGTAATAACAGCATTAGAGATGATGTATCAGTATGCGGAAATAATCATTCTTTGTTAAGGAGGGAAATTCAAAACATTTTGATAATATAGTTCTAAGCATTAAAAATCACTGCACTAACAACTTATAGTTGAGTTATATATCTATGATGATTTAACAATCGATCATGCGTTGAATGTCGGTGATGATTTTTTATGTTGAATATCGAAGAAGAATTGAGCATGAGCATCGATGATGAATAGAATATCGATGATGAGTTTTATATCGATGATGAGAGTAAGATATCGATCATTAGTTAAATATCGATCATGCGATGAATATCGACCATGAGTTAGATATCGATGACAAGTTGATTATCGATGATGAGTTAAATGAATGTTTGAATGCGTGCAAAACATGCCGAGAACTCCACATAATGTAAACGCAGGCAAGATAAGATTTTCTAAAGTTCACAAAAACAATGACCGATGTTATCTGGGTATAATTCCTGTGTTGAACAGCCATGCAAAAGGTCTGAGAAAAATACGGACGTATGTCATTATCACTTTATAGGATCTGTTTTTTTTGTTTTTTTGTTTGTTTTTGTTTTATCATATCTGATTTTAGTAAAGAAATCAACAAAAACATCTGCAAGATAGCCACACGATGTACGCAGTTTTTTAGCAATAATGCAATTCCGTATTATCGTAAAACACTATCAACAGCATTGAATTACAAAACAAGCATTATTCAACACTGAGTTACAGAATCGTGTTTTGTCAATTACTTATTTTATGCAATATTTACTTTTTGCAGGTATATAAATGCAATTATACGTGAAAAGCGAACACAAAACGCATATCTTTCATCTGGGATCTCAGAAAAAAGTTATCATTTCAAAGCTTGGCTATTTGATTGCTAAAACATTATGGAGATAAACACTGAGAAATGATAATTCAAATTTCTGATAATTTTTTGATACTATGGTTCAAGAACAAGCCAAGGCCATCTACCCGCAGTACGTCCGTTTTGCTATTTTGGTAGGAAGTTTGTTGAAGATTAAGCAGGCCGTTAGATTACATACTGTTCCACTTGACTACCAACACTTGTGAACTGTACAATCGGTTCTTTCATAGAATGAATTGATTAAATTTCTACATTTTCATTCCTTTCTCGTGTGAAATATTTGAAAACACAATTATAAATTCATACAGAGAACACATGCAAAGTAGCAATCACTTAAGAAGATATATTTTTAGATCAATCATTTTTTCGTTTTTTATGCCCCCCCCCCCCCCCCGGCATTTGAAATGATACAAGGAAATAAAGTGCTACCTCTGTCCTTCCGTCTGTTCAAATTTTGGTTTCCGAGCGATAACTTAAACAATATTCCATGGATGGGTTTCATATTTTACATGAAGGTGTATAATAATGAAATACAGGTGATCTTAGATTTCCGTTAAAATCCAAACATTTTCATAGGAGTTATGGCCCCTTTTTACTTAGCTCTCAGTAGGGGCATTCGTGTCACCGGTGAAACGTTTTCAAGCTCCCCCTTTTTCAGGTTACCCCCCGGTAACTTAAAAACGTTTTCAGATTACCCCCGGAAATTTAAAAACGTTTTTAAGTTACCGGGAGGGGTACAATTAAAACGTTTTGAGATTACCCCCTCCGTTTTCAAATGCCCTACCCGGTAATCTGAAAAGTTTTCAGGTTCCCCCGGGGGCGCTTTGAAAACGTTTTCATAGTACCCCTGGGGCGCTTTGAAAACGTTTTCAGTTTACCCCGGGGTAATAATTTGAAAATTCATAATAAAAGAGAGCTTGCACACGAATAAGGAGATTACAATTTCAAACTCATAAATGCATACATGACTACAGTTATATGAGGCTATACACGCGGTCCTAATGATGAAATCATACGACGAAATTAAATGATGTCATATACATATACTAAGTCCATTCCTTCATTATGGAATCCTATGAGCGTTATTGCGCAAATACCAATGCAATCTTGAATCATTCTGACAAAAAATAGATACAAACAATTAATTATTGTTGGTTTTCTGAACACAAATAAGTGCATTTTTCGTTAATACACATGATTGTATTTGAATAGAGGCGCGTACTCTCCATGACCCTATTAGGATTCCATAGCTTCATATACTTATTGCGTATATTCAGTTTAGAAATACAGGAATTATATGTCAATAAACCATGTTGACTGTGAATCATTTAGTATGAATTATAACCTGAAATATAAACGTTTTCGCCACAAAGAATCAGCATAGGGAGGGGGACTATTAAAACGGGGGAGGGAGTTTGAAAACGTTACACTGGGATTCATTTCTAGTTTATTTTATAACATTCTTATGATTATATTGATAATTTTCTATGCTTATATTGATAATTTGCTATGCTTTTATTGATAAGAAGTAATATGGTGCACTGTGTTAGATAATAGACATATTTATCTAATACAATTCTTCATGACAATTGCTTAGACACCTGCTTAATATGAAAACAAGGTGCATTTCGATATATTCAAATCTAGCTTGTTTACTATTTCAAAGATTACTACACAGTGTTACAAATTATGTTAGACACTTAATGCATCAAAACAGCTTGCACAAACATGTTTCGTAAATTGAATTCAACTGTGTTAGTAATAGAAAATGCCCAGTTTGTGATGAAAAGATTATGTATTTACACCTTTTGTTAGAGGAAAAACTGCAAGTAACAATTACCACGTGAACTTTTTACAATTCAAACAAATTAAGTAAATTTTCTAAAAGTACGTATCTAAATCCGAACACAGGCAGATAAGAAATAATATTTTTTGTACGCCTTTGAACAATGTTGATTAGATTTGTTCTTTGTTTCAAAAATAAGAGACACGCAAGGTAAAACAGTTACTATTTCTGAGAAAAAGCTAAATAATATTTGTATCACCACATCAGATACGTAAATAAGCATGCGGCTTTAATCTTATGTAATATCAATATATACTATTTCATAGATCATAGAGAGGAATATTACCTATGTATCAACCATAGATTAGGATTGTAAATATAGACTTTAACACGTGCAAACTGCGTCATGCACGTGGAAATAATTTACGGTTTGCCCCAAAGCGTTCTGTTCTTAGTAATTCTATTAATTTATTTACCTGTTATTAAACGGACCACACCACAGTTATTGTCATTTTTTTCGTGCCCTAGAAAGAGGAGAGAGAAGATGTACAGGAGAACTGGGTATTTATATCCCTACTCTTTTACAATAGTTTTCTCTTCTTTTTTTCGTGCCCGATGTAAAGCACCGATACACTTCCCGGTCTATTCCTGTGATTTTCTAGACACAGTACTTGGCTTGGTAGTTGGGATGGGGACTCTAAAAAAGCGTCCCTGAGAAATTCGAAAGGCGGAGCAGAGAATCGAGCCCACGATAGTTCCATTTGTAGCCCAGCGTGTAACCACTCCACCACCTATCACCACACTGATAATGCAACAGATGCTAGTACATCGTTATATACGAGTAATGATCTCCATGCAGAGATAATAACATTGACCGATTCTAAGAAGGTCAGTGTTACATTGAAATGTCTGCAGATTTGTAGAGTCTGATCAGACATATCTAAATATGAACTAGGTTAATTAGATCTAGAGGTAATTAACCAACGGTCGATGTTTATAGTAATATGCCTCAAGTTTTCCTGCTTGTTAACACTATTACAAATTATCTTCCTGGAGGTAGAACAAATCCCCCAGAAGTGACTGAAGTCATGTTTATTTATACACGGATTCTAAGTCTAAAAATAGTTATACAACTAGCTTACTAGGTGACTCAGTTTTGGAAGGTATTACAATTTACGCGATTGTTTTCAGATTGTAAACTATCCGGGGAAAAAGTAATGGTAGATGCATCTTGGTTTTTAACATATCTTTTTGTGGTGTTGTTATCAATAGCATTCAATCAAAACTTTATGTTACATAAATTCTTTATCAATAAATGCCCCCGCTGGTTTTAAACCATCGATGATACTTCCTACAAATTGAAGTTTCGGCGTGGACTGATTTGATTTAAAGATTATTACGCATCTAACTTAGGAAGTGATGATACTTATTATTGCCCTTAAAGTTATCAGTTTGAGAGCTGGAAGATAAGCCATAGCATCAAATTTTCCAAGAAAAGAGCTTAGTACTGACATTTTGTAACATCGAATTTGTTTAAGTAATTCAAGTATATTATCTTGAACTTGCAGCGGAGTGATTTATGTGTCTGGGTAAAGATATGCTGTGTTTTTTTACTGATTTCATTAAAATCCTATCGATCAAGCCTTGACTTTACTTTTCACTTAATAAACGAACAAGATGGATGGGATCGTTTAGACCAAATTTTATCAATAATGCTTACTTACGTGTAGATCACTCAGGCGATCATTAGCTTCCCAGGCAAAAGTGTTTAGAAATATGATGTTGACAGACCATAGTATATTTAAAATAATACACTGATTGGATTTTGACAGAAAAAAATATAAAAAAGTACAAAAAGGATAAAACACTATACAAGACATGGGTTATTTTATACAAGACATGATACATGAGATGGAACACTTTATAAAAACACATGGAGATGGTCGGGAACTTTAAAACCAAAAAAGCGGAAACAGTACGTGGTCAAAGTTTTATTTGACGTTAATCTTGTAACAATGTTTTCTTTCTATTGGCATCCATTATAAGGCGATTTATTAATTTTCTGAAGTCTGTTTCGAGCACTCCTCTTATTACTGGTTGAGATAGATAAAATATCAGGCCTGCAATTATCACACTGTTATCGCTTTGTTCAAGCCATCCCACACAAGTAGAAGCGTATCAAGTCCGGTCAAATTAACAAATACTACATCTGTTCCTAACAGATATCAGAAACATGTAGGCATCTCTTTTACAATTCCATTCGTGAGAACAGTTATAATTAGTTCATCCAGCGTACCTTTCTCTTCTCTTTTCATTCAAAAGTAGATCATGTCCTAATTACGTTTTTAACTACCAAATTAAGTGGTTCAACAAATGTTTATGTCGAACAGATATATGAAGGAAAAATATAAGTAAATATTCATTATATTTCCCTTCGCAATTTTGGTTTAATGGTGGAAACTGCATGTGACACAGCAACGACCCACTAAGACATTGTTTAACAGGAATTCATCCATTGTGCATAAATGACGGCAATATTGAATGATAAAAATCTAGTCCGGTTGTCCTCACTATGTTACTTGCACTGTTTATTTTTCTTTTGTGAAAAGATCTTTTTAAATTGTATGCTGCTCATTTAAAGACTGTATTTGTTACTTTAGATAAAACAATCTTTAAATCTCATTTGATACTTCAAAAATAGAACTATTTTTTCGATTGCCACCATTTTTTTATTTATCTGAAAATCAATTTCAGCTCAAGTTTTGTCAGATCTTTGCAAAAAAACCATCAAAACTATTTAACTCTGATAAGAAAACATAACTGTTCCGGCTGATCTAACTGTTATCTGCATCTGCTGTTTTCTTTTCCGATTCTTTCGCTATTCAGTAAAAAAGGGGCGAAGAAAGCGCCTCAGCACCTAGAGATAAATGATTATAATGAGATAGAAACAAACATATGTATAGTTATATACCTGTTCTACAGGGAGGGTGGGAATTAATTAGTAGTTAATTTAGTGGTACTTCCTTCGTGACGTTTGTCTTCTTTGTTCATAAAAATATGCACGAAAGGAGCATTGCTGATACATAAATGTATATAATTAAATTTGATAAGAATTTCTTCATTTTCATCTATAAGTTCATTGTATGGTTTTAAGTCGTCAATGCTGAAAACAGAAATATTTAGTTAAATTAAGAGAAATAGTGCACTAATAGTACAACGGGTACTTGAAGTAACAGTTTAAGCGTCAAACTCCTGTCTAAAAGCGTTTGTGCTTTAAATTAATTTGTCTAATAGAATATTAATGTTTTCATTACCTGTTGTTAAGTTGTTCATTAGCTCATGACACATGACAGTCAATGTTTATACACAAAACTGATAATAATATGAACTTATGAACCCATGTTGTTTACTCTTATGATTTCCAAAACAAACCGATTTGTTTGTCATGTTGCAGTGATCAGAAATAACCTTGAATTGTGGTATATTCGTAGGCCGACTTTTGATGAGCATTTGAACATGAACCTGATATTCCGGGAAGATTACATCTACGAGACATAAATCTTGTTAACAGTGTTTTTGAGTAATTAGTTTTGTTTATTTTATACAACCATGATTTCCACACGTGCTTGTTCTTAAACGTCAAGAGAATCGTGTTGGTACCAACCTGACAGTGTAAACCTTGACCCAAGCACCAGCCAAAAAGATACAACTTTTTGATAAGCATAGATATATTCCTTGGCAATTAATTGGCTTCTACTTTAAATACGTCTTCATAACCTAAGTTCAATAGGTTAGACTCTCCGGAACAGGTTAATTATAGATACTAGCAATGTTTTCTTTCGTGAAGACAAGGTTACCGTCAGTAAAAATATTAATTTACACCTTTGATGAGCGGTGATTTAACGCATGTCATTGCTTTGAAAACTGTCATTCTCCAAATAAATGTTCATAGTAATTCAAAAGTAATCTAAATATTCTATATCTGAATATAAAAATGTCCCTTTACTGATTTTTCATTTCTGAGTTTACCTCTTCTAAAGACATACTAGTATTTGGTACAGTTGTTGCAAAAGTAGCAGAAGATCTTAATTATACACAACCGTTCAAAATCATTACTTGCTTTCAAATATGGTTTTTAATGGAACTATGTGTGTACAATGGGTACATCCTTTGTTTGTATTCCCCCAACTACTTGATGGTGCCACTGCGTCCTTTATTCGAAGTTCGAAATCAGTGTATGTGGCATTTCTTGGAAATCTTCCTTGGTGTATTTTAGTTTAGTTCGGATGTGTACTGACTAACGTTGTGTTTTTGTCTACTAACAAATAAATAAATTCAAATGGTACTTACAATCGTCAGTGCATATGTGCATGCCAGTCATTGATGCCAACAAGTTGGGAATCCATGAACTTAATCTCATGACTAGTTTGTCAGTGTCAATTTCTCATGATATCTTTTTTTGAACTCGGATATATTTTTAGGTTTACGCAGTTTTTAGATTAGACGAATCCTCAAATGCCTGCCAAAATATTTTTCTTTTTTTCTAACATTGATAAAGTATTTCCAGGGATAGAATTATTAGACTTTTTTCTCTTGTAACCTAATGACCTTTCACTGGAGGTATGAGTCATTGATTTATCTACAGATGTTATAAGGCGGGTTCCTTTTTGGTGGAAAGGTAACAATATACATGTATTTGTACTGTCGGTGCCAGCCAATATTTTAAGTTCGAGGCTTTTGAACTTTATCAAAATGAAGGATGTTTAGATTTAATGTTTTCCGTAAAACTGCATTTTGTTCCGATTCTTTCAAAAACGAAAGCTTGCCCTCTTTATCAACTTGTGAAATTATATCATGTATCTATGAATATGTATTCTTTTATTTTAGCTATGTGATGATTTAATGTACATTTTTATTGAGGGACGAGTATAAGATTCTAGAAATACTGATATTTTATCTTCAGTTGTATAATGTCAGAAAATGTTTCCTTTCAGACTCATTATAACAATGGGGAATGTATCATACGACAGGGAGCAAGAGGGGACACATTCTATATTATCTCAAAGGGGAAGGTACGTATTTCTTTTTGTCAGTCATCTCGGACATTGTAATTATTATTGATATAAGATTACTTGTGTTAGGTGTTGCAGTTTGTTCGGAGTTCTTATTAAATCTAAATAATGATATTTTTCCATGACAAAAAAACGACCTTCAGTTGTTTAGTTCTTTGTTTTCAAAACATTTTGTCGGATTGTACTAACCAAAAAGGTGTACACTGTAACAATACTGGAACGACAGTGTGTTAATTACTTGGCGCTTGTTCCAAGATCTGTTACCAGGAGGTCGATAACATTTGTAAACTCTGAATGATCTAATACGTACTAAATTAGCTTACAGAAAGCTATTTTTATGGCAAGTTCTGTCAAAACTCTAAGCAAGCAATATGTATTTTCCTTTTGTCTGTCGACACAACGATAAATTTAGTATTACTGTCTGACTACCAAATGAATTACAAAAATGACTTCTCCCTTAATCTTTCATTGCTATACTATGGCAACATTGGAAACTAGTTTCTGCGTAATAATTTACGACAGAATTTCTAATTATTATGCTCTGTTATGTATTAATATAATTTACATTTCTTTGATCTGTTGTCAACATGGTATGGGGAAAGAATATTTGCTCTGCCATTTACTTTTTAGCTCACCTGATTCATCAGGTGAGCTTTTAGGATCGGTGAATGTCCGGCGTCCGTCCACATTTAGTTTGTTTACACTCTAGCAACCGCAGCTCTTTACGAATCTTGATTAAACTTGCTCACAATGTATATGGCCACAATGTCTCGGCTAAGTTCGATTATGGGGAAAATCTGATAATAACTTCTAGAGTTATGGGCCCTTGAATTACAAAATTTGCTATATTTAGCTTGTTTACACTCTAGCGCCTTCATTTATTCACCAATCCTGATAATATTTTCAGTAAATGTGTATAACCAAAAGATCTTGGATATGTTTGATTATGGGCAATATTAGACCCAAACTTCAAGAGTTATGGGCCCTTGATTTTAAAAAATTGCTATATTTTAGCTTGTTTACACACTAGCGCCTTCATTTATACACCGATCCTAATAATATTTTCAGTAAATAAGTATAACCAAAAGATATTGAACAAGTTCGATTATGGGCGGAATCGGACCACATGTTCAAGAGTTATGCGCCCTTGACTTAGCAAATTTGCTATATTTTAGCTTGTTTACACTCTAGCGCCTTCATTTATTCACCGATCCTAATTATATTTACAATTAATGTGTATGACCTTATGGTTTTGGACAAGTTAAGTTATGGGTGGAATCGGACCACAACTTCAAGAGTTATGGGCCCTTGGATTTGAAAATTTGCTACATGTTAGCTTGTTTAACAGTATTATACCTTCATTGTTGGTTTTGATCTCAAAAATCTACGTAAAAATGAGTTTTACGAGATGGAAACTATATTACCTGGTCATTGATTATTGGCCTTTGTTCTCAGGTGAGCGATAAAGGGCCAATGTGGCCCTCTTGTTTTGATAGTAACAATGTAAGGATTTGGTGCAATATCTCTCATGACGTCGTAAAGAAACGTAGCCTGGAGCAAAGCTCTTCTATAGCAATTACGTGTAATTTTAATGACACGATTAGACTAATGCATATGCTTATAACCTTACATTAGATATATCCAGAACTCAACCAGTCATGCTATCAATCGGATTTTCATATAATTTTGACTATTCCCTTCCAATTAACATTACCCAAATTATTTTAAAAATATTCAATACGATGTATGTTAAGTGTAACAATGCAAATTATTTATTTTCCATTAAACAAATAACAAAAATATTGCAAGAAGCCAACAACACAAAGGTGGGGAACACACAATGGCTACCAGCCATGAAATTGCGTTCCCATTCCATTATTAAAGAGTTCAAACGACTTTTTATACATTTTAGGTCAGCTTTCTTCTTTGTCTAATAATTCTACCAACAATCGTGGTCTCATTGAACAAATGTTGTTAGTTTCTTTTATATCTAATTAATCTTAACCTTTTTTTTAGGTAAAAGTTACAAAGAAGACATCAAAAGGTTCCGAGGACCAAGCTTTACGATTTCTTCAAAGAGGCGAATTCTTTGGGGAAAGAGCTTTACAAGGGTATTATATTAGTTATATATAGCTAAAAATTGTTTATTCATAAAAGGTTGAACGTTCGATGGATCGGGCGATCGGCCATTCGGTCAATAGACAAGATGATTTACTAAACCATTAATTGATTGAAATAACTTTATTCAACTCCAAATCATATCGCAAACCTCAATACAAAGTACCTGATAATAAAGTGAATTGGTTATTGCAGAAAAGCACAAGTTCACATGACGATGGCTCACCCCACAAATAAAAAATAATTATATTACATAAACACCAAAATTTCAAAAGTAAAAGGCTTTCATATTTCTAAATATTTTGAGTGTCATGAAACCTCAATTATACGAATCCCAAATACATGTAGTGTCTTTTAAAGAGGGACGGGTGTTCGTCTACAATATTGTTGAATAGGAATAAATGAGATACCATCTAAACGAACATATCGTTATTTCATTTATTTATTCTTACCATACGTACAATGTTAATGTTATGTTTTGCATTATTCTGTTGTTTGTTAGTCTCATGCTGATATATTCAGAGATGGTGTTTATTTTTTGCGGAACGATTAATAATAATAAGTATACAATTATACTCAAGGACTTGTTCTGTGATATGCTTAATCATTGAGAGGAAGTGTTTACACTAAGAAAATAAGGTTAGTTTAGTCACGATTAATTACCGAACTAAATGTGCTCGTATTGGCTGGAATTCTTTATATAAATATACTGAATTAACATATTCCTATATGAGATTATTAATGTATTGTATTTTCATGCTCATAAGGAGAGCCTGTTTAAAGCATGCAATCTATGACTTTCAGTGAAGACATAAGAACCGCCAACATCATAGCAGACGACCCTGATGGTGTCGATTGTCTTGTACTAGACAGAGAGTAAGTATAAATTTATCATTTTGAATGTTATGTCTACTTAATCTCATGACTTCTACATGCTTGTTGTTTCATGCCTTGTTTGTATGTACAGTGTTAGATGGATAATCGTCTGTGACTCGTTAGGTTTATTTTTTATATGAGCCTTGTCTGAATGTGCTTCTTTGTTTATGCTTGTATATGTCTGGTTAGGCTTTTGTCTGAATGTGCTTCTTTTTTATGCTTGCATTATATCTGGTTAGGCTTTTGTCTGAATGTGTTTCTTTGTTTATGCTTGTATATGTCTGGTTAGACTTTTGTCTGAATGTGCTTCTTTGTTTATGCTTGCATATGTCTGGTTAGACTTTTGTCTGAATGTGCTTCTTTGTTTATGCTTGTATATGTCTGGTTAGACTTTTGTCTGAATGTGCTTCTTTGTTTATGCTTGCATATGTCTGGTTAGGCTTTTGTCTGAATGCGCTTCTTTGTTTATGCTTGCATATGTCTGGTTAGACTTTTGTCTGAATGTGCTTCGTTATTCGTCCTTTGTTTGGTTTATGCTTCTATGTGCTTTGTTTGGTAATGTTTGTTTTCTTGTCTGTTTGTATGTGCCTTGTTTGTATGTACATGGAACCGATCAATATAAATAGGTGTCAATGCTAGGCTATAAATCATGTGTTATAGTGTAAATACCAACGTAATAGGATGTCTTTGATGAACCACCCTGAAGATGTAATCAGCATTGTGTTAATGTACGAGACATATGTTGCCGCCTTCTGTTGTCTCTATTATTCTCTTTAACTATATTTTCTGTCGTAATTGTATTTCTCATTTTACGGGTTGTTAGCATTTGATATGGCGTATTACGAGGTCGTTAACAGTCATTCTATTTGATTTGGTAGTAAAACAAGTAAATCCGATCTTGATTCGTATGAACATAAAGTAATATTCGCCTGTGGATTATGTTCTAATGCATGTTTACGTCTTGCAGGTCTTACACCCAACTAATCAGTAATTTGGACGACTTACAGAGAAGTTATGAAGATGAAGAAATCGTTAACAAGTAAATAACTATCACATCTATTAGATTCTTTGTAATATATCATCCACAATATTGACTGTCTGTTTTACTTCTTTGGAGAAATCGCTATGCAATATAACAAAACTAGTAGATATTGAAGCTGAAAATGAAGACGTGTCAAATAATAAAAAAAAATTATATGTCTGTCAAAGCTGCGTTCCATGGTCAGCAGCAATAGAGAACATATATTACGATATTTTTTCTATCCTACTTATACAAGGGGCTTTCCAAAAGTTCGTGTACAATGTTAACAAGAGTGCCAGGTCACAGAATAAAACCGTCAAAATTCTTTTTTCAATACGTCCATAGACATAACTCAGAAGTACCTGAGCCGATTGGGCTGTTTATCGAACATGACCGAGAGCTCATGGGCATAATCATTGTTGTGGACGCCGCCCGTACGCCCGCCTACCCGCCGTGGGTGTTCCTATAATACGGCCCGTTTTTTAAACGGGCGTATCATAAGATGAATATTTCGCTAACTGATATTTCTGATATCTAATACATGCAGATTTTCGTTCAATATGAATTGAAATACACAATTTCATAGAGATAAAATGAAAAGTATATAGTCATGCTGTAAACAACAAAGAACACAATATCTGCTGACTTGTGGCAATTCCCAATAATGTTTTGCGTCATTCAAAGTACTTGTATTTACTATGAATTTGAATTGTTGTGTTTCAGTGTTGCTGCAGAGTTTGCTAAATTAAAACTAGGAGATCTCAGTATCGTTACAACACTGGGTGTAGGAGGGTTTGGTCGTGTAGAACTGGTAAGTTGTGTCATCACATACGCCAATCGTAACTACTCGGGTATTTCCGTAACTGAGAAATACGCCTCCTACATACGTGTAGGGTTACAAATTTTGGTAATGCGGTGTCGGTCACTACTTTTCAAACGCTAGGTGCTCTTTTTTTCAAGAGTTATTTTCAGAATTACAGACTTTCAAACGTGTTTATCGTTTGCTATATTGATAAAATAGGCATCCGTTCCCATTAAAAAAGAAACAGGTTGTTTCCATAATGGGATTCCCAAAATGGAAAGTAGCCCGCGAACAACGAAAACAAAATGGCGGCCTGCCTATTATGTCCGAGGCACTTTCTTAAGACAAATGCCGAGGAGTTCCGATTGCCAATACGCTTTAGAATCAGTGTTGTGTGTTGTATACTCCCATCTGCGCTACGGTTTTAAGACGATCAATGTTTTCAGATGTGGTTTGCAATAAATAATCTCTTGATTACCATTTGATTAGAATAATAATGATATTGTCCAGCAGTTCCTTAACCTTTATTCACCAATGTCTACATGTACAATGTAATTATTAATCTATCTGTTGGCTCTATCATAATCACACCGTTCTCAGACATTGTTTTGCTATATCTGTAATTCTTTGTTCACTGGACGCCAACGAAACGGCAAAAAATATCATAACATGATATTAGGGCGTCATTTACTGCCGAAAATAATTTACAAACATATGTTGTAATTGCATTTTACTTCGATTGGTAAGTATGCATGCTGATCTTAAGTAAGGTCTACAATATCGATAAACAATATCTACTGCTTCAGAAATATTCTAAAATGCGAATGATGGTTATAGTTTTCGTACAGAAAGTTCATTCGTCGGGCATTCACATTTTCACAAGGGTTTAGATTGTAAAACTTGTCTGAACTATTAAGTACTCAAGCTCGGAAACTCCTTGTAATGACGAATATTCTATATATTAATTCAAACACAAAACGAATTAATGCGTAATTAATGGATTTCTTGTTGATTGAACCTGGTATAGTTTCACATATGCTTGATATTAAAATCGTGTAACGAAAACAGTGCAATAAGTCATGCCAACGAATATGAAACAATTACCCCTGAAAAGGTTCAAAAGTATTCATGTATTTTGCAAGAACATTAGGAGTTAAAAGGTGTCTTAAATATTTGATACGTTCTGATTAAAGTCCCATTAGCTTTTTACTATGAAAAATATGCAAAAAAAAGTAATTGCTGATATTATTCCAAGATAATTATTACCGACGAAACGAGCCCCTTTTCTTCCAAAAACACTCATTTCGCTGTGATTTTTGCTTTTGTAAACTAGAAGTATATAGAGCCCGTGACGTCACTTTATGGCGTTATACATAGCATGACTGCGGGCAAACACACCTGTTTTATTTTTTTTCAATGACATTGAAAAAATACGATAGTGGTTTCGGAAACATTTTTTCTTGCTGTGAAGTATGCACGGTAGGAAAACACACCGGATTCTTCTGTTATAGGACAAACAGAAACTATTACGACCGATACATTTATAAGCTTATGGGACTTTAATAAACCAATGATGATCAAACTATCGGATCTCTCTCTCTCTCTCTCTCTCTCTACATTGTTTTATCAAATGAACTCTCTCTCTACATTGTTTTATCACTGATAGACGTACAGGGAATGCTGACTTACTGTACTGAATCTATAAATAGCTGAAGCAGACGATAGGTTTAAACCATATAAATTCCTCCCTCTAATTCAAATTTGAATTTCTGTTATAATTTTTTTAACCTAAATCTTCATACATTATGAAGTTTCTTATATAGACTGATAAAAGAATCATCTTGCTTCATTCAGATTTTTTTCAGTGATTAAAAACACCATTTAGTATCAAATATTTTAAAAAATCTCTCCCTGAGCTGAAATAGTTAAATAATCAAGGGAAACCACCCTCAAGCCATTACCTCCCTTTTATACTCATGTTTGGATTTAACTTAATGATTCTATAAGCTGGCCTCATAACCTAGATACCACTGCAGTGTGAGTCATGGCTCGAATTGTTATGGTTAAGCATTAACTGATGCAAACAGCGAACAACGCATGTTGCATGCTTACGTCATATGCAGCAAGTTTGTGCTGAAAGAAAGCACACAGCTGCCGTCCGTCATTGACTAATACAATGAACATTTCATTGCTAAGTTCCTACACTTGTAAATATGTACTAAAAATTTAAAACGAGATAATTATAATGAATTTAATGTTGAATTCTTTAAATTGCGAACATTTGTGGTGATGCAGCCAATTTCAATATATTTAAACTGGCGTAAGACAATAACGAAAGCAAATGTTTATCAAAGAGAAGAAATAGTATACCACATGAATATCTTGTTGCCAATAAACATGAGTAGCTACTTGTTTTGTTTAGAGTACTGGTTTCCTGTATATAACGCCTGTAACAACGTTTCATATGCTATTTGTAAAACAATACTACAAAACATACTCTTTTGAATCACTTTATGCTAACAAAATATTTACAGTCCCTTGGCAATTCTCCAGACCATTCAGTCACTAAATAACTTTTTGTTTGAACAAGACCTGAGTGTTAGTTTTAAAATGCGATAACTTTCCCACAAAAATAAAAGATAGTAAGTGAAATTTCAAAGCATCTCTTTACGATGTCGTTAATGTTCGCAATCGATGAAAATGATCGGTTTACACAAAACATTCACCAAAAGAAAATTATCTCCAAAGATACAAAATTTACCCAAACACGCAAATCATGCAAAAATAACATGACCACACATTAATCATGAAATTCTTCCTGCAATTTCAATTACTGGTTACCAGCATTTATAAAAACTGGAATAAGATCGGAGGACTGACTACATTCATATGTTGCACGTACCAATACGGATGTCTACTTGTCAATAAATTCAGCCAACTTGAATACTTAGTATTGCCAATAATTTGTTTTACGTAACCTTTTACTATTTTCAAATTCAAAGGGCATCCTATCAAAAAGTGAAATTCATCCTCTAGACTATTACATAATTGACCATATACTAGTACATGTTATATGATCTTGTTCTTTGCGCTAGCTCGTTTTTATAAAATATTGTGGTTTTAAAGTAGAACTACAAGGAAAGGAATAGATGTGGATATTTATAGAAAGCTGAACAAGGAATCGGCGATAAGAAAACAAAACGAAGCTACAACTGATCATGAAGAATCAAATTTTGTATTTCCAGGTACAAATCAACAATGATGACAGTCGAACGTTCGCTTTGAAGATTATGAGAAAACATCATATTGTGGAGACGAGGCAACAAGAACATATAATGAATGAGAAGAAAATTATGTCAGAATCTAGAACAGATTTTATAGTTCGGTAAGTTTTGTTTTTAATAATTGATAAAACTATCCAAATCTTGTAACTTGAAGGTACTAATTAATATGATCTCTATAATAGACATACTCATACTAGACATACTATGATATTTAAGACAATTTATTTATCAACATTTGTCAATGCCTGGTAAACATATTCGTCCTGGTATAATTCTGATTCTACTTTCACATATTGACATAGGGAGTAAAGGCGGTAAACATTCTACTTTGATAACTCTATATGTTTGTATACTTAACCATAGGCATTCGATTCCGTGATTTTTATACGTTTACAGACGTTATTTTTCAATTTCACTCATCAAACAACGCAAATCTGTCGAAAAGATGGCGACTGCACTACCTTGATGGTTTTATACACTCAATAAAGGAAAAAATTGAACATTTTTCTTTCGACAGATTTGCGTTGTTTGATGAGTGAAATTGAAAAGTAACATCTATAAACGTATAAAAATCTCGGAATCGAGTGCCTATGTGCTTAACAGTAAAGATGATGCTATTTGTTTAATAAAATATATTTTTATAGATAAATGTCATCTTACACTACAGATTACACCGCACATTTAAAGATAGAAAATACCTTTACATGATGATGGAGGTGTGTTTAGGTGGAGAACTGTGGACAGTTCTTAGAGACAAGTAAGTAATGACATCATTTATTGTACCAACATACATACACCATTATCAACAACGGTGATGACTTCTGTCTTTTTTTATACATTTTAAATTTCTTTAAAATATGTAGCATATCCCCATTTATTGAGTTTAAACTTTTAAAAGTATGTATAAGTTAAGCTCATACTTAAGGTAAATTCAAAATTATATTCTCTAAATCGGGCGGACAGACTCTACATCTTATAAGTTTCCATGAGTAAAAACATATTTTAAAGACTCGGCTTATTCTCCCTTTAAATTTGCTTTGAAGTCTCTGAGAGTAACCCATTTTTTCACGATTAGAGAAGAAAGAACATTCTTCTCAATGAAAATTTGTTTTAAAAAGATGCGATAACACAGTGTCAACCTAATTTGATGATCAAAAATATAAATCGTCATGCAATATTTTTTCTTTGAATTTTCAACAAGGGCAACAACTCCCGAAGAAATTAAAAACAATTAATGTCCGAGGTATCTTATCATAGAAATAATGACAATTAGGCTATATTTTTTTGTAATATTAAAGCCCTATTAGCATTTTGGACGATGAAATTAAAGTAGGTCTTATTTTACCTGGAAGGATATCTTATCAGTGAAAATGACTTTTACTTGCAATAAAAACATTCCGAAATTTTCCTTTTTTAATCACAAAGTACAAATAGAAATATAGCACAGTATATTTTTCAATGATATTGCAAAAAAATAGGAAAAAGCGTCTGACAACATTTCTATGAGATATCGCTAAAGAAAGGCATTTTGTAAAATATGTTTTAGAGCAAATACAATATATTTCTTATATTTTACTATTCAATTACATCTATTGTTCTGTATTACTAAATTCAAAAGGCTAATGGGGCTTTAACATGTTTGTATAACATTGAGCAGAATTAGGCATGTAATAATTTAACTCATATATTGAAGTATGAAGTTGTTTAGTGTAACAACATCATAGACTTCAGTGATCTGATGTAAAAATACGAATCTTTCATCAGATAGATTTGGTATCCTAAGTGTCTGTAATGGTACATATAGCTTTCATTTGATAATAGTTTCTGACTCTCGTCCATAAACACAAATTCATGTCAAGAAAACCTCCTGAATTGTTTACAAAAAATAACCTGTCCTCGACTTTTCCTGTAATGAGTTATAGGTAAAAGTTTATTTATACAACATTTATTGCAGTATAATTCAATGTTATGCAGAATATTTATATGTACCTGATAACGTTTACTTAATTATAGCTTAATGACAACATAATGAATTTCGTTCATTTTCATCAGAAAACATTATTTTCTAAATTGTTTGTGTGGGTATATTACGATGACTAAAGCCACCTCGTAAATTAAGATTTAAAAAAAAACACCCCATGAATTTAGATGACTAAAATCAACCCATAAATTCTTACGAGGGGTGTATAAACTATTTCCGAACAATGCTAATTTTGTTATGAACAATGATTGCGCCATTTCAAGGTTTATGTAGATGGCCTTATATTACACACTGAAGTTCGATTGAACTAATCCCGCTGAGTATAACAAAAATCTCACAACATTTTTAATGTTATTAGAAGAAGCCATCAAAATTTTGTCTCAAATATGAATTATGATTAGAACTGTTTTCTTTTACCATCTATCAAAAATGTGCATCAACTTCTCAATTACAAATGGACATAATCACAACTCACTCTTTGTTCTACTAAAACACAAATTGATATAAAAAAGTAAATAGTTTAGACGGTTTAGACAGTTTATTTTGAAACAAAACCGGCAGGTCATAGACACATGCGGTCACATATTTACAATTATTGAAATGTCAACAAGTACAAAAGAAAAGCATGAAAACAATGTATGTGTATACAATCCATAAATACATACAATAAACGTAAAGTGTAATATCAACATTTACAAATATATAATGATATAATATTTCACTTTATTGCATATACTGTAACAATTTTAATCAAATTTTACATTATCAATTGAGGCACTGAAATAACTAAAATCAAAATAAGCTCAAAGTAATGAATAAAACTTATGAAAAATGAAAATTGTTTCTTATTTAAAAATAAGCAATAAAGTCTCAGGTCAAAAATGTTTGTTTCTGGTTAAATGCTCAGTACAAATAGGGTAGGTAAACATTAGATTTTCCGTTCATCGGGCTAATAAAAGACAAAGGCCGCAGGGGGATTATGGTAGGTCGGGTAACCAGAAACGAATGCTTTTTTTCGCCAAAGGGGGAAAGATGGGTCTTTAAAAAATATTTTTTACACAGAGAAGAAAAAGGAAAAAAATAATAATTCATGTTCTTTTCAGCAAAGAAGGATACTAATTTAACACATCTGAGCAAATAAGTTGAGCCTAGTAATCATCATTCTAAAGTCCACGGAAATTGCCATACATCGTTGGTGAAATTCTTAATAAAATTATTTCCGCTTATTGAATGAATTCATAAATTTCCGTATAAATGGGATAGAATTATGTGACATTTTTTTTCTTTTAAGGTAATAATGGGTTAAATTATGGTGTTTTATGTGGAATTTATTACAATTTTACCATCACGTGTCCGTTACTTCTGCTTATGATCAGACATGCACTGTATGAAGACGTAACCAAACTTTAAATCTTTCTGTTTACCAGAGGATCGTTTGATGACATGACAACGAGATTTTACACGGGTTGTGTTTTAGAAGCTTTCACGTATTTACACAGTAAAGGTGTCGTCTACAGAGATTTAAAACCAGAAAATTTACTTCTGGATTCACACGGGTATTGTAAACTGGTAGGTTTAATATATATGTTTATCAACTTTGTGTTTCGAGGGTTCAACGCAACAGTGTCGTAACTCATACTGAAATAATAACAAGTTATGACAGTGTTGCGCTGAGCCCTCGATTTCAGTTTTACCTGAATTGATAGTGAAACAATATTTTAGTTATTCAATACAAATAATGATGCTTAGGCATAAAAAGACATGTGTTTGTTACTGGTACAATAAAAATGAAGATAGCACAGGTAAGTCAGGGGTTGTCGGAACTTGAAGGCGAGTGGAAAGGTAAGATAAGTGAGAACGTGTGTGTACTGTTCCTCGGGCTAAATAAAATGTCGAGGGTCGCTGGGAAAAATTTGGGTAGGATGGATAACCAGAAACAATAATTTTTTAGACCTTGTTTTTTGATAGTTTTATCTAACTTAAATTTGTTCTTGAACCATGAAAGTATTAAAAAGCAATACACAATATTTCCTTCATATTCAGGTAGATTTCGGGTTCGCCAAGAAAGTTGGTTTAGGTAGGAAGACTTGGACATTTTGTGGCACACCAGAGTATGTGGCCCCGGAAGTTATATTAAACAAGGGCCATGACATCACAGCAGACTACTGGTCCCTAGGCATATTAATGTTTGAGCTACTTACTGGAAGGTAAGTTGTACTTCAATAAATTAACAGAGCCTCCAACGTTACTTACATTACAATATCAATTTTTTTCTCATTTGTCTATGTATTACATCGTCAATGGTGCTTCGCTTTATTATATTATAATGCTGTAATGCATTTAAAAGATACAATCTCTCTTGAGCAGCCCTCTCTTGAGCAAAAACCTCCGTAAAGCAACAGCATGATTTTTCCCACTGTACGGTTCAAATATCAATTTAATCTCTCTAGAGCAAAAACCTCTCAACAACAGAAACAACATATTTTGCTAATCCCACAGGGTGTTGCTTTGCACTGTTCAACTCTAATATATATCATGATATACAAATAAATATTTTTTTATGTATTTTCAGTCCACCATTTTCAGGACAGGACCCTATGAAGACCTACAATATAATACTTAAGGGTATTGATACCATAGAATTCCCAAGGAAAATCACCAAAAATGCCACAAACCTCATTAAGAAATTATGCAGGTAGATATTTGCTAAAAAGTATCCAAAACATACGATTTTCCAAAAAGAAATAATTTACTTCAAGTCCAGGGTTTCTGTGTTACATAAATATATATAGTCACAATGTTCATTTTATTTATACTCTTTGTCCAATGAATGAATTTAAATGGAAAACAGTCAAATCTAGAGGTCAGCCTTGGGAAAGACCCGAATTGTGGCTTTGGCTGACAGGTGGTTTTTATTCAGGTATAATAATTTTGTTCTGAATGATTAATGACGTTCTTTAGAAGAATGGCTTTTATTCACATGGTGGCCTTTATTCAGAGGTAGCCGCTAACACAGATTTGGCTGTAATTTACTGACCCTTTTCAATATCAGAATCAGATGGTTAGATGTTTATTCATACATATATATTTTCGTATTTTTTCAGAGATATTCCCACAGAACGTCTTGGTTTTGGACGTGGTGGGATACGAGAGATCCAGAAACATAAATGGTTTGAAGGTTTTAACTGGGAGGGTTTAAGAAAGCACAGCCTTGCATCCCCGATACAGCCAAAGGTAAACTTTGCCTTAAAATAACTATATTAACAAAACTGATATAAATCCTCTTACAATAATAGTCATTAGTGTTTGCCCTATTTTTCCAGCCAATCATCTGCCGAGATTATTTGAATTTTGTACCGATTAATTTCATGAAGACGACTGTCTGGGTTCTTCGGCAGATAAGGTCTGACCTATTTCTATTGAGAGTTAGATGGCAAAAATAGGGCAAAAACTTAAGTTGGTCGCTAACGCTCGCTCCCTTAGCGTTTTCTAATTTCACGTAGAATAGTCATTTTAGACACTGACCATTACAAAAACCATCTATACAAACTAAGGCGCACTAAGTATACATGTTTCTGGTTACCCGACAAACCTTTATTTCACCCCACTTACCCTAGACTTTTTAATCATTTTTGGAACCTCTCCTTGAGTACTTTCAGTACTTAGATTTACCTTTCCACATCCTTTCATTAAAACTCCTACTTTTATAAGCTTGTAATCAGAAACAAACTTTTTTCTTAACTCTAATGAGACACAAAATATTTGCTTTTTCGTATATTTTTCAACCTATATGTATAGACAAATCATGAAGTAGATCTAGAGCTATATCAAAAAACTCTACAAAACATAATTATCGAACCACTACATATACATGTTTGTACTTTTGTCTTAGAGTAAGATTATAATTATGTTGTTTATCATGTTACAATAGTAAACAAAAAATTTGATCAAGAGAAATTATAGAAACCTCGCCTGGGACAATATTTTGTGAGTGGTAAGGACTTCCACTTACTTTATTTGATACTTTACAGATCACGCGTATAATGACATTCTGTTATCCAAACAGCAGATAGATCTATGTTTTAATTGTTCTGTCCAGGTCTTTGGTGTTGTGTATTTATAAAATATTCAAAAGTCTAGGCGACAGATTATGAAAGTTGATTCTTTCTTAATTCTTTCAGATCAAAAGTACAGTAGATACGTCAAACTTTGATGATTATCCTGAAGATGAAGAATCTCCGCCACCGGACGATCTGACTGGCTGGGATCGTGATTTTTGAATATTGTGAAATATGACGTCATTATGACGTCACTCAAAATGCTATGACGCGTTTGTACAGGCGGATTGAGGAATGCTGTATTTGAGCGTTGTCATGCCAACTATCATTCAAATTTGGAGAGTTTGAATATTATTGAGGGCTTTTAAAGGACGAAGTTTAAATGGACTTTCGTTTGTTATTTGTGATAAAAAAAACTCCGTATGGAATATTCTTACTTCAGGTATCTTCTGACACGGGAGCCATAAAATATAAAATGTGCTTCCCAGTTACAGATATCAGCAAAAAATGTGATTTTGGGGATCATAATGAGTTATAAGTGTATGTGCTACTTGACTATTTTGTGATTGTGTAATTATCAGAAATGTCGTTTCTAAATGTCCATAAACAAACATAACGTCGTATGTAAACATTACTTTTTTGTGGCATCCGTTACGATATAAGTGACTTTCTTATGTACACAAGAGGACATTGCCTCTTACAGTGTTTTAGGATATTTCATAAATTATTAAACATGTACCGTACAAGATGTGTTTGTACAGATTTACTTATTCTATTGTTTTTAGAATAACTTTGATGGTTGTTGATAGAATCCATCTTCTCTTGATACAAGTGTAGAATATATTCAAGTGTTTGGAAATATTCTAAAACTCATATCATTTTACTTCAAGCAGTGCCTTAGAAATTATTATCTACCAACTGATTAAAACGGTAAAACAACGAACCTGCCATAAAGTGAAGTGTCTTATTATCTCCTGTACAAATTACAAACTATTGTTTATATTCATTTGTGATCGTTTTGTCTTGATAGATAGATGTTTTGTTTTTGTATAATAAATAAAGATGACTTGAAATATAAGATTTACATTTGAAATTCTAGTAGATTTACCTCGATTTCTCATGTAAAATCATGTTTTGCGTATCTTGTTGCTACGATCAAACCTTGGTTGCTTGCCGGAAGAGAACTTAACTTCACTGAGATCGTTCCACTATCTGCACTACGTTTATTTCCTACGTGAGCTTGCAACGTTTGTATAGCGGCCTAATTTACATTGGTATAGTGCTAGTGTGGTACCAGACGCGCAGTGATATCGGTTCAGCTTGGATTGTCTAAGTAGCTTATATTAACGGCATAAAGAATTATCTATTATTCATATTGATGTAAGTGATACAGCATTCAAAAATCATAATTTACGTCAAGGAAATTCGAATTGCTTGGCAGAACAAAAGAACACGAGGACAAAAATTCTTGCACAATCCAGTATAAATGACGTGAGCATTGACTCCCTTGCAGATTCCCGGATTGATTTAGCCATACTTAAATCTAACAGCTGGTTTAAATTATTCAACTATTATATCTGCTTATGTCGATCGTATTGCTAAATTATTTGCGTTTACCAGGAATTTTTTTCTTAGATTGCTACCAAGATGATTTATTTCTAAATGAATACTCTTCAGTTTTTTAGATTAGGCATGCATATACCGCGAAAGCTGATAGAAGACATGAGTTGATTATTACACCAATTTTGTATCATTTCACACAGAATTGCATGCGCCCAAAGCATAAAGGACTTGATCTTAGACTGGTATCAAGTTCACGGCAATAAGATACCACATAAAAATATCTTGAGCCGTGAACTTTTACGCCCTACGGTAATCATGATTCCCATCACATAAAAATCTTTGACTCCTTTCCAAACAATCTAACTATGTCGATGACAGATTACATCTGTAAATGTTAAGTCATAAAATCTATAATTCAATCAGGTAGTTTATGTATGAAAAACATCCTAACTTATCATTGCTTAATGAGCGAGGTTAACGTGAACCCATGCTTCATCCAGTAAATGTGGAATCCAGACGGCACTGTCAAGATGGGTGTTGCAATATAATATTATGTCGTTTTTATCAGTACAGGTACAATGTATTATGATATAAAATACGCAGTTGAAGACAAGTTAGATCAACTTGTGTCGATCGTGTAGTCGTGAATATCCCACCTTTCAAAATGTAACACCTGCTAGTTACATGCACGTACATTGTATATGTCATCCATACGCGTTTTTTTGTCAAACATTTGTTGTTCAAAACGAATATTTATACCAGTCAAAGACTTATCTTTTTTCAAAAGTCTGTTTTAAGCAAAGTACCCGCAGAAAAGTGAATGATGTGCACATTTGTTCAGTTTTTTTTTTTACTGTAAATTGGAAATTAAACATCAAACCGTGTGTGTGGCTTGTGCGTACAAAGTGCCGTATCTCGGTACACCGACAATAAATTCTCTAAGTTTTGCAAAATCTATCATTCCATTAAGTCAAACCAAACACCAGTGTAAGCATCAACAACAAAACAAATACCTTTGTGATATTTTACATGTTTTTAACGTTATCACTGGCGTAGCTTCATTTAGGCACTATAGGCACGTGTCTACCCTTTTTCTAACAAAAAAATGCGTAAAACGCAATAAAAATGAATGGTTATGGGCTGGAAGAATGGACCATCAGAGTACATAGAGCTTAAACAACGTATATGCAGAACTGCAAGACATTAATATTAAACTAGTTTAGGCTATAGCTTCAGAATGCGTCTCCGGCAATCTATGGTGAAAATATGCCCCCTTAGAAAGATGTCTACTCATTATCATAGGCCAAGCTACTCCCCTGATAGTCACAGACATAGTTTATACAAACATCTTTTAAGGTAGACTTAACAGACACAAACAATAGGCAGTCATGCTTATATATACAGGAAGAAATAAGTAAATTTGATACCTTATAGACATGTATGTGTTTGAATACCCAAGTACATTAGACGCAGATCCTCACTCAAATGAATCATTATAGCCTTATAAATACTTCTACTTTTAAATAATATTCTTAAAAGAAATAACACCAACAATTAGAGATAAATTACCAAATATAGTGTGTAGGAAACATTCCTTGTTACCTAATATCTAAGGGAAACAACTCGAACTGACTTTTGAATCCAAAATTTATTTTCCCACGGTCCTCAGACACATCTTTACATAATATCGTTTTAGTGATTATAAGCAGCTATATATATGTTTGACTTTTACATAGGGAGATTAGTAAGGATGTTAAATTAATGATTTGTGGAAGAAAAATAGGAAAATAAAGTCAGAATCCCATTTTCTGGTTTTTAATAAGGGAGATAATTTGAACGTAGTGGTATGGTAATTTGGTGCAAAATTCGCCGTAATCTGAAAATGATGTCGTCAATATTTCTTAGATTCTTTGTCTTACGATGATATTAAATGCATATTCATATAGAGTTATGTTTAAATAGGCTATACAGACAGAAAAAATATCGAATTTCAGAATTTGAATTTGAACAATATTATAGTTCAAGCGAGACAGACCGTACATGTAGACCGTATGCCTTACAACATACTACAAAAGCAGCTGATGTACGGTTAACTGAGCTAAGGCAAGGGTTCTGTTGGAGGTCAGAAGAAGCGCTACAAAGACTGCCTGATGACCACGCTAAAGGACCTCAGTATCGACACCAACACTTTGGAAGGCTTGCCAAAGACAAATCCTTCTTGCGCTGCCAGATTTCAACTGGGGCACGTTCAGCTGAAGCCAAACTCGCACGGCCAACAGTTTCCTAAAACCTAGCTGCACCCACTAATTCGAGTCCTTCACGTGACCTACCCTACAGGGCTCGGATCGGCCCTATCAGTCACCTCTGAACCCATGCAAACCTACAACCTTGCAGATGTTATGACCATCTTCGTCAACGAAGGACGAACATCATCAGATATCGTACTTCGAAAGCTGAACGATCGAATCACAAGAAAATACCACTAGAGATGCAATAGCGGCCTAAAATATTTTAAAGATTTTTACAGTTCCTAAACTTGTGTATGAACCTTTGAAATAAGATATGTCTTGTCTAATTGTGGCGTGACTGTAAGCAAAGCTATGAACAGTATTATGTATTCATATATTCTCGGTTGCCCGATGTAGAAAGAATTACAAAAATATTCCAGAATATATTTCAGTCTATTAGAAATCATGAACCAAATGTCCAATATTTACTCCTTTGAAGTAAAAATGTATCACAAGCAGATTATGTAATAGCTTAGGGAAAATAAAAAAAGTCTGTCAATGATTTGTTCTATCTTCGATTAGCCGGATACCAACTTTAAGAATAATGTTGTGTTGTTTTGATTCCATCGGCCAAGTAAATTGTTTATTTTTGTATTTAATGTTGTCTAGTTTGGAAATGACGTCCGCTTTTGACTTTTTGAAACTGGAAATAGCGCTCATGTGATGATTATTAACATTAAATCAAGCTGCATTTCGATGTATCATATTAAGATATGTGAATACCCTGACTTAATGATATTTTCCATGAGAAATTTATTCACTATTTAGAAATCTGAAGTGATAACAAGAAGTGATATTTATCTACAACTTGTAAGAATAGTGATATCACTGATATATTAAGTGGGTGTGCCTATTATGTATTACATAAAACGAAACAAATAGGTTTTAACAATTTATTCAACCAATATTTAGAATTCTCCATGATAAACACCAGAAAGCAAAACGTATGATCATCTCCTAGAGTCTCTCGTACTGACACATTATCTATAAAGGTATCTCATACTGGTCTGAGACACTATCTCTAAATGCCTCTCATACTAGTCTGTTATACTATATCTAAATGTCTCTTATACTGGTCTGACACACTATCTCTAAATGTCTCTTATACTGGCCTGACACACTATCTCTTAATGTCTTTTATACTGGTCTGATACACTATCTCTAAATGTCTCTTATACTGGTCTGACACACTATCTCTGAATGTATCTTATACTGGTCTGAAACACTATCTCTAGATGTCTCTAATACTGGTCTGACACACTATCTCTGAATGTATCTTATACTGGTCTGACACACTATCTCTAAATGTCTCTTATACTGGTCAGACACACTATCTCTGAATGTATCTTATACTGGTCTGACACACTATCTCTAAATGTCTCTTATACTGGTCTGAAACACTATCTCTAGATGTCTCTTATACTGGTCTGACACACTATCTCTGAATGTATCTTATACTGGTCTGACACACTATCTCTAAATGTCTCTTATACTGGTCTGAAACACTATCTCTAGATGTCTCTTATACTGGTCTGACACACTATCTCTGAATGTATCTTATACTGGTCTGACACACTATCTCTAAATGTCTCTTATACTGGTCAGACACACTATCTCTAAATGTCTTACACACTGGACCGTCACACTATCTCTAAATGTCTCACACACTGTTCTGACACACTATCTCTAAATGTCTCTTATACTGGTCAGACACACTATCTCTAAATGTCTTACACACTGGTCCGTCACATTATCTCTAAATGTCTCACACACTCTTCTGACACACTATCTCCAAATGTCTCTTATACTGGTCTGACACACTGTCTCTAAACGTCTCTTATACTGATCTGACACACTATGTCTGAATGCCTCTTATACTGTTCTGCAACACTATTTCTGAATGTCTCCAACACTGTTCTGACACACTATCTCTAAACGTCTCTTATACTGATCTGACACACTATCTCACACCAATAAATATTTATAAAGAGTAGCTCATTCAAAGTATCAACTCATGAGATATATAATGATTCATACAATCACCCTTCTCGCTCATCCAACCACCAACATCTCCTTATGACTCCTTCAAATTTAAAATTTATCATTCTTATATACTAGTTACTATCAGACACTGTTGGTTCACGGAGGTTACACTGTATTCTAAACTCTTTTCATTGTCTTGGGTTTCCTATTTAATCCAATGTTTTCTGTTATGAACAGCCACAGCTGAAACACTTCATTCCGTTCAAGAAGACAGGCAAGTTTATAAATCACAATTGTTAGTCTGACCTGTCACCTATCTCGTGGAAATCTATAATTATTCTGCATATCAGACGTACCAAATATTTGATGTTTTACACTCTGAGGACATATATGTCAAAGTTCACGCCGTTGCATAAGCATAAAATGATAAACACAACATGTACGATAACCTACAATGAATAAACGTTGTACTATTTCTGTAGACACTATGTGGCAGACAAAATTACCTGATTGGAGATAGTTTAGTCAGTGCAAACTAGAAATTGACTACCGAAATTCGCGACAAAAGACAACGAAGGCGAAGATATATTTAGTGATTTACTCACCAAATAACTACAATGCTAGAGACATGAGACTTACAGTTACTTTTAGTACCATATATCAAAGTACTGAACGTACAAATGGAAACTGAACTTACATAGACTTGCACTGCAATATGGAACGAGAACAAGTCGGACGATTGAAGCGGATGAAGAAAAACGTAGTACTTCGGTCCGCTTAAAAGTTAATGCGCAGTTTTCAAAACTTAATCAAATATGCCTTAAATTGTTTATTTCTGGTTACATGCTCATTAGATATATGGAAGGAATGTAGCGTCTTTTTGTGTGTCTAGGAAGCGTGTGGAAAGAAAAAAAGTGAGAAAGCTGGTGTACCATTCCTACGGCCTAATTAAAAAGATATACGCCAGGCAACCAGAAATAATTAAAAGATATCTACATTGTAATTTTTAGGCCTTATCGATGTTTGTCATATACCCAGACTCGTACTGAATGACTTGTTTTTATATACCGCCACTGCTTCGAGTATTTGACTTTAAATACATTTAATTTCACATATGCTAGAAAATTCAATTCAGAATGATAAATAGAAAAATAATTGTTTTCTGATGATATAGCATTAACTGCTCATCTTTTTCGATAAATTGGGCAATTATACGTAATATGAAAATATCTTAATGCGCAATTCTTTTTTATTTAAACGTTTAGATAGACATCGCCTGAAATTTCTTGAAATGTGAATTATGAGTGAATTAGGAAAAACTTTTGAACATTAGTAAATATTTACCTGAACTAAAAGAACATGAGACTATTTTGTTTACGTGAATGCTTATCAGTGTACGATCAAGATGTGTTTTTGGAGAGTCTGGCACCAATAATGTGAATAAATATTTACTTTCAATTCCATATTATTCTTATTATTTTAGCATATCATTCATTTTCATAACGGCCTTTAGCAACTTTAGTAGTTGTATGTAAATATTTTCATCAAATGTTCGACAGTTAGTCTACGCACACACGCAAACACACTCGTATATACATATACACATTTAATACATAGAATGCTAATAATTATTTAACTAACTACAATCTTATTTTTACTCTAAATTGTGATTCGTCACCGCGCTTTATTAAACTAAATTTAGACAGTCTGGCTCCTGATGGAAATCTTCAAAAACAAAGAGCGTACACGGTTGGTAATATCTTGTATATGGCAGGGTTCGACCGAGAGACATTCTCTAGTAGAACGTGAGTCTGGTCCAGTAAAGTCCATTTGTAACTGGTACAACTGGTCTAGTTAAAAATACATCCATTTCTTGCTATTTTCTCCTTCCCTTCGTGTTATTAAAATGTATGTAGTTTTAATGAATTAAATCGATTTACACATGTATTTATTACATAAATTGTATATTTGGATTTTCTTCTGATCTGTAGGTGTATCCTCAATGCACTAACAAAGTAACAATGTAAGAGATGTACTGTATTATACAATACTGTATTATACAATACTGTACTATACAATGCTGTACTATACAATGCTGTACTATACAATGCTGTTTGTCTTGAGATTTCTTTTGTCCAGTTCAAATTGAGTTAGGTCTAGTAAATCCCAAATGTTACTGGACCAATTGGTCCAGTGGTTGAAAAAGATGTGCTTGTCTCAATTAGTATACAAGATATTCTTAATAATATTTATTATGAAAAAAATAACACCTTTCACTCAAATGCTCATAATATTGTTCAAATTCAAAGTCTGAAATTCGATATTTTTTCTGTTTGTATAGCATATATAAGAATAACTCTATATAAATGTGCATTTCATATCATCCTAAGACAAAGAATCTTAGAAATAAATTATTTTTAGATTACGGAGAATTTTGTTCCGAATTACCATACCAATACGTTCAAATCATCTCCCTTAGTAAAAACCACAAAATGTGATTCTGACATTATGCTTCCGTTTTTCTGCCTCAAATCATTAATTTAACATCCTTACTAATATCTCAATCTAAAAGTCAAACATTTATATAGCTGTAATCAAAAAACCGATATTATGTAAAGATGTGTCTGAGGGCCGTGGGAAAATTTTTTTGGATTCAAAAGTCAGTTCGAGTTGTTTCCCTTAGATATTAAGGCAATAGGAACAAGAACAAGGAATGTTTGTCCACGAACCCTACTCACAATATTGGGTTAATAATCTCTAATTGTTGGTGTTGTTTAATTTTTAAGAATATTATTAAAGTAGAAGATGATTCACTTTAGTGAGAAACTGCGTCTGTGACTGTCAGGGGCGTAGTTTGCTCTTTGATAATGTGTAGGCATCTTTCTAAGGGGGCATCTTTTCACCGTAGATTGCCGGAGACGGATTCTGCAGCATTTCCGGTGTTCTATAGCTTAAACTATTTTAATATATAGTTCTGCATGTACGTAGTTTAAGCTCTGGGTACTCTGATGGTCCATTCTTCCAGCCCCTAACCATTCGTTATTATTGCGTTTTCCGATTATCTAGCTAGAAAAAGTGTAGGCACATGCCTACAGTGCCTATAGAAAGCTACGGCAGTGACGACTTTGATTGTCCAATCCGTTAATTAGAACGCAATATAGAACAATATGTTTGAATGCCGCTTTGACGTCATACTCTTACGCCGTACATGAAATCACTCGCATAAATGCAGGGCCGTAGGAACTGGGACGGGGCTATTGGAGGGGTTTTGGCGTATTGGTACCTTAATGGGTCTATTACTGATCCGATTCCTACTCCTTGTCAGACAAATTAGACCCCCCCCCCCCCCAAAAAACAAAAAACAACCTGAAATTGCTTCCTGCCAGCCCGAAGGAAATCTTGAGCTCTTGTACATGTATAAGGCGGACCTTAAGGTGTTACTGAATATGTAGATGAACGAGCGGTTACATTCTATATTGAGGATTCCAAACTGGTTTATAAAGGTATCAAGTTCGCTGATTATCCTATACAATAAATTAACTATTTCACATTACATGGCGAACATTCTGAATAATGACAAAAACTCTATACCCAAGACTAATTCATGTCGAAATGCTAGTGATCATGTGATATACAGTAATGAACCATTACTTAAACAATTTTAAGTGTGAAAAGTTATAGAAATGAGTTTATACAAGGGAGATAACTGTCGACTATGTCTGTTAAGTAGTACCATGTATGAATTAATGCCCTTGTTCACATATATTTTTGCTTTATTGATAAAATACACATATAGTAATTCAGACAACAGCACTGCGACATACGAAAATCAAAACATAATCTACGTGAGACAAAAACTATGTTTATTTTGTTATCTGGCCGACCGTAGTTTTCATCGAAACCCTGAACTATTTATAATGCCGAGGGAATGATATATATATAATTATACTTTCTCACCTTTTTACTCTTCCACACGCTTTCATGAGCCAAACAAAATAACAGAAGCCACGACGTACCTACCATATCGTTAATGAGCATATAACAAGAAACAAGCATTTTTATGTCCATTAATATGAAATAAGACCACCCATTCTACATCGTAGTATTTTATTCTCACTGTTAAAAAACTATTTTTTGTTTGACTAATGAAGAAATGATACTAGTTCGTAAGTGTGTGTGTTTTGTTGTAAAATCCAAATTAATTCTCACTCTTACTAATAAATAATGACCGTGCTTAACATGCAATCATACGTGCTTTATAAACATACAACACATACATGTCAATAAATAATGAACTTTCGCATATTTAAAAAAGTTGCTAGTCTAGTTCATATAATGTATACAAATCATCCCCGTGGCAGGCCCATGGGAAGCAATTTCAGGTTTGGCCATGGGGGCTATAAACTTTAGATTTTGTCAGAACAAAACAAAAACCTTACTTATTCTAGAGCAAACCAACTCATCGTCATAACTTATACATATAATTATAAGTACATTTGAAAAACCATTGCGGCCAATATTACTGCAGTAAGGCTAAACCCTACTCCTAGCCTCCCTGGTGCCTACTGCCCGGCATGATTTGGAAGCAAAATGTATTTTTGCTTACACTATATAATTATTATTCAATAAAGTCAAAATAAATACATGTATTCCAAACATGCGTACAAATACAATATGGCATGCATTTACACACAATATCACTGAATGCACAGTCTAAATGTTCAGATAGCTTCATGGAGATTTCTGATTGGTTGCATAGTTTACCACCTCACCTCTATTCGCACATCACATGGGCGTAAACACTTTGACGTAATCAGACTTATTTGTTGTCACAATCAGCTTGGAACCGATTGGGAAGTAGCAGATAGACATCGGGTCTTTAAGCCCATCTTCAGAGTTGAGAGCTACGCCGATCTTGGCATTATCACGTATTTGTAACACGTTATTTGAACTACTGCCACATACAAAGAGTTGATCGTTATTGTCTGTGCATATACCCCATGGCCATTTCAATGATGGGTCTTCGAATGTTGGCATAACCTCGCCTGACTTTTGCAGCGTGATAATTCCCTTTTCCCCGTCCGTGATGAAGATTTTGCTACCGTCATTGGACACTGCTATCCTCATTGGTATAGAGAAAATACCTTCGTTCATGTTATCGTGTTCAATTGCCCGAATCAGTTTCCCATGTGTCGTATATACTCTAACATGCCCTTTGACCTCGTGTTCAAGACCACCGCAGATGATAAACAAATCACCAGCCCAGTAGTCCATTCCTCTTCCTTCTATGCCTATATCAATTTTCTTACCTAGCGTCAGCTTCGGGTCAACTTTAACTATCTGAAGAGACTTTTCGTCAGGTAGACTCACCATTGCTTCGTTGGTAGATACATGGCAAACATCATTCGGACCAGAAGAGAGTTTTATGGAATCTGCAACGGAGAAGAACTTGTCAAGAAGTTTAAGTTTCCAGTTTCCCCAATCTGACATCAGGATGCGTTCATCACTCACAACTGATACTCCATTAATTACGCATGTCTGATTATCACTTTCAACACTAACATTCATCTCATTGTGTCGGTACTTGTAAATGAAATGACCCAATATTCCATTCTTCAGCTTGTACAGCCAGTTTTCTATACTTGGTTCTACAGTGAAAACGACTCTTTCTCCAATGGTTCCCCGCTTGATTGCATTGTAGTATCTCAGACTATCGTCCATTCTACGCTTGGCTCTCTGTGTGTAAACAAATATATCAGGCTCCATGTTGGTTGGACTAAGAGGTTTATTCAATTCTCGATCCAGTTGATTCAAGGACTTCATCACAGCTTCGCATCTTAGTAAATCTTCCTTCATTTGTATGGCGTTTCTTGAGTGAACAGCTCTTAGCTGCGTTATCGCTTTCTTTTCTAGATCATCAAATACCTCATTGAACCTTACTCTAACATTCTTTATTTTAGCTAAGACTTGATCTGTCTGATGAGCCAGGTTGTCGGTGTTCTTTTCCACTTGTGTTTTCAACAGTTCGAAATCCCTTGTCATCTTTTTAACATTAGCTCTCGTGTCTTTGTATTCTTTACCCTTTATGATGTTTCTGCTTGCTTCAGATACAAACACAACGTCGGAACAGGCTCTAGAATTAATTAACAGATAAGAAAAATTAGATCACATACATTTTAACACAATTAAATTGGCTAAACTGTATATAAACCCGATATAAACTCATTCACAATATTATTCATTTTACAATTATGATTATATTGGTTTAAATTCCGCTACACTAGCATTTCATTTCATAGACGCTTATACGGATTTTACGTTTGAAAAGCAAGTCATTATGTGTTGAAAAACTAATTATCATCGATGAATCTATAAAGAATTTACATGTACATGTATAACAAATATTTGCGACGAAAGATAACGATTTGAATATAAACATTAAATTGACTTAGACTTTAAACTGAAGGCCAGATTATTTTTTTAATTTCATGATTTGTTCCTGCCAAACTATACTTGTCTTTACATTAGTTCACAGAACCTTACGTAATAAGAAGCAGTGTTCAATAAACGCATATGCTCCTGGTGGCAGCTTGAATTAACCTCGTACAGACGGACGGAAAAGGCAACCACTAGGTGCCCCCAGCATCGGCACAAATTGATATCAGTTAATTTTAAAAAGAAACTATCTTTAGATGTTTCAGCCATTAACTTTGACTTACCTATGATGTACCGCCATACAACCACCACACCAAACATCATCATGTTCCCTACAGTACATATCTACCATCTTTCCCGGATGATTCTCACATTCTAACAAGTTCTCCTCTTCCACAACATCCCGGTTGATATGACGACGTGCAGACTTTCCCAGAACTTTGTGACCTTTCATTGTTGGAAACTTCCGGTGCTGTCCGACGCATGTTGGGCAAAGATTGGAGTTACATTCCATACAGAAGTTGATAGCCTCCACCCGAACGCCGTCGTGCTCACATGTCGTACACAAGAATTCACCTTCGTACGCAGTTTCCAAAGGCTTCGAAGTTTTCTTGTTTGTATCGGCGGACTTAGCAGTTTTCCCCATTTTCCCAACTACATGCATGCAAGTTCTGTCAATTTAACCGATTTTTCATAAAACCATAAAACATAACTAGCACAACTGAATAAGTTCATTGTTTCAAATTGAATAGCGTAGCTAATTTTAATTTCACATTGTATTCAATGTGATCATACACCGTATACATACTTTACAAATAAAGGATTTTAAATGCCAAAAGCTCAATACATATACTTTTTTAGACTTCATATTGTTTGACAAAGAGTGATCAGTGAATTGAATTGTTTTGTTTGTAGAATTATACTGGCCGTGTTTAAATGGGGTAAATGAGGCATAAGATAACACAGGTCATATATTGTTAATTGTTTACCTTTAAACAAGTGAATTGCATTGCATTATATCAATTGTATATTTGAGTTTTACGCCCCTTTTCAAATTAGGTGGACAGTTCACCAAACCATCATTCCTGGGAAGAACCAGTACCAGACTCACATCCTCTGTAAGCAACATCCTACTTTCTCACATTAAGAGACATGGTCGGTTACAGGGCTCGAACGCACGAACCTCTATCAGTGAGAGGTTACAGTGATTTGAAGTCAGCTACGTTAACCACTCGACCTAAGATGCGGGTCCAATAGAATTGCATGAAATATTTATTTATGTAGCATTTATAAGAATTTCAATACATCTTTCCAAAAAGCATTTTTTTTAGTTTAAGTATTAATGTGTCTTTATATATATTTCTTCATATTCATGAGTCATATTTTTAGCAGTACTGTCTGGTTTACATATTTCTTCATATTCATGAGTCATATTTATAGCAGTACTGTCTGGCATATTTCTTTATATTCATAAGTCATATCTTTAGCAGTACTGTCTGGTTTACATATTTCTTTATATTCATAAGACATATCTTTAGCAGTACTGTCTGGTTTACATATTTCTTCATATTCATAAGTCATATCTTTAGCAGTACTGTCTGGTTTACATATTTCTTTATATTCATAAGACATATCTTTAGCAGTAGTCTTTGGTTTACATAGTTCATCATATTCATGAGTCATATTTTAACAGTACTGTCTGGTTTACACATTGTATACGTTTAATTTGCAATTACAACATTCTCTAAAACTGTATGAACACTCAAGGTCGTATTTTTGAGAAATGTATTTTGCACACGCGATGTACTTTAATATATTGATGAAATATAAAATTCCTGTTATCAATTGTTTATTAAGTGGAAGGACTATTTTTAGAACTTATTTCCGATAATGTTAATCTAGGTTTGTATAAGGAAATTATTACAGTTCAAACAGACAACACAGTAATCTCTTGTTAACTAAATGAAAATGGGAAGCACTTCTTTCTTCTAATTAAGACAAAGAAGGAACAGTGGTATAGTGTACTATTCTTTATGTTAATCATTTAGAAAAGGGATATTGGATGATTAATTGATGACAACTTAGTTTTATTTGGTAAGTCAATGTCACTTTTTTATTGCGACTCGGTTCTAAGATTAGTGTGAAGTTTTGACGCTATGAAAACTGGGATTAACTTTATGAAATGGTTTTAGATATAATTTTAGCCAAGGTTCAGTTTTGTTATGTTCATTTTGCTGTTATTTGCTGTCAAATTACATATACTGTAAAACGCCTGAAAATTGGACTCCTTCCGGACTGGTCCAAAAGTCCCGTTTTCTGAGAATTCCGATTTTCAGAAAACTTGTGATGAATTTTTGAAAAAAAATTGTCCAATTTTCAGGAAATTCCGGTTTTGAGAGGTTTTACCAAGTGTATATGTATTCTTCGATTGTTCTTGATTGTTAAGAAAACGAAGACAGTAAAAATGATAAAACAGCTCAGCACAATAGGCTTATCGTCCAATCTTTGTATTCTCTTATCTCAATTATTCGAAGTTTTTTGTCGATTTACGTTGAATGAGAATGTTATTTGTTGAATGAGATATTCCCATCTTTTATGTCTGTGTAGTATCAAAATACACTAAATATTAAATGCATATTCAAGTTTTAAAATTTGTCTACAATTCGTGTATTATTAGAAATTATGTCATATCTACAAATTGCTTGACAAAGTTTGATATAAATTAAACATGATTTTAATGGAGATCATGTTCTAAGCTTTTGATAAAATGTATTCGTCCGTCAAGTTTGAACAATATTTTATTCAAATATGCTACAATAGGTTTTGTCAACATAACCTTCAAATGGTATAAATGTCTTTTCCAGCTCTACTTATTGATCGAACGTATGAAATAATTTGACACGAATTAAGTCGACATGGGAGACGAGAATGTAAAGTCCACAAAATGTGAACAGACAAATGGAACTGTTAACAATGATACAGAAAAAATACCAAAAATTACACAAATTACGGCAGGGGATGGTAACACTCGAACAACTGATTCATCTGAAAATGTAATGAACGACGTGGAAACAACTAGTGATACGTTTAATAACGTACATAATACACCTACTACTCAGACTGAAAAGGAAAGTGTATCGAAGAATGGTCATGAAGTAATTGATGAGTCTTGTGCAAACCGCTTCCTTACTTTAAAAATTGAATCTGACGAAATGGAGACTGAACCAAAGAAACAGCAAGTTCACGAGACAGATGAACAGAAAAATGATAATTATGTCCATAATATAGAAGTCATTTCAGAGCTAGCAAGTAATGAGTTATACATTGAAAATGAATCACAAAGCAACGACGATAGTAGAAATACGTCGTGTGCCACCAAAAATATTAACGATGTGCATTTAACTTTTGTAGACCAAGATGATGGTATTTCAAAGTCTGTAGTAAGTTTAGTAAAGAAAGCTTATGGTGGCGTCAAGAAAAAACTTGCTAAGAGTCCAGTTCGCCGATCTATGAGTCCTAGAAACGAAGTATCTTTGAATGCTTCTGGGGCGACCGCTCAGTTTCTAAAAAAGGAAAATGGCTTCTCTGTCGATGATGATTGTTATGATTTTAGCCATCATCAGAGAGGATACATGGTGCTTGTAGTTAACAATCAGTTTGACGGCTTTTCTCCGAGAGATGGTGCAATATGTGACCTCAGAAAAATGAAAGAAATCGGGAAGAATTTGGGTTTCAGCGAATTACGTTACCGAATGAAGGACATGAATTTGACGAAGCTAGAACTTATGAGTGTGTTGTTAGATGTTCAGAGAGCTGATCATTCAGACTGTGATTGCTTACTACTGATGATAAGCAGTCATGGGTTAGAGAATGCTAACGCATTGAAGGCTGGTAAAACAGATCACGCCCTTGTATGTGCGGATGATCAACTAATCTTCACTAGCACTATCACAGAAATGTTCAATGACTCAAACTGTCCTAGTCTAAAAGGGAAACCCAAAATATTTTTTATTCAAGCATGTCGAGGTACAGTTATGATATAATTATATACATTTATAACATAACATTCTTTATCATACCTGGCCCGCCCGCTTGTAGAGTGTTAGGTTTACGGACATTGGGAGAGTGAATTTGAACCCTGGGCGCAGCATACTAGGTTCCTAAGACTATCTGGTTAAAGTCATCCTCTTGGGTCTTTCATCATTAATAGTTACTTCCGATCATCAATGTTATTACTGGTACAGAAGCCAGGAAAGCTGGTATGGACAACTGCCTATCAGTATATAACAGAGATACTGAAAACATGCGTAAACCCGAAGAAAATACAAAACAATACCAGGGGCGTAGCTTGCACTAAAATAATATGTAGGCACCTATTGAAGGGGTCCGGGGCTTCTTTTCACCGTAGATTGCCGGAGACGCATTCTGCAGTGTTATAGCCTAACATATTTTAATATGTAGATCTTTACCCCCTCTCAAACTTCGTTTGCCGGGATATAACAATAGAATTTTTTTTTAAAATATGAAAAGAACTACTTTCACTCAAATGCTTATAATATTGTTCAAATTCAAATTCTGAAATTCGATATTTTTTCTGTTTCTATAGCCTATTAAAAGATAAATCTATATTGATATGCATTGAATATCATTCTAAGACAAAGAATCTAAGAAATATTGAATAAATTATTTTCAGATTACGGAGAATTTTGCACCAAATTACCATTCCACTACGTTCAAATTATCTCCCTTATCAAAAACCACAAAATGTGATTCTGACATTAGTTTTTCTGTTTTTTTTTCTGCCTCAAATCATTAATTTAACATCCTTACTAATATCCCTATCTGAAAATCAAACATTTATTTAGCTGATCATAATTACAGAAACGATATTATGTAAAGATGTGTCTGAGGACCGTGGGAAAATTTATTTTGAATTCAAAAGTCAGTTCGAGTTAGATATTAAGGATCCACGAACCATACACACTATATTGGGTAATTTATCTCTAATTGTTGGCGTTATTTATCTTTTCAAGAATATTATTTAAGTAGAAGTATAATTATATAAGGCTGTAAAATGATCAACAACTTATAAACTTCGTCTATTTTTGTAAATTGCCTGATAATTTCCTAGTTTACAGACAAATTTAAGAATTAAATGAGCATATTAATTTTGCAGGCGATTCTGTGGACGATGGAGAAACAATCTCAGTAGCGCATCCTAAAAGTGAGGACAGGACTTGTGGAGTAACCAGTACAGGTAATTAGTCTCCTGTTCTTTTATAAGCGTGTACCATGACTAAGTCCTTGGCTTGTGAGATCAATTAAAAAATCTGTTCGTTTTTTTTAAATAATCATTGCATATCTTCATGTTGACTGGCCTAAAAAACACCCTCCCCAAATAATTTGATTTGTTGTTTGACATTAAATGTCTTTTTAATAAAATATTTCGTTATTCAAGTAAGTTATTGACTTTCAGATTTGTCAGTGTTGACAGGCTATAAAACATACTGAAAGACTCTTGACTAGTATAATTAATTGTTTATACAAAACTTGACCATTATCTTTGTAAATATTCACGTGACGTATATATGTACAGTCAAACCTGTAAACAAAGGCCAACCCAGGAAAGATAAAATGTGAACTTTATTGACAAATGGCCTTTATTCGGAGGTCATTTTATTCTACTTGACAAAGGTTTGATTGTATTTATAATAGTGCTTCTGATGTTGGCTGTGTACTTTGAACACGTCTGAATAATTATGTTTTCTGTTCTAATCTATCTCACGTGTTTATATCAGGAAATGTTCACAATGGATCGGAATCTGTCGATGTTTCGGACACCAGATACGGCGATGATTCATGGGTGACGCACCAATCAAATGCTCACTCTCAAGCTGTGTATAAAGAAGCACGTTCTTCCAGGGTGTCACCACAATTCTACGTACAAAATGTTTCATCTCCGTCAAGTAAGCATGAAGCTGTGCAATGGGCAAGCAGCCGGACAATTCAGAAGATTTATGCGCCTACCCATTACGATACACCATCTTTGAAATGTGATAATGATATGCTGGTGATGTACGCTATACCACCTGGAATGTTTGCTTGGAGAAATACAAGTGAAGGATCTTGGATGATTGACTATTTACACAGAGTATTAATGGCACATGATCTAAGGAAGCCTAAAAGTTTCTTGAACCTATTGACACAAGTGAATGCTCGGATGTCAAGGCGTGCTACTAATACCCGGTATGTACCGGGAACTCACGGTAAAACTGCCACATCATTTAGTGCCGTGTGTGAGTGTCTTGGTGTGGGGGTTGTTGTACTTCGGGCGTGTGCATGCCGGGGTGTGTGTGTACGTGTGTGCGTGACACTGATATATTGCCTTTAGAGAAAGGCTCAAAGGCAACGTACTTGTGGTCGTAATGTATTAATCACTTGTTAAGTTTTATCTTCATTTGCTCTACTTGTGAGCTGAACTTTTAATATATCATTTATGTATTTTATTTTACTTTTATTTGAAAGGGTATGATTTTACGCAGTAAATTTTAATAGCTTTTAAGGGTATTTTTTATATTTTATGTTATTCAAATGAACAACAAATATAACACTAGTATGATAGTGAAAAACAATAACACTATATGTATATCACCAATCAATTTATTTATTTTTAATCTAAAACGATACAGTACAACCTCTCCAGAGCGGCCCTCTCTTGAGCAACAACCTCCCTTCAACAACAGCATGATATTTTCCCAAACAAATTAACCTCTATAGAGCAACAA